>CAJVGC010000065.1:65560497-66160497 GCA_910822075.1 Senecio squalidus
TAGGTTTAAACACCCATATTTTGACCGCAAATACTATATTTGAACGATTGAGTAACTCATAGGGTCATAAAACGATAGTATGTTGATTTGGAATTTGGGTTTTAAAAATAAGTTAATTCGAGGCTGCAATTTTTTTAAGAGTTATGATAAACATAGCATATATTCTACTAAACGATTTTAGTTTAAAGAACTGTATTTCTCTAATTAAGATGCTTACATTAACAAAGATGTAACTGTAAGTTGATTAATGTTTTACATGAAATTATCTCGGATTAATTTCTCGATATTCTCCATTTTTTGAATGATTGTTGGGTTCATAAGATCTCGAGCCTCTCTTATCAGAGTTCCTTCTCTGCTGAAATGGTAAGCATTGACAACCGCCTTTATCCAAGTATGTAGTTTCTCCGGTGTCCTACAAAACCATATATCTCCCAAGTTACGATTAATTTGGGCAAGAAGGGTAAAAAAGATAAAACCAAAAGAAATGTGATAGACTACTTACGTATATAAATTATCAAAATCCTTTCCTTCGAGCTCATCGCCAGGGGTAAAAGCGTCTTTCAGCCCACATAGCAACATTTCGGGATCTTCAATAGAAAGAAGATACTTAACAATCCGGACCTCTTTTGGCATAAGCCTTTGAAGATTACCTCTTGCTGTCATATACAAATGATATAATATATCTTTCACCTGATATAATATAAAAGAACAATTCAAATCAACTCAAAGACGAAAATACGAACTCAATATAGTTCAAGAACGTTATTGCATTGACCAAAAAGTCAACGCCTTTTTTTGTCAAATTTTTAATCTGTCCCAAAACAAGCGTCCATCTTCAAACAAATTTTACCCTTATCGATAAATCTTGCACGTTAGCAAATCAAGTGGTATCGTAGATGCATCAAGAGTATAAACGTAATTAATGCTTCAAATTGCAACTTATTTTAATAGAATAAAATAACTTTACCTCGTCTTTCGCCATGTTAGTCTCCTTTGCAGCTGACCAAGCTTTAGTAATCATCAAAACTAACGCAGAATCGAGTTCATTTTTTTTAGCTAAATTATCGATCTTTCTACAAGCAGCATCAACTGAAGGAGAATTGATAAGATCTTGAAATTTTAACTCCGCAGCATTAATCGCTTCAATGCTTTCTGTTGCAGTATCGTAAGCTTGTACAGCAGCCAAACACGTGTTCCCGACTTTTGCAATCACTAAATAAAAAAAAAATTAACGCTCTCAAAAAACAATTCAAATAATTAATCAGAAAAAATAAAAATGTTACAGTGAATCGAGTCTTACAATTTTGTTCTACTTCATTATCATGATAAGATTCTGCCACTGCGTGAAGATGCATAAAGAATTCTTGCGTGAAATCTTTCCGTCGCCTAGCAACAATATCACCGATTTCAGAAGGGGCGTTTTTGACAACTTGAAGAAGCTCATTATGTCTTTGCACATCTTCATCAACCTGCCCAAACCACATTTACTAAAACAAATGTGCATCGAGAGCCATTAAAGTGATAATATTGAATAAATCCAAATACCTCTTTTAACTTCCTTCCAAGGCGTAGTAGCTTGTGCATCATCCCAGGGTCACTTTCGGCGTTTGCTCGATCTTGACATCTTTGAAAGAAATGAGGTCGAATAGTATCCCACTCCTTACTAAAAGCTAATAACCGTCTCCAATCACCAGGTGTCGGTTTGTCAACCATGAAAACTTCGATCAACTTGTCACAAATTTTAATCATTTTATGGTCACCGGAATCATCATTATTTTCAAAATTTACTCTCGGGTAAGTTTGTTCATTAGCTGTTTCGTCTGTCGTAGAATCATTTACTACAGCTCCAACTGTAAAATTAGACAGTTGCAACCGATTTGAAGTCGATTTAAGTCCTGTAACGATTTCAAAGATGTAATCATTAGTTACTCTGATAATCAAAACCGGTTTTGTTGTCCTTCTGCTAATTGTTTAATAGTTTTGGCAGATTTTACATGTAAACCGACATAAATTACTCTGATAATCAAAATCGGTTTTGTTGCAGCTACTTCAAAACTCGTAATCAGAAACAGAATATTTAACCCCTAAATATCACATACGCATATAGAATTGCATAAAAATAAGCTTAAACGCACTTCTATCCAGACACTATAAACTGCATTTGGCATTCAAAAAACGCAATAAGCACCTAAAATATGCAATCCCAAACACCCTTACAGTTCCACTATATCCAAACACTAGAGCTGATTATCTAACTTAAAAACACAATCGTCGAATAATTTCTTTTAAAACACAATCTCAAACACCCTAATAGTGTGACACGATAATCCTCTTAACAGAATTACAATTACACCTCAACTACACTAGAGTGTTTGTGTTCCTTATTTATGGGCTTTTGAGTTAATTTGATTCGGCGTATTTTCAAAAGCCATTTTTTTCCAGCTTATGAGCTTATTTTTCCACGTTTAAGTCATAATAAAAGCAGGAAAAAAAATGAGCTTATGAACCAAAGAAGCTCAAAAGCCCAAAAATAAGCTAAAACAAACACTTGTTGTTCTAAACTCTAAAGTTATTTTTGGGCTTATGAGCTTATTTGGTTTGGCTTATGTTTCATAAGTGCATTTTTCCGGCTTATATTATTGCTTATGAGCTTATTTTCCACTTTTTAGTCATACTAAGCTCCGAAAAAATCAGCTTATTAAAAATAAGTCGAACCAAATAAGCTAAAACAAACACTTCCTTTTTTGGTTTATGAACTAATTTGGTTTGGCTTATTTTTCATAAGCTCATTTTTCCGGCTTATTTTCCACTTTTAAGTCGTCATAAGCCGGAAAAACTGAGCTTATGAACCAAATAACCTAAAAAAGACAAATATAAGCTAAAAATCTTAATTAATATCCAATAATTACTACTAATTAAACCTATATATTACAATTTATGGAAGAATTAAAGGAAATTAACACTTACTCATCGAAAAATTAGGATTTCTGTTTGGAATTGTGATAAAAGAAGGAGAAATTACAAATTGTTTTGAAAATGAAATCTTTTGTTTGCAATAATATGAAATTGATGATGATGATGATAATAATAGCTCCATTTTTCAAAATTAGGGTTTTGAATTTCAGAAAAACAGAACTCTTTTTTGTGAGGTTTTGGTTGCAAAAAGAAACTATTTTTTTGTTCGAGAGTGCGGAGTAAATGTTCGTTTTTAGACTTTTGTTATTCAATAAGCTTTTGGTCCGATTATAAATATAAAATATGTAAACCGGAATTCACGATTGGAAAGTTTATTTGTGTTTTATTTACTTGCCAAAAACAAGAGCGGTATTCAATTATTCATTGAGCTTTTAAACATGTTACAAGAATGTGGAGTAAATACTCGTTTAGAAACTGATATAACAACAACCAAAATGTCTTTAGTTAACGGGTCGTGCCAACTTGTACTAGTCTTAGGGGGTTAGCAACTCTTATGGGGTCTTGTGAAACATCAACGAATTTTAGTAAGTATAGTGTAAGCTAAAAGTGTTGAGAAGCCGATTTCTGTCATATTCCTGTTTCCGAGTGATTAACGTGAGTTCTTAGTTTATATTTATCAGCTAGTCACTTTGATTAACAAGTCTAATTTTACAAACGGGCGAAACTTATTAGCAAATGGTTTCACAAACCGACTTTGACTTAACTTGTAAACTTTCTAACTAGTTTTTTTTTTCCCAACGTGTGCACCGCATCAGTCCGCTCGCTATAGACGCCAATTCTAACTTCTAATAACCGATTTCAGGCTATCGTAACCCTCGTTGATTTCCGTAAACTTGGTCTGACCATATATATAACATATGAAAATAACAATTTAAGATTCAAAAAAAGCATTACTCTTTATATTGAAAGCAAGCAATATGGGTCGAATTATTGTTACTCGAACACCCTCAAAACATGTATAACATGGCCCGATACGGTATATCTAACAAACCTAGTTGAAGTTGTATTAACAACCGATAACAGGTGTTTAAAAAACCGAAAATTCAATAAGGGAGTACATAAAATGATAAATATGACGAAACAAAATCAATCTCAAAAACAAACATGTAATTTCTTACCTTTTTAACATCTTGTTATTGATCTACAAATTTCTTCTATATTGTTTTAATCCATATACTAACATAAAACCATACTTTCTTTCCTATTTCCCAGAAGATTTATAGAAAAAAAAATACGAAACAAATATGTAACGATCAAACGATTCTTTCATCTGCTGCTGCTGCTGCCACACGTTTGAAAGCTCCTGACATGTGGTTTGAAATCGACATATAAACTTCACAAGACTGTGCAAGAACAACTGCTCTGGTTCTCGGATTCGTTCTGCATCTTTTCTGTAGAAAGTCAG
This sequence comes from Senecio squalidus, assembly GCA_910822075.1. NCBI lineage: Eukaryota > Viridiplantae > Streptophyta > Magnoliopsida > Asterales > Asteraceae > Senecio > Senecio squalidus. Next base: position 65,564,879 of record CAJVGC010000065.1, read on the forward strand.
AAAAGAAAGTGTTAAATTGTTGGTCTTTTGAGGTCAAATACAAGACGTTTTTGCACGAGTTAGTTATAATAATTGCCACGTAAAGGGAAACATATAACAATTTGCATTTGCATATAGAAGTCTCGAGACTGACTTCAAATGTCAAACAAAATCCTAAGGTTCCATACCCATATGTCCATTTTCGATCTACATTAGGTAGGTTGTCGTTCATACGGAAAAGTTAAATAACAATAAAGGTCGAACCATCGAATATTTTTGACACAAAATCCGAAAAAATGATACAATTATAGAAAATAGTCAAAAGATCAAACAGTAAGAGCAATAAAGGATTAGCATATACTTTGTCTAATCCCTAAAATCATTGTTTTGTGAAATGACATAAAACGCACTCAGCGGGGGTTGATCAAGTTAGGTATCAGGACAAAACTATGCATTAAAATCTAACAATGTTTTTATCGAGAATGAGAAATCTTGAAGTTAAGTTTTATCTCTAAACGGGTCAAACAAATAAGGAAATTTTGGTGCATTTACCTACGAAGGGGTCGGTTTGAGTTATGTTTTTCTCTAACGGGTCAAACAGGTCAAAAGCGACCCAACGAGAAATTTTAAAACATACAACCTCCAAAATATTTTATGCAAAAATAATAATAACAAAGAAGTTTAAAAATCAGACAAAAAGTTTTTGGTAACCCAACTCGACCCACCGACAAAACATTAAACCTTTTTAACCAATTTAACAATGATTTTACCAAATAAAGCATTAGCAGTTACAACGTTAAAAATCAACGAATCCACAAAGATACTAAATATTATATATGTACAAATGCTAGATAACATGAAACACAAATTTGATGAATTTGTGAACGATTTACCTTTATCGGTCATTGGAGGACGCATGACAACATGCATAGTGATTACACCTCCAGGAATTTCACTGACATGAGATCGCGATTCAGCAAGAGTTTTGCTGTTTTCCAATATCTTTCCGGCATTTATGAGCTTCAACTCATTTATTGTTTGAGGCCCGTTTTCTTTGTCTGTCATAAAATAGAAATATTGATATAAGAGGGACTAACATAATCTTCTACATGAAAAATGCAACAAATGAATTCGAAAGGTCTTTTACTTCGAGAACAATTTTCAAGATAAACGTGTATTTTTCCCATAGTCAATGTACTCATTTTACTATAGAATCCATGAAATATTATACAAATCGTAAGAAACACCTATCAACATATATAAAACTTGCTAAATTATGTAAAAAAAACAAATTTTCAGTTTCTTGTGCTCAATGTTGTGTATGCGATTATCGATCCTACATCAAGATTTGACAATCATTCAAACCTTTTAATAAAGGGTATAAACTTCCTAAATCATAAATCATAACTGGAACTATAGTAGATGATAACCAACATAGGGGCGGAGCTACATTGACCCGAAAGGGTTCAACCGAACCCGCTGAATTAGAATTTTTTAGAATTTTTTGTATAAGTTTAGCCTTAGTTAGTGCATGGACCCATTGATTTTGCATACAAACATAACTAAAATCTAATCATGAATCCACTCGAAAAATTTTCTGGCTCCGCCCAACATACTAAAATTCTTGCACAAATTAACCAACACTTTGCAACAAATACCTATAAACCTCATTTCAATTTCGATAACTCGTTTATGCATCAACTCATGATCATTCTTTCTTCAAAATAAGCACAAAAATTTTTACAAACAATCAAGATTCTTATAACATAATATAACAAAATACCAACAAAAAATTGCAAAAAAAAAAAAAAAAAAATTAATAAAAAAAAAATTAATAAAAAAAACCTTTAGGCCATTGTGAGATAATTTTCTCTTTTAAAGATCCAACAGTTGAAATAGAACTGTATTTGCTTGGACCAATATCAGTACCATCAGCTAACCTAAATTTGACTTCAATCAATTCTTCAGCAGCCATTAAAACACACCCACTTCAAATTATCATAAACCCACTTTAATTTCTTCACAAATTTTCAAAAAGATTCAAATTTTTTTACTGGGTCAAAGTCAAAATCAAGATTTAAACAAAACCCAGATGGATTTCTTCAAGAAAATTGAGAAAGATTCAATTTTTTTTTATGGGTCAAGTTGGAAATCAAGATTTAAAGAAAACCCAGTTGGATTTCTTCAAGAAAAATGAAAAAGATTCAATTTTTTTAATGGGTTTAGATGGAAATCAAGATTTAAAGAAAACCCAGTTGGATTTCTATAAAAAGAATTGAAAAGAGAATCTTTATAAATGGGGAATGATAGATGAGAAAGTTTCTTGAATGGTGAAAGAATAAAGAATGGAACACTTTTTTTTGGTGAGTAATTTGATGACAAATGGGATATTTTGGTTTGATAGATTTGGAATGATGGTGGGAGACATGACAAATAACATAAAACGTGACTTGACGTTACGGTATAAGTAAGCGTTAAATTTTGTAAGAGATAATAAGACGACATTTTTTTAAATCGTGAAAAGGCGGCAAAAATTTTTAATATATTTTATAACTTTATACATATTTATATATATATATATATATATATAGTAATTGGATCGGGTAAAAACGGCCCGAAGTATTGGAACACTAAGAACCAATGTTGGTCGTCGGATTAAGGTGATGATCAGTAGTAACATCAGTAGTAACCACTTACTACTGATCAGTAGTAACCACTTACTACTGATCAGCACTGCGAGGTTTGATATAAAATTTTTAATCGGACGGCCAGAATTTGTTGCTGATCAGTAGTAAGTGGTTTCTGCTAATCAGTAGTAAGTGGTTACTACTGATCATCACCTTAATCGGACGACCAGCATTGGTTCTTAGCGTTCCATACTTTCGGCCGTTCTTACCCGAACCTCACCCTATATATATATATATATATATATATATATATATATATATATATATATATATATATATATATATATATATATATATATATATATATATATATATATATATATATATATGGACTGATTCATGCGAGAACTCCTATTTCTGCGAGAACTGCGAGAACTCTCAAAAAAAGTGTCAATTAACATGTAATTATGTCCATTAACATATACAAACTATTGAATGTTAAAAATCTAGTAAAAATATAAATGAAAAATTAAAAAAAATTATATGAAATCATGCGTGTTTAGAAGTGTTCACATGTGAACGTTTTTTTTCAAAAAATGAGTTCATATATGAACGAATTATTTTTACGTCATTTTACATGATTTTTTTTTAGTTTCTTACGTTTATATTTAGTTGATTATTAATCTCCAAAAGAGTTTGCATGTAAATGAACAAAGTGAAACGTGATTTAACACTTTTTGTAAGAGTTCTCGCAGTTATCGCAAAAAAAAGAGTTCTCGCATGAACCATTCACTATATATATATATATATATATATATATATATATATATATATATATATATATATATATATATATATATATATATATATATAACTAATATATATATAACTATTATTAAGTTATATAAATATCAATAAATTATTAAAAATTATGTTTTAACATTTAATTATATAGATATTTTAAGATATAGTCAAAAAATTTACAATCAAATGATTTTTATAGTCATTTTTAACTCTTTTTAAACTTTTTTTTTTTTAAATTCTTTTATTACGCGTTACAAAATACTCGCGTTAAGGCGCGCCATGACCACGTTCTTTTGTCGTCATGCCTAACAAAGACGTTTTGCATATTTTCGTAATATTCTCGGCGCGTTATTTAGAACCTTTGTTATAGGTGCTAGCAAAAAAATTGAATTGAAATCGAAATAACTGAAAAAACATAATCGAAAAATCTTAATCAAAGTATAAATCTATGGTTTAGTTTTTGATTTATAAAAAATTAAAATATTTAGTGTGATTTTGGTTTTACTTTAAAAATCTAATAAAAAAATCGAACCAAACCATTATTAATATATAATTAAATATAAACATATTTAGATGTAATCGTTGTGATTATACTTACTTTTTATGTCAATATTATTATCGTTAGTATGGCAATGTTTTAGTTTAATGATTATAAATATTAAGTGAAAATTATACATAATTGTAAATGAGAAAGTGAAGGGAAGATGTTGCTTATCAAATCGAAATAGATAGGCTTAAAAAATTGAACCGAGCGGAACTTGACCTAAAAAACCGAAAAAATGAACGGTTTGTAACCTTTTAAAATCGAAATATTCTGTTCGGTTACGATTTTATAAAAATATGAACCATGATCACCCCTAATTTATATAGTAAGAGAAACCGAAAATAAAAGTTGGACAATAAATATGAGGCCGGGACAAATTTTGAGCTTTTTTTAGGTAAAAAACAAACCATTCAACCGAAGACCATGCTATATCTCATATCTTCAATTATAGTAATTGTATCAAACATACTTAGACTTATAAGTGGTAAATCGGTGATATTCATACATCTATTTTTTACTAGTATCGATGGACAATTTGTATAAACTTTAATTGGGTATCCTAATCGGTTTTTCCACTTTGATAAAGAGAATAGAAGATGAATTTGTCAATTAGTGGATAAGAGACAATTTAACATTTAGTTTCTTTAGTGTCGAACACAAGATGTTTGTTCAATATATCACTTGAACTAACACGAGAGACGAGATATGTCAAAATGTATCCTATAGGAGCACCCGGAGTGGGGGGGGGGGGGGGGGGGGGGTTCTCGCTCGTTGAGGGAGGGAGAACGAGCCCCCCCTCTCGTTATCACTCCGTGGATGGTCGTTATGGGGTCGTTGTCGAGCCACCGTTGTGTGGACAACGGCCCGTTGTAATTTTTTTTTATTTTTTTTTTCTTTTCTTGTTTCTTTTCTTCGATTTCTTTTGTTTTTCTTCGATTTGTTTCACCGATTTCTTTTTTTTTTTTCTTCGATTTGTTTCTTCTTTACACTTTGATTTGTTTTTGTAGGTTTTGCAGGTTTTTATTAGGAAGAAGATGAAGTGGTTTGTTTTATCTTTTTGTTTATTAACATATTTATCCCAAAGTTTGATTTATTTACACTTTTAACTTGTTTTTAATTTTAATCTACATAAATGATAATTTGTTTTACACTTTACAAAAATGTATTTTTTTTAATTATTGAATTGTATTTTTTTTTATTTTATGTATTTGTATTTTTATTTTAATTATTGAAGTTTTGTTTTTTATTTTAATAAAATGTTATATTGTTTTAATTATTTATTTATTTTTTATATTAATGTTTTTAGAAAAAAAATAAAAATAATAAAATAATCACACAACCTCCACAACCCTCATTATCATACCACCCAACAATCTCATAATCCTCATTCTAACTGCCACGTCAGCAAATTTTTCCCCACAACCCACATTGTCACTTATTATCACTCCGGGTGCTCTAAGGATGGTTAGTCATGAAGTCAATATAAGCAGTCGCTCCTTTTTAGTAAATCTAGTCCGAACTCTTGAACAACTAGAACCACATGAAATCATCAATCGGCTGACAACGTGACATTGACAAAGAGGACAAATACATTTTCTCAACAGAAATGTAGCTTTTAGACATCGAGTCTTAAACCTTTCATATATGGTATGAGGTTTACGGTTTTTAAATTGTCATCGGGATCAACTAATAAATAAAACATATATTTATTGTTATATAAAAAGACTTGTTAATCAGTGAACATCATGCCTATATATATAATTGTTGATTATTATAGCTATGGTTGTTCATGTTTGGTAGACTTACCTATTATGTTTTTTGAATATAAGCAAAGGACATTTCAATTCAAAATTAAATATATTCATAAGTCTTTAATAATTATGAACAATTATTATTATTCAAAGGCCTTTAGATGGGCAATAAAATTGGATTGTAAATAAAAAAAAAATTGATTTCTCTTTAAAATCAATAAATTGTATGATATACCAAATAGATTGAACGCGTTTTGTGAATTATTATCTTAAAAAAAAATCATAATAATATAAATACCTCGCATAATATGTGTGAGGCCACATATCCTCGATAAAATAGAGTCGAGCATTAGAAAATGGATGTCAAGGGTATAAAATTTGTAAAGTTATGCTTATAAATAGTAAAACTTTCGTAAATGATACAAGCTCCAATTCTGACATCGTCATTCATGTTATTATCTTTTGCAATTATCTTTTGCTAACTTATGAATCGGAGCTTAATATAGTCGTCGTCCCCCCCCCCCCCCCCCCCCCCCCCGGGGTACCCTTCTCATCTTTCTCATCTGTTAGTGTTTTAGGATTATCGAAAATAGCGAAATAATTATCTACGATCATCATCCATCCACTTTTTTTGACTATCTGTCAACTTTGATACCTAACATTTTTCTGAGAAAAAACAACTAACCCTTAATAATTTCGGTTCGGATCGGTTTTTATGGTTACATGTCATACAAGAAAATTCTTGTTTTCTCTAAAGTATCTTTCTTAAGATATTTATTGATAAATTAATAATAGACAATTAGCTGTACATTCTAAGAAAAGATCTTATTCATGTCGACTTAATTGATTACCTACTAAAAACAAAAGATTCAAACATTTTTCGATTCTCACCCCGTCATTCCTGTTAAGTACATTTACCGACTAAAAAATTATTCATTTACCCTTCAATAAAAATATATTAACTCTAACAATTCGATTGTATCTAAGATTTAACTAATGCATAAACTTGAATATCCCAAGAAATCGAAATGAAACTAGCAAAGTCGGAAAACTTAGTTCACAAACGATGGTGCATACAAAATCTACAAGTTAAAAAAAAAATGTTTATGTCTACTGATAAAGACATCAGAACATAAATCAAAACATGTTTCAGAAACCAAAACGCAAATCCAAAATCAAGCATACGTTGGAACGCTTAAAAATATGAAGTGAATGCTCGAGTGCAACCACTTGAAATTTGGAGGATATGGCAAGATCTATCATCCATGAACTGATTCAACACGGAAAAAAAAAAAACGTACAAATGGGAAAGGTTATATTAAGACACTTCAGTTACCATAGCTGCAATCTTTAAGCTGTAAGAAATTGAATTTCCTAACATAATACGTCCGTAAACAAAAAATAAGCCCAAAAGTGGGCGTATGAAAAATAAACACGATACAAAGCTTATAAGTCCGAAAATAAGCTAAAACAAACGTCTACCCTTTCTACAATGGAGAGAATAGTGTATGGATTAACCCATTTCAACTTCTAATGTGTCCTTTATTGTAAAATAAACGTATTATTTGACAACCTTTATTTTTAATATTAACTTTCAGTGTCACGACTCACGACTATGATTTTTATAGTCGTATTATAAAGCCGCCCATATAACTAACAAAATCGATAAATCCAATTATGACTTGGTCAAAACATGTCCCAACCCTTATTTAACTCTACTGCTCGATAAACCATGTCATTGAACGATGAACCAACTGCTTGTCTGCTTTCGACTCAATACCCATAAATTTAACCCATGGGTTCAATCTTTTAAATTAGAAATTTAATATTCTAACATAATAACTTCAGAAAACAAAAAATAAGCCCAAAAGTGGGCTTATGAAAAAACAAACTCGACATAAAGCTTATAAGTCCGAAAATAAGCTAAAACAAACGCATAATATTATATAGTTTAACACATTTCAACTTCAAATGAGTCCTTTTATTGTAAAATAAACGTATTATGTGACATTTTTTTGTTTGATATTAACTTTCAGCGTCACGACTATTATTTATACATTCTTATATAGAACCGAACACATATGTCTTGGTCACAACATGTCCCAACTCTTATTTAACAAAGCTGCTCGATAAATATCTAACATAACACTTGATCTGGAAACCATATCTTTGAACGATGAACCAACTTTTTTCGACTCAATACCATAAATTGAACCCATGGGTGCAATCTTTTAAATGTTAGAAATTAAATATCCTAACATAGTAAATTCAGAAAACAAAAAATAAGCCCAAAAGTGGGCTTATGAAAAAACAAAACCCGACATACAGCTTATAAGTCCGAAAATAAGCTAAAACAAACGCAAACCTTTTCTACAAATGAACATAATATTGTATGTGTTCACATTTCAACTTCTATGGTCCTTTTATTGTAAAATAAACGTATTATGTGACATTTTTTTTAATATTAACTTTTAATGTCACGAGTATTGTTTATACATTCTTATTATAGAACCGAACACAAATGTCTTGGTCACAACATGTCCTAAACCCTTATTTAACACAGCTGCTCGATAAACATCAAACAGAACACTTGATCTGGAAACCATGTCTTTGAACGATGAACCAACTTCTTTCGACTTAATACCCATAATTGACTACTCCTTACTCGTCTCAGGTACTGCTGATGAGCGTTCAAAAGTAGTCCAAGATCTTGGCAACGCGTGCAAAGATTGGGGATGTTACATGGTGGGTATCCCATACTATACGTAAAAACAATTCATCTTCGATTTTTTTTCTAAATTTATTTAAATAGATTAATAGGTGATTTGGTTTATGCGTTTTGTAAGCTGGTGAATCATGGGATGCCGGAGACTTTGATCCAAAAGATGATGAACGCGTCTAATGAGTTTTTCAATATGACGAAACAAGAAAAGCTTGAATTTGAAGCTCCTGGTATTTTTGATCCCATAAGATATGGAGGCGGTTTCAATAGTGTTGAACAATATAAAGACTCGTTGTGGAGGGAGTATATTCGGCTCATTGTTCATCCGGATTTTCATGGTCCTCATAAACCTTTGGGTTACAGGTACGCAAATTATGTGTTTCCAAAAGGGTTTATGGTTTAGAGTTAGGGTCGGACCTTAGGACGAGCATTATGTGAAACTTTACATGGTCCAAAGTTTTTTTTTTTGGATCTTTTCCTTGTAGTTTATAACCATTACGGATCCACTTCTTGTAGTTTTGTAAACGTTACGGTTTTGGATTTAATTTTCCTTATACATAATGTATTGGGACACATTGGCATCCAAAATCTCTCGACACACCTTGTTTAGAGTTTAGGGTAACTTCTGATCGGATATGTGGATAATGTAGTGAGGTTGCATCAGACTATGTCCAAAGGACTTACGAAGTTGCAATGGAATTACTAAAAGGGGTATCAGAAAGCTTAGGGTTTGAAGCATTGTTTATGCACGAACAACTGCATTTGGACGCGGGATTTCAGCTTTTCGCGACAAACCACTATCCGTGTCTTTCAGAGATTGATACGGGACGAGGATTGATGTCACACACTGATCATGGCCTTATGACTCTGCTATATGAAAATGGTGTTCCAGGTCTTGAAGTTCTTCATAACGGTAAATGGATTAGTATGGGTGGTATTCCAAACGCTTTCTTGGTACTCACTGCTGATCATCTCGAGGTATTAGCTAAACTTAAAAATAAACTATCGATCAAATATTGAGGATTTTTGTTTTTTGACAGATTTTTACCAATGGAATTTACAAGAGTAAGTTCCATCGATCAGTGGTAAAGGACAAACGTACAAGAATCACATTTGTAAACACTCACGGTCCCTCACTCGATACTGTGGTTAGCCCGTCACCAAGGCTTATAGACGACCACAAGAACAGTCACCCCGGCTATATTTCAATGAAATATAATGAATATATGGAGTTGCAGGTTAAACTTACAGGGGTCGGAAAACATGCCTTTGATAAGGTTCGTATTAACGTTTAGCGACAATTGCAGGTCGTCATTATCTGGCAACGGCTTATATGTAATCTTATTGTTTGTAACATATTTTTATAATTTCGTTTGGAACATTAGTAAATAATAAATAATCGCGTTTTATGTATGTAGAGTTCAGGGAGCATCTTTGGCTCGTTTATAACATTATCTATTGTTTGTAACATATGTGAATTTATACGCGCTTTTGGACTTAAGGACAGGACTTCGTGGCTGACCGTTCTTATTGGAAACATTTTTGACATGTTTTGTCTCTCGTGATAACTCGAGTTGACTGATCGACTAACCACTTAGGGTTAGATAGTCATGAACAGTAATTATTGTAACGATTAACATTTGTCCTATGACCTAAACGCGTCCAAATAAACATTTTGAAAAACGAAGGTTATATCTGACACAACGTAACTATATTTGGATATACGAGATGTATCTACGAGTTGAATTTTGTTCAGCCGAAAAAGTTTCTTTTCAAAAGCTATTTTGATTAACATATTAAAATCGATTTTATCTAAGATTTAACTAATCAACATTTACCATAAAACCAAAACACAAGATTCAAATATTTGCATAAACTTGATTATCCAGAAATCGAAATGAAACCAGTAAAGTCGAAAAACAAAGTTCACAAACGATGGTTCATACGAATCTACAAGCTAAAAAAAAAGTATAAAGTCTACTGATAAAGACATCAGAACATAAATCAAAATATGTTTCAGAAACTAAAACGCAAATCCAGAATCAAGCATACGTTGGAACGCTTAAAACATGACGAGAATGCTCAGGTGCAACCACTTGAAGTTTGGGGATGTGGCACGATCTATCATCCATGATTACTTATTCCAACTGATTAAACACGAAAAAAAAACACAGATACGCAAGGTTATATTCAAGCAAAATAAACTTCAATTGCGATCAACATAAAAACTTTTTTAATTTAATCCGAAAGTCAAATAACAGTAAGCATCACTAGAATGGCGGGATAAAAAGAAAAAAGCAAAATGGCTACTAACCTTTATAAGAACTCATTTGAAGCTTAGTACGTCTCTTGAAGGGTGCCCCGGTGCTGATTCTTGACCCCATCCCCCTGCACCGGCATATCATATTTGGTTGATTGCTATTCTGTATCATAATTCTCCCCATCATCAGAAAGATCATCAAACGACCTAATATCAAGCTGGTAACGAAGAATTCCACCGATTCCACCAAACCCCCTACAAAACTGTGAACCCTCTTGAGATTTATTCGTCACAAATTCAAGTGTACAACCAAATTTCTTGTACTCGTTAGCAAACCACTCAAGTAACGACAACTTTTCTTGAACTTCCAGCTCAGCGTTTGTTTCAGAGTCACGGAAGTTAGTTTGGTTAGCTTCTTGTTCTTTGTTTAGATGCTTAATAACAATCTCACTTGTAACACTGTTTTTGAGAACGTAACGGTTAATGTCAAGATTTTCCCACACGATAAGGATTTCAACAGCGCCCATTTCTAAAGACTTTAAAGTGTCCTCAACACCAAATACATATTTCCCAGTATCTTGACTAATTTCCTCAAAGTACTTTCCGATCAGCTTTTTTTCTTGGATAAATTTCACGTTAGCAAGAATTTCGGCTGATAATTCAATAGCTTGATTGAAACCGTTTTCACCTCCATAAGAAACATCAACCACGTTCAAGATTTTAGCTTGGAGACGTGGGTCAAACATATCAGATTGACTCAACTCAGTTTTGAAATCAGCAGACCCCGCAAGAATTAGCCCAGACACGTTAGGCTGACTGGTGGCAGGATTAATGTAAAACTGTGTTGCCAGCTCAGCAGTCTTCCTAACATAATTATGACGCTTTTCCATACGAAGACGAGCAAAACGAAGAGCGGATTGACCTCCTCTCCCATGCTTTTTTGGTAAATCAACTGTGAACTTGTGTAAAACTTCTCTAGTGTTACCACTTAAAGTACCAAATAGGGTTCCATTTCCGTCCATAACTATGAAGCCAAACTTGTCATCAGATTCCAAAAGCTCGTTTAAAGCTTCTGTATGGAACTTGTTGTCACAAAGATAAAGAGAAGCGTTAATGGGCTTGAATGGTTCGAAATCGATTGTCACTTTTTTCTCCTTTCCGTCATCAGTAACTATGGTTCCAGTGTAGAGAACAAGTCCGTTTGGTGGGACTCTGTTGTAAAGCTTAAGTCTTTGTTGGGCAGATGTTATGGCTCCTAACACAGATTGACGGTTAACTCTACTCTTGATATTGGAAGCGGTTCCGAATTCATCACCAAGCATTTTCGTGACTCGAGAAATCTGATCACGTGGGGGCATGATAAGAGAAATCATGCTGGTACCGTTTCCTCTTGCGGCTTCCAAGGCTTTGATCAGCTTCTTAATCTTCCATATCTCAATGTTCTTATCGGTTTCGTGACCGTCAGACATTGTGATAGATTATCTGCTAAAAACAGAAAGAAAAAAAAATTAATTATAATTTGTTATATGAAAGCATAATATCGGTAACAAATAATAAAAAAATAAAAGAAAAAGAAAAACAAATCAACACAAAGCATGTGCCAAACAAATTTCGCAATATACAAACAATATATCGTCACAACAATTCATGTTAATTACCAATTTGTAAGCACAAAATCAACGTAACAATATTTAGCTAGTTTAACAAACCCAAATCACCTAAACCTAATCATTATTTTTTACATAAACTCACAAATCATCAAACCCTGGTCAATCATATTATATTACTCAGCATCTAGAATGTTACACAGATATAACTCAACGTCTTTCAAATGAAACTAGCAGATCAATATAACAAGACAAACACTACATCGAAACATTATTTAACTAGCCTGTTAAACCGCAAACTCAACGTCTTGTTATCAAAACTAATACAACAGATCAATATAACAAACACACAAGCTGCATCAAAAAAGTAACTAACAACTACTAACCAACAATCACAAACCAACTCGATTTCCTAAATTATGGAAGCAAAGCAAATATCTACATCACCTTATCATACGCATATATTAATACAAAATCAAATCTCAAATCTTCAACAAGACTAATCTAGCAACACAAAATTAACTCTACAAAATACACAAAACCAGATTAACCGAAACCGAAAACCGCATAAATCACAAACTAATTCAATTTCATATACATCAACTCATCTGATCAAATTACTTCAACAAACTTTCAAATCAACACATAATCACAATTCACAAACCCTAACTCTCCAGTAAATCACCAAATTCAATAACAAAAACACTAAATCTGTAAATCATAACTATATAAACCTAACAAAGCAGCAAATAAGCACAAATCTAATGAAAATAAGCTGAAAAACTTCACAGATTTCAAAATTAAATCGATTGATTAATAGCAATTAGCAATGAATTGAATAGATCTGAATTTTACATGAAGAAATCGGAAGAAGAGATGGTCTGCGGCAGCTATATTTGGGGATTATGATGGAAACCCTAGAAATTAGTCAATTTATGTGGAACAGGATTTTGCTAAAACTAAGAATTACATAATGGCAGTTTCACTCCCTCAAGTTACCTCAAAGTAATTTTCAATATCGTATATTATGTATCAGATAGATGGTTTATTTTGGGACGGTAAATGTCGTTAACAAGAATGATCCTTGTGAAAATCGAGCTATTGTGACTAGAGCAATTCTTTATGACATGTCTTCGTATTTTTGTGGAACAATAAAGTTGTATGATTTACGTATTATTGTTTTTTGTATATCTAGGGTTTTTCTGTTTGTTGGCGAACTAACAGTCTTATAAGCTTATTTAAATTTTGATAAGGTCATAAATTTATTTTTTCCGGCTTATAAGTTTAACTTAATAAGTTCATAAGCCAGAAAAAAATGAACTTGTGAATATATCAAAATTTACATAAACTTATAAACTCGCTATATCAGACGAACACCCCGTATATAATTGGATCTAATTGTGCAATAAAATGTAATATTTTAATCTTTATAGATTATCAAAATAAAATATAAAGATTATGAATATATTAGAATTTATTTAATATTAATATTAATTGGTTAAATTTTATATAGTAAAGGTTATCTATAGCAAAACACTTAACTATGCTAGTTTTTTAAGATTATTAATTTTATTTGTGGGTCGGTTTGGGTGATGGCATTGCCGTAGCTCTTTTCCGTCCACTTTTGCCGTTCAAAAGAAAAAAAAACTTAACTATGAATTTGGTTTTTTATATTAAGAGACTTTTATTTTAACTAGAAAGTTGTCTCATTGGTTTCCTTTTTACATGATTATTGATAGTATTGGTTTTCTATAGTATTTGCCTTAGTATTACTCAATGTCACCTTTATAAATTATGAACGTTTATAACTTTTCATTATAACTTGTGCTTTAAGAAATTCTATAATAGTCATTAAATTAATGAAACTACTATAAAAACCCTAATAATATAAATGCCAATTAATGAAATATGAATCTCAATTAATGACACTAATGAGTAAATCTTAAAACACTAATTTAAAAAAAAAAGTTTGCTAAATGATATACACTAGTGGGTACCGATTTGATGTATTTAATTTAACATTAAATTTTCTTATATATTGAAAATGTAATGAATATAAGTTAAAAAAAACTTATATAATTAGTGTGCGTTAAATGCATTTTTTAAATATATAAGAAAAATTGAAATTCAATTAATATGTAATAAATGCACTAAACAAGTACCTAGTGCGAACGATTTAATAACCCAAAAAAAATAAACAAAAACCCTTAAATTAGAAATTTTCCTAATGTATGTATTATTAACAATAATAGTACAAAATATTATTCAGATCCGTTTTGTTTAATATTTTCTTAAGGCTAGAAACTTAAATAATCAGAAATCCGAATACCCGATATGAAGAGTATCATACATTAAGAGTATCACATAATATTTAAAAAGACTAATCTATTATGTGAATGTAAAGTATGAAAATGTAAGACAACCGTACACAATTTCTTTTCATTGTTATTATCTATAATACGCGGCAAAGACTATAATTGTATATACAACTATATCGGAAAACAAATATTGTGACGAAGATATATAAATATACAAATGTTGGAAAGTGACGATAAATAGAATAACCACACTAGAAGACATGTTCAAGTTGTATGGTGACCTAATAAATCAAAACTAATTTGGTGTTATTGAATATCATGAAATATATAAGACAATAATTAAAATATTATTAAATATAAAAAACAGATAAGTCCTAAGAGAACTCGCCAAACAATTTACGTCTTAAATAGTGTTAAAGGGCCGATACATGTTTAACATTTCAAATTATATATCTTAGTAATGAACGAAACGTGTTCTTAAAATTCTGGTAATGATTTATTTATAATCTATAATATATGATCTAAAATTAAAATTTTGATAAAGTAGAATCATTCAAATCACTAAATGACTCACATTTAGAAATTATCATAATGAAACTCTTCAATTAATTTTTTAGACACAATTCGGTCTTAATATTTCAATATGTTACTTTTCTAAATATACAAATTTAAAAATGAAACTAAAATTACATACCTATAAACGAAATGACAAAATCTGACATCACAAATCATATTATTCGATATTATTAATGATACACAATATTATTTCAATTTTTATACATTATATTTATATTTTTTCTCGATAAATTCCTCCCTCGTAAACACGAAAAATAAATAGTAGCTTGCTAAAATACAATATCACATGCAACATGGGTGGAACAAGCCAACTTTTTAATAGTGGTCATCATTCATATTTGTAATGAAGCCCATAGATATTTGTTTATCTCATAATTATAGATTTACAAATAGTTATCAGAAGTTACTAACGATTATTAATTCGGTCTGACTTGTTTATTAACATTGTTATCGATTACCAAAACTCGTAAAAAAGTAAAAGAAAATACTCGCAACTTAATATATAAATCACAACTTAAAATATAAATATATAAAGACCCTTAATCTTAGGTACACTCATTGTCAAAATAACCAACTCTAATTAAACTCGTTAATATTATGTCATTCAAAAAGTTATGAGTATTAAATTGGAAAAACTTATTCACCAACGAATATTTGTTTCGCTGACCGTTAAAGTATCTAGTTTAATACTTAGAGACATGTAACACCAAACCGATCTTAGTAGTTATAGACATGTACTACAAAACCGATATTTATCTATAATATATACTGAAAGAGATGCATAAAAAAGTCATTTGACCTATGACATCATTATTAGCTATTTTCAGTTTATCTCTTTTATTTTAAATTCAATTTAACCCTTTAACTTTAATATAATATTTAAATAAAATTTGTTTTACAACATTATTGTTAATCTAAAATATATTTAATATTAAAACTTTTTCATAAAAATTATTCATTAAAATCGGGTTTTTATACCTTTTAATATGATATTATATTTAAAAAAAAGAAGCCGATTTTTTTTTTTTTTTTATTTTGGTTTTGTCTTTGTAATAAAATAAAGTTAAATAAAAAATATAACTACGAAAAAAGAAATATAAATTTCAAATTTATTACCTAAAGACCGTTATAATATATTTTTCAATTTCTATTCTACGTTCAACGCATTCTTATATTTTACATACAATAACAATATAACTTTATTTCTAAGTCATAGTTTACAAAAAGTAAAAAAATGTATTGTTTGTTAACCCACATCAATAAGAATTTGTAGGTGAAGTTGAAATCAACCACATGGATATAAAGGAAATTACATTGTATTTAATAAACGTTTTAGTACATTGTTTAATAAAAATATATATATATATGTATAAACGCAACGTTATAATATTTGATAACATATTTCATGTTGTCTTACATGATTCATGATTTTCTTTATAGACAAGTTTATGTTTATAATTGTATTATATTCGATAGAGTTTTTTACGTGAATTTTAAAAGTGAACCTGAAAAACACGTACATATAAACGAAACGAAAAATATTTAGCATCATAACTCATGTTATTTTCTATTTGTTATAATTATATTATTATTTAATAGAGTTCTTTATGTATACAAATTTCAAAATAAAACTTTAAAAACACGTATATGTAACACAAAGCGACAAATATTTAACATCGCAACTCTTGTTATTTTCTATTTGTTATAATTGAAGTATATTCGAAAGAGTTCCCTACGTATTCAAATTTAAAATAAAATCTAAAAAACACATAGATATAACAAAAAGATTAATATTTACCGTCACAACTTATATTGTTTTACATTGTGAACGATATTTAGAAAAATTAAAATCTTTATCCACGTATACACGAGAAATAAGCTGTTCAAACTAAAAAAGAAAAACCCACAAACCACTCATCTATCCAAAATATAATGAAGTAAAACCAGGGTTTAGCTATGGCTCTTCTTCGCCAAATTTTCACACACTACACCTTAAAACCCACAAACTCCATACCTGTAATTCATACTTTTAAAACCCTAACCCCTCTTTTTCTATCTTTTTCTTCAATTAAACCCATATTTTCATCAAACACAGGTATAAAGATTGCATTTTTTTAATACCCTTTAATGTAATTAGTCTTAAATAACTTTAGTATTTATGAATTTTTTTTATTTTTTTTAATCTTTTATAAAAAAGATTGGATTTTTTTAATACCCTTTATTGTAATTAGCTTAAATACTTTTAATTTTCAACTGGGTTGCAAATATATTGATTTTAGTAATACACAGAATTGTGTTTCTTCTTCTTCTTCTATTTTTTTTTTTTTTTTTTTTTTTTTTTTTTTTTTATCTTTATTGAAAAAGAATTGAATTTTTTTTAATACCCTTGATTGTAATTAGCTTAAATACTTTTAATTTGCTTGTGGGTGTGGAAATATATTGATTTTTTGTACTAGTTTATATGATGAATTTGAGATAATTGTGTTTATGCATAATCTTTATTGCAAAAGATTGGATATTTTGGATACCATTTATCATAAATTTTCTTGTGATGTGTTTCGGAAGATACATATTTCCATATTTCCTTGTTTCGAACTTGTAATATTTACGTTTGCTTTGTTTTGACAAATTTGTTTATTCAAGTAAGTAATAGATTAAAGGAGTTGTATGATAAACTTTGTTTGATTTGTCAGCTGCAGAGAATACTTTGATACTAAACAAAGATGAACGGGTTGGGTTGAGTTCACCAAGTTTAAATTTGCCCGAGACGGATGTGAATTCGAGTAGTACGATTGCTGCCATTGTTACTTCTTTGGGTGGGCAGGCGAGTGCGGTAGGTATTATAAGATTATCTGGTCCATCAGCAGTGGACATAGCAGGCCGTGTTTTTCGTCCATCAAATAAAAAGAAAAAAAAGAAATTTTCTTGGCAGCCTACAAGTCATGTTGTAGAATACGGTGTGGTTTGTGATCCTAATGGAAATGTTGTTGACGAGGTAAACTTTTTGATTTTGTTTCATTTATTTGTAAATTGAGCTTTATTGATTAATTTGTACGAATATGCGTTAAACAGGTTTTAGCCATACCTATGTTAGCTCCAAGATCATACACCCGAGAAGACGTAATTGAGCTACAATGTCATGGCAGTGATGTGTGTCTACATCGTGTGCTAAGAGCTTGTCTAGAAGCCGGTGCAAGGCTTGCAGAACCAGGTTGATTTTCTAAAACTATTTAAGTTTTGAGTAAAAAATTAATTATGAAACAAACGTTTTACATTATGTTTTTTTCTTTTATTAGGAGAATTCACTCTTCGTGCTTTCTTAAACGGTCGATTAGACCTCTCTCAAGCCGAAGATGTTGGGAAACTTGTATCTGCCAAATCTGTGGCTGCAGCCGATGCTGCACTTGCAGGAATTCAGGCACGTGTTTCTTCCACATTTTGAATTTTTTTTTATTTTTTATAAATTACTTAACCGTAAGAAATTATCATGGCAGGGTGGTTTCTCTTCATTGGTGAAATCATTAAGACTACAATGCATTGAGTTGCTTACTGAAATCGAAGCTCGATTAGATTTTGACGATGAAATGCCACCACTAAACATGGAACTAATTTTAAGTAGAATTAGTGCAATGTCGCATGATGTGGAGAGTGCAATGGAAACCGCTAATTATGACAAGTTTTTGCAATCTGGTTTACAGGTACGGTTTTAGTACCTATTTGCCAATTATCATTGTTTCATCTAAATTAATGTTATACTACGTATTTTTGGGTCAATAGGATCACTTTTTCTGTCTTTATCGGAGGTTATTTTAGATACTGGACAAACTGCCAAACATTTGCCCCAGGACTAATACAAAGTCAAATGAGTTACAAAGGACCCGCTTGACCTGTAAAAGTCAAATCTTACTTTTTCACTCATATTTATTTTTAACTATGCATTGCTATTTACAGATTGCCATTATTGGGCGGCCAAATGTCGGGAAATCTAGTCTACTCAACTCGTGGAGTAAGGTAGTAATTACACAACTCTCGTCTGCAATTAAACTTCACATTATAAAGTTTTGCTGTGGAAAGAATTTTTTGTTTGTTTAGTTATAATAAATGTCTAGTTGTAATGCTCATTGATATATATAATTTAGCTTGCAGAGTGAACGGGCAATAGTTACAGACATTGCAGGGACAACACGAGATATTGTGGAAGCCAGTGTAACGGTTCATGGTATCCCAGTCACCCTACTTGATACAGCTGGCATCAGAGAAACCGATGATATTGTTGAGAAAATAGGTAAGAACGTCCTTCAAGTTTTTTTTTTTATATTTTTATCGACACTTTTTGAGTAGTTTATGATATACAGGCGTTGAGAGATCGGAAGCAGTTGCTATGGGTGCTGATGTGGTCATCATGACAGTTAGTGCTATTGATGGATGGACAACCGAAGATGCAAAACTGCTCGATAAAATACAACACACCAAGGTCTCACAACTCGTCTTTCTATTTCTTTCTTCTACTAGCTTAAAGTTGTAGGAAATTCACTTGCAGGCGCCGGGCACCTTTTTAATTATTTCTCAGGTTTATTTTATATCTAATAAGATAGCCTCACGGTGCAATTAATTTCTTCGGATTATTAGCTACAAGATTCAAACATAGGGACGACCAGGGTAATGAACAAACTTTTAAACGAAAACCACCATTTATGTAATTAACTCGTCATAGAATAATGATGCAAAATCACGCCGTAAATCTCCGAATTATTCTATCAAATATAACTCTTGATTGTTCTTATATGTTATGACTTGTGACAACAGACGGCCTCCGGATCTCCGGTAATACTGGCAATTAACAAAATTGATCGGGCCCCATCTTCAGGCGTTGAGTTTGTGAACACTATAGGAGAATCTTTTGATAAGTTTATTTATACGTGTGCTATTACCGGTCAAGGAATTTCAGATTTAGAGACTGCAATTCTCGAGCTTGTAGGCCTCCAAAACATTCCTGGCGGTGGACGGAAGTGGGCGGTTAACCAGGTTTGGCAATTTTAAGTCATTTACTTATCTCCGAGTCCATTTGGGTTCTGTTTTTTTTTAGCTCTAATAGAGAAAAGTTAGCTTAAAAGGAAACGGGTAAAATTGGTTAAACAGGTTGAAGGTCGCCCAAAGTGTATGTTAAATGCATAGAACCTCCTAAATCGTTTATTTAAAAAATCTTACCTTTTTAGAATAATATTATATATGTAATCGTCAATCGTGTATGACTTACTAATACGTATAAAATAAAATAAATGTGCTTGTATTGGCCCTATACTAAGAAATTACTCATTTTGACCCGAATTTTTTTTTAGGTCATTTGGTGAATTTAACAAATCAGCCTGTTTACTTAAGAATGAGCCATTTAGGGTTATGTTTTATCTTGAACGGGTCACACAGATATAATAGAAACATAAGTTATTTGAAAAGGGAACGAGTCAAATTGGTTCATGTCGAAAATCGACTAAATTATAATTTTAATGCATAATACCCCCTAAACGATTAATAAAAAAATATCTTATTGTCTTTGAAATTAGTATAATCTTTATATATCATTTTTGCAAGTTTTGAGTGATTACTTATTTGATTATTTCTAGCATATATTATATTTTATGATTATTTTTATGATGAATTATTAGAGACAATGCGAGCAACTTCTTCGGACCAAGGAGGCTTTAATGAGGTTAAAAACATCTATAGATGACGAACTTCCGTTTGATTTCTGGACGATAGATTTAAGGGACGCTGCACTCGCACTTGGGCAGATAAGCGGAGAAGATATATCCGAAGAAGTTTTAACTAATATTTTTGGTAAATTTTGCATTGGTAAGTAGACCTTGTAGTTTTATAGTTATGTAACTTACTATTGTACTAGCTACAACAAAATTATTTTGGTTATTTTTTCGTGGTATTTTTATGACTATAAAATTTGTTTAGGGACTATACTGGTATAAAGTAAAAATTAAGGGTTTAACTGATAAAATAAAAGTTGGTTGGTTAAATAAGATTGTTCTTCAGCTCGGTTTTCGGGTTTTTTTGAATTATTCGAATCGAGTGTTCATCAAAACCAAATTATTATGGGACCTTATGGTACCAAAATTTGAGACTGTGAGTACCGAATAGGGATGTAAATGAGCGGAACAAAATTCGAGCTAGCCTAAGATCGAGCTCGGCTTGTTAAAGTTATTAGAGCTCGAGCTAAGTTCGTTTTGAGTCTTATATATAAAGCTAGGACTCGGCTAGTGACTGATAATAAAAGCTTGAACTTGGCTCGTTTCAGCTTATTTACATAAACATTTATCATTTTATTATGTTATGGATATAAAAATAATTATATTTATCATTTAATAATATATTATATTCTTTATGTATTATTATATTTATATAAATAACAGGCTCTATTAAACTCGATAGGCTCGAGAGCTTACGTGTAAAGGTCGACTTCGAGCTCGTTTATTTAAACGAGCTTCAAGTTAGGTTTAAACTCGATTCGAGCTCAATTAGCTCGGCTCGAATGCATTTTCCAACGACTAGATTGACTTATTTACACCGTTAATACTGAATATACCTTGATTAATATACGTAAGTTATTTTTCATTGAAATTACGCCGTTTAACTAGAGTAACAAAAAAAGAGAGAAAAAAAAGGGTAACAAAGATTTAGATTACAATAATTAAGTTGATTTTTATACCAAATTAACAAATTAAATAACATTACAAGATTCATAAACCTTGTAAATGAAACATAAAACTTCGGTTACATCATAAAATGTACAACCAAATTAATAAGAATCCCGAAGAAGATCAATCTTGAATAAGAACTCATATCACTCCATTTCATCGGGCGAGCGGGAGTTGCCGGGGAAGGAAAAACCGATTCAACTAGAGAAAAAAAAAACTACGAAATTTAGTCGGTTAAAAAACATATAATGTAATACTGATAGTGTTAGTAGGGAATAGGCTCGATACATATAGCCTGTAAACCCTAAAAACCTAACACAACGTAAGATGAAGATGAAGGCTCAGTCCCTTCCAGATCCAGGGAAGGCTCCCAGTCCCTTCCAGATCTTGGGAAGGCTCTTAGTCCCTTCATCCAAGGCTCTTATTCATTCCCACATTATGCAGGCTCTCGGTCCCTGCCACCTCCCAAACGTCGGCCCTAATCTCCTGGCTTCCAGCTCCCGGCCTTCCGGCTCTCGGCTCCCGGCCTCCCGGCTCACGGCCTCCCGGCTCACGGCCTTCCGGCTCACGGCCTTCGGACTCCCGGCCTCTCGGCTCCCGGCCTCTCGGCTCCCGGCCTCCCGGCTCCCGACCTCCAGGTTTCCGGCTCCTGGCTCCCAGCCTCCCGGCTCCCGATATCCCGGGTCCGATCTCCTGGCTCCCGGGTTCCTGATCCTTGACTTCATTGGTGTTCCCTCTAAGCACTGTGCCAGACGGTCTTAAGCTCCTGCCTTAGGATTCAGACCGTTGGCATCATTATGAACAAAGGCGTTACCCTTTGGTCTCCCATAATGATGACAATAAAGTCACGAACGTTGGAACCCCATGAATAGCATTCAAGAGCCATGATAAGCCTTTATGGCCAACTGTTTCCCATGTTTGGGATTGTTGGGTATAAATACCCTACCCTGATGCAGTTCAAAAGGGGACTAACATTCCATCCTCTCCACACACACAATATTATCTCACCGGAATACCTACTTGCCGTAGTAATCATATTCCGACCACCTTCTTCAACCAACCACTTGACCACCTTAGGCTCGCCAAGGGCTTGATAGGTTTGCACTGCTTAGCAGGAGGTCATGAAGTTGAACCCCAAACACCCAAAGTACTGAGCCTGCTACTATTTGCTCAAACAAATACTATACGAATGTCAAAAACTTACGTAAACATTTGTCAATAGAGATATCCTTGAACCCACAAGTCGAAGGAATACCAATCGCTCTAGTCGCGTTCAAACGAAACCCTACTTGAAACGCCATAGTAAAAGCATCACAAACACAAT
This sequence comes from Senecio squalidus, assembly GCA_910822075.1. Classification (NCBI taxonomy): domain Eukaryota; kingdom Viridiplantae; phylum Streptophyta; class Magnoliopsida; order Asterales; family Asteraceae; genus Senecio; species Senecio squalidus. The sequence goes on from CAJVGC010000065.1 coordinate 65,588,095, forward strand.
TTGAATCAAACTTCCATGACTCCATTAACCCTAAACAACAAGAATCATCCGGCTTAACCAGTTGTGATTTTTCGTGAGCATAAGCTAAGCATGGACTCATTTTAAACATTAAAAAGACACCACAAGATATCGGCCCTTGCGGTGATGGTAATGGTGTCGGAGATAGGCGGTTTTCGATAGCATTTGATGATTGAAACAATGTTATAAACATGAAAAGAATGCAAGCTACTTGTGGGAGCTTTGACATTGTGTTGTATGATTTTGTTGTCTTGTTTTATGTTTTTAGAGTTACAAATATTTGAGTATTTATATATAAAATGATCTTATAAAAAGACAAAAAGATAATATCATATCAATTGTTATCTTCACATGTTAGTTAATTAAGTAAATGATTGAATTTACTTCAATCAAGTAAGATATTAACGGTAAATTTTGATATTTCAAAATAACAACTAATCATATAAGTAATTCAAGTACATGACGATTTACTCACCACCGGGACTTTATTTTGCCATGTGGCATTTGAGACGTCTCTTTTACTATATATTAAAGATATCAGTTATAAAATCATCTTTCCTTGTGAAAAAAAAAGTTGATGATGATAAAATTAGTGAATTGATTTTTTTTTCAATTTATTCCAATCATCCTCAAGGTAAAACAAGAAGTAAACTGTTATGATTTGTTCAAGATTATCTTAAAAGTCGAAAAAGGGAATGATTATATCCGATATTTACTTAAGAATCGGATTAAAAAGTCTACATGCCAACACTTTCTGATACAATATTGCCCGCTTTGTCACGTCTACTTCACGATTTATTTTCGAATTGTGTCATCTAGTCAATACCAACTTGTACATTAAAGCCAAGATAACCAAATCACCTTTTCAACTTGTGTTGTGAGACAAGATATATTTCATAGATATTGTATGTATTAATAATATTAAATAGGTATATATGTATGTAACCTGCCAAAATTTATAAAGTAGAGATTGATAGTAACACAAAAGTAGAAGGGCTTAGGTGTAAAGTTTAAAAATAAGTTATGAGTTTTGACATGTGAGCCCCTCAAATACCCTACACTTATCATTCATGTCCTTTTCCATTATTTTCTTGAAATAATATAGAAAAATTTTATGAGTAAATTAGCAAAATAATCAATTATCCCTTACACTTTACGAAAATAATCACCTAATTCGCGATGAATTTCTCGCGATATTTTTTTTCGTCGCCAAAATACACATATTTTAATCAGACCAATAAAAATTTGACACGTTGTCGCGACACTATTCATTTCTCGCGTCAATATTCATTTTCGTGACGACGTGTCTGATTTTTATTGGTCTGATTTTATTTTATGTACTTCTCGCGACGATAAAGTGTCGCAAGAAATTCAACGCGAATCAAAAAATTATTTTTATAAAGTGTAAATGATAAGCCGGTGATTAATCACCATTTTCCTTTATAAAAGTCAATAAATCACACCACACTGCATTTGCTTCATCCTTCATGTAAAAGTTTTCTTTTTGGTTCATAAAAGTTATAACATAAAAACTTTCTATTTTATATTAACTTTCAATTTCGATACTTTACTTTATTTTCTCGTTCATTTTATGCAATGTATTATTTCACGATTTTACATATTGCAATATAGACTTTAATAGCGCATATAGAATGGTAATGCATAATGATCCCTAATAAAATATACTCTATGTTGCTATATTGCTTAACTAGATTATTGTCCCGCGATAGTGCGGAAAAAAATAAAAATTGAATCATGAATTTTACTTTTATGTAGATTTAAATTTATTATGAGAAAATAGTGTTGTACGTAGAATACATAAATATACTTTTACGTTTATATACATGTTGTTTATAGTTATATTAACATATACACCTTTATTTTTATACACATGGTTTGATATTTTGTGTTAGAAGATTTTAGAATAATAGTAAGGTAAATTATAGTTCAAATTAAATGATTCTATAAATAAATTATAATTATGTTTTTTATTTGAGTAGAGATTGAATAAAAGATAGAATGTAATTATGTATTGTAAGAGGGTGTAAAATGAAATTAATCATTGATGACATCATCAATCTGATCTAACGGCCGACATCAAAGAGGTTAATCCATCCAACGGGTCTTACTTCGCCATGTGGCATTTAAGGCCCCTCTTTTATTATATATTAAAGATATAAACACATAGAAGGCTATAATCATAGTTAATTTTTATTATCATTTTCTTTTTTAAATAATTGCGTCTTTTACTTTGTAACATAACTTTCATTAAAAGAAATATAATATCTTTAGTAATGAAATAATATTTATAAATGCTATTAATATATAAATTAATTCCCATTAGTCAATTAAAAAAACCACTTGGCTACTCAAACGATGTCACCAAATAACAAAAAGTAACTATCACATTTTTTTAAGAATATATTAATAAAATACTTAAAGAAAATCATATAAACTAATTTATTTATTGACAACTATTATAGTTATAAACATTACTATATTAAGAATTAAAATAAAATCAATTATTGGTTGTCATTATCAAACCAATATTTATACACACACCCTTCTCTATGGGAGCTATTTTTTATATTAAAGAATACAAATTATACCTTCTTATTATACATATATCATAGTAGATTAAATACTAATATACATTTATCATAGTAGATTAAATACTAATTAACAATAGATAATTACATAAATCGACCTTATGGTTTTTCTAAAATTATAGATTTCGTCCCAAAGTTTAAAGCGTTGCATAAATCGTCCACTTTTGGAAACTAATTACGGATTTCGTCCCTAAAATGGATGTCCGTTAAAATTTTCGTTAAACTCACCGCTAACTATTTACACATTTCGTCCCTAAAATGGATGTCCGTTTGAAATTAGGGACGAAAAACGTAATTAATTTCTAAAGATGGACGATTTATGCAACGTTTTAAACTTAGGGACAAAATCTATAATTTAAAATAAACCACATAAACGATATATATAATTAACTGTTAACAATATTATACACTATGCTTAAGAAGATATCTACTTTTTTTGCTTCATCATCTTAATTTGTCCTAGCTACTTTATACTTTATACTTTATAATGTAACATTCACACAAAAAGTTGTATAAGTTTCTATATGTTTAATATATACTTTTCTTTTATGAAGAATGTGTATCTATTCCTTGCAAAAACTACAATTTGGTTGATGGCGAATCATGACCTCTAATGTACTTTTGACGGAATCTTTAGAGAATACCATTCGATACTCTCATAAGTCATTTTTTCATATAATACTAAATTGATAACTAAGTGCGAAATTTATGATTTGTTTTATAAATAATAACGAACTATGCATAAAATTCACCATCAATATCATTTGTAATTTATTAAGTAATTGATTATGTTTTTTAAATATCCTTTGTTATTTTAGTTTTAGTGACAAATTGATAAAGGTGATATATGGTGCTCCACTTGATATAAACATAATAATCTAAACATATTAAATAAAATTACCAAAATAATAACAAAATTCAAAATTCAAATAATAGTGTTCCAATCAATCATGATTGAAAAAAACATTTTTGTTTTTGTCGTTGAAGAAATTATTTGATTGGAGGCCACGAGCCACATAATGTTTTTTTGACACTTTGTGACATGTACCCATCTTTTATTTAATTTAGAGTTAATTATATAAATCGTTTTCATGGTTTTTCTAAGTTTATGGATTTCGTCTCTAAGTTTAAAAGATTGTATAAATCGTTCATTTTTGAAAATTAATTATGAATTTCGTTCCTAAAATAGATTGTAAACGCTTTTCTAAATTAAATTAAATTATTAGAGCTTGATTACTTGAAATATTAGTTTCAAATTAAAAACATGTTTGTACACAATGCAAACATGTATATACAATTCTAAATACATACATACATACATATATGAATGTATATACTTGCAATACCACCCAATTAATCATACAAACATACAAATATATAGATCAAATTTGCATAATCCAAATTCATATATTTGTTAATTAGTCGGTCTTAGGATCGTTTGAGGAATGATTTGAAGTAACAACGATCGATTTCTTTGAAACGGATGATTGCTTCTCTTTCTTCTCGTCTTGATTCATTTGTTGTTGTCTACACTCGGAGCTACAAAACGCACCATCGCCTCTACAAAAGTTCGAAATATTTAATCCTTGTTAAGTTTAATAAAAGTTAGATTCGTATTCAAAATAAAGAGTATATCAAAACTAAAAGTGAATATATATATATATATATATATATATATATATATATATATATATATATATATATATATATATATATATATATATATATATATATATATAGCTTTTGTAGTTGCACTAAAATATTACTTAGGTATAAAAACATTATTCAATAACTCAATTTATTTTCTTTTCTAACAAGAAAACAAACATTGAAGACGATATTTAAGAATTTTGGACAATTTTTTAGCTAAAAGTTATATACATTTAAATATCATTAAATTTTTGTGTGATCTATGATCTATCATAGATCCATATAATCATATCTCATTAAATAAATAAAACCTTTTTTTCTTTTCTTGGAACCGACAGATATATTAAAACAACCCGACTAGCAAGAAGCTAGAAAACGGGCACAAAATACATAAAGAAAATAAATAAAACTTAATCAGTAAAAAATGTAATTTATTAATAGAATTTGTAATAATAATAATAACGAATATTAAGGTGATGAAGATACCTATACATAAATATATCACGGCCAGCGACCAACTTTCGGTTACAAAAGTGACAAACGGTCAAGAAATGAGGTCTTTCCAAGTAATCAGCTGAATTACGCCGATGGTTTCTTGGAGTAACCGTCGTGTTCAACAAAGTTGACGAGTTCAGATCATACGGTGGTTGAGCGTTATTACTAACACCCTCAACCGCCGTATGGTTCACATCTAACGTGAACTCCGTCATGCTAGTAGTTCTCTTGATCGGTGGCCTTGGTCTCTTTCCTAATATCATCTTTGTGTTTTAGGGTTTTGAGAGAGAGAGAGAGAGAGAGAGAGAGAGAGAGAGAGAGAGAGAGAGTGAGAGTGTGAGAGGAGTTGAGAAGATAAAGGAGGGAGAATGAATCTTGGCCGTTGTTTTTAGTTTATGAATATAAGATTCTTTGTGTGTGTATATATATTATTGCAACTATAGATAGTTAAGTTCACCAATCACTACTACCCTTTTATGATACAAAGAGTCAAGCTTAATAGTATAATATCAACTTAGGTTATATCATAATATCATAATAGTTTATACAACAAATCTTATTATCTTCGGTTTTAAAAAGTTTGATCTCGAATCAATGACAATTTATAAGTAGCGTGCACAACGATACAAACGATCACGTCATGTCATGTAACGTATGTGTATTGAATCAGGGGCGGAGCTAGAAAATTTATCGAGTGGGTTTGTAATTAGATTTGAGCTATATTTGTATGCAAAATCAATGAACCCATACACTAACTAAGCCTAAACTTATACAAAAAAATTCTAAAAAATTCCAACTCAGGGGGTCAGTTGAACTCGCTCGGATCAATGTAACCCCGCCCCTGTATTGAATCGAATGGAAGTTGGAAAATAGAACTGTATATACCGCTTCAAATTCTGTTAAGTCAAACGATATTTGATCCCAAACTATAATTTGGAGCGATGCAAACCTAGTTTTGAACGTAATTTGAAATATTATATAAATAATTGATGATTAAGATTTATACGATAATGATTGAAACAAACAAAACCATGGTGTATAATTGAAGAATAATGATATTATGTATTTTGTAAGTATTTGTAGTAGTATAAGCAATAATGCAAACAATGTAGTACTTAATACCATATGGCCCTCTAAGAAAGATGTGTCAATTATGTCTCCTTCATTTTTCATTCATACTATTTCTCTCTTATCCCAAATTAGCAATCTTTCTCTTTATGAACTAGACAATTAAACACTACCATACAAAAAAATCATATAACATAATTATTCGACAAGTTCGTATATAACATATAGTATAAGTATATCGAATTAGGAAAACATCATCTCGAGAGGACTATCCGAATAGACGTTTTTAAGTAACCCACTAAATGTTGTTAACTAATCGGATACGTTTAACTTTTACACGTTTACTTAAGAGTTAAACGTTTCTAATCGAGGTTACTAAAACATCGACACTTTGAAAACATCAAATTTCACTCTCAAGTAAAAAGAAAAGAAATATAAACCATTTAGAAAGATATGTTAAAAAGTACAATATTTGTTTTTTTAGACTTTATGTATTAAATAACAAGTTTTTATATATCTTAATATATATATATATATATACATATATATATATATATATATATATATATATATATATATATATATATATATATATATATATGAAAAGATTTTGTAAAAATTATTGACCAATAGGAAAATTTGTTATAAAAATCAATTTAATCATTTATTTAAAACCAATTCTTTCAATTAACCTCTTATCTTAATCAAATTAACAAAATAACCCATCTCCTAACACAATAATTTTTCAAAACCCTTATTTTTCAAGTAAATCAATTTAACTATTTTTAAACAAAATTAAACAACTCTTACAAAGCCTTTATATGAAATATTTTATTAAATCATTTCTTTTTAATAAAATAGACAATTTAACCCTTATTTCTTTTAATTAAACTAGATATATTTTATTAAATTGTCTAAAACCTTTATTTTCAACAAATTTCAACATTTTATCATAAAATAAATTCAACTAATGATTACTCTCTCCGTTTAGTCCTTATTTATTTACACATTAAACTAAATAATTTATTAAACCAATTTATCCGTAATTTTCAACAAATTTAAACACTTTATCTATTTATTATTTTCCTTCAATAATTACCAAAACATATTTCAAATTACATATCAAGATCACAAAATTAACAAATAAATGTAAATATGTTGTTTAACTTTGTTAAAAAAAATGTTTTGCTATTTTTCGTTATTTACTTCGATTTATACAATTGTTGTTTTCATTATATTAAGTTTAGATGTAAAACTAAAAAATATGTTATTTTTTGTTTTGTTATAACCGGACGACAAGTAATGTTTTTTTTTAACTTAATTTTTGTATAAAGATATGACAATATGAAGATAACAATATTTTTTTTTTCTTTTCTAATTTTAACTTTTTATATGAAAGAAATTTAGGAGGGAAGAAAACTTTTATTAAACGTACATTATGAAGCATTTATTAAATAAATTTATTAAATCAGTTATTATGTGTTTTTTTTAATATATTGAACAATTTAGTTATTTTTTGTAACTAATTAGATAAATATTTTGTTAAATAAATTAACCATTAATTTTAATAGATTTTAACAATTTATCCATTTTTCAATCATTTAGTCATGCATCATTTCAATTAAGCCACTTATCTTTTAACAATTAAAATAAATAATTTATAAAATCATTTTAACCTTTTATTTCCAGAAACTATAATAATTGAAATCATTTTTTTTTCCAGTAAAGTAGTAAATAATTTCAACTTTTTCATCTCTCAGATATTCCAAAATTTCAACAAAAAATCTTATATTCATCAACCTCCACGAGATTGATAGTATTTCAAAAATAATTATCAGTAATATTACTGTCGAAATTAAAAGTGGACTTTATTAATTAGAGGGTAAAAAACACACTTAAATATATTATATATTATAACTAACCAAATAAAAAAGAACATTGCAACATATATGTCAGTTTTACACATTATATTACATATTTTTCAATAATGTAATGTTTCTACAAATGAAATAAATTTAAAATACCCGTTGATATATAAGAAAATGTATTGTACAAAATTAATTACCATTTAAAACTTTATTATAAAATTAATTTAATCTCTTATTTTCAATCAGTATATCCATCAAACCTTATTTTTTTTACCAATTTAACAAAATAAAAACTTAATGAAATGTGTGTGTCAGTGTGTGTAATGAAATGAAAACTTAATAAAATGTGAGAAGGGAAGGGGTGGTCATTTCCTTTGACTTGGATTTGTGGGCTTGGGTGGATTGGGCTAGTGAAGTGGACTAGGCTAGATGTTTACAAAAGTTTTATGCAAAAGGCTAACCAAGTAACCCATGATCGAAAATCGATGGTCATATGGGTGGTAGTCGGAAAGTATTTCGCGAGTTCCTCGAATACAAAGATGCTAGTCTAAGATGTTTAGAAAACATATGTACTAAGTTGGAGTATATGGATTTTATTATTCAAGGTGAAACGTTTGAGGAGCGTGAAACGGAAAAGTTTACAAAAGTGTAGGAGTAGAAGATAACCAAAAGTATATTCTATGAGAAATTCAAAAGTAAAACCGATGAGATCCCATGTGAGTTCCGGTTGTCAAGTCGCGATTTTCTGTATATAAAACATGTAACACAAGTTACTAAAGTAATTCCGTAAAGTTTCTTACTACAAAAGTTACTATAAATAGTAATGTTTACAAATTGACAAACGTAACACGTAAGCACAAACGACAAATAAGAGTCGGGTCAAATAGTCAACATGCTTTAGTTGACCCGCTCTTTCTATTTTTTTCTTTCATACAGTATGGGCTCAGGTGCAATTCAAGTTTTTTGTAATGTCAGTAAAATGATAATGTATACCTTATTTCAGAACAACTTCATTATTTGTATTTACTCCGTAGTTTTTATTATCATTTGCAATATAGTTTTTGTTATCAAGTAATCTTGTTTACTACTCCGATTTCAACAACAGTTATCGGTAGTCTAATTTATCTTGTGCACTTGACAAGAAAGCAGAGGCAGCTGAAGGTTAGATGGCTAAGGGTGTGTGTATGCTTTCGGCATCTTGACATGGTCGCCTACATTTTGTCCAAAAACCGTAATTTTTTTATAACTTACTTGATAACCGAAATTGTAATTTCTAGTGAGTTTCCAAATTGTTTAGTAGAATAATTGATAATAATCATAAATGTAGCAACAAATGCTTTGATTTTCTTCTTCGATCATATCACATTATGACATTATATTATAGTTCGCTTAATGCAATTCAGAAGTAGCTATCTAGACTACGAGATGCTTAAGTGCATTAAGTAACCCGTTCACACAATCTAACGATTACATGCTTAATAAACGTCTAATCGTTCCGTTGAAGAGGCGACTTGGTGTTTGAACTTTGAGTTAAACCTTATTTGTTATGGCATAGTTTTTAACTTAAAAACCTAAACTATTAAACTAGTACATTTATATGTGACAAGGTATTATAATAATAATAATAATAATAATAATAATAATAATAATAAATAAATAAATAAATAAACAAATTATGGTTTATTTAGTGGGCTATATGAAAAAGTCAAATGGCTTTTGGGAATGGGCCATAGTCATGGACTGTTATTAAATATGGTGTAAATTGGCCCTATGTCTCCTGAAAGGTTATTTATAGTGACGAAAAAAATATTTAAAAAATTATTTGTACATGCAATACCAAATGTGATTATTTTTGATATTCTGATAAAACTAGCTTGTAGCTGAAGTTAAAAGATAATATTTAACTTTAAAACGGGAAGTTTGAGGTTTTTTTTCATATATTTCGAAAGTAGCTGAAGTTAGAGTTTAGAAATGTAAAATTACTAACAATTATATACAATTATAATAAAAGAAATTTTATGAGAGGTATTTATGACATAATATTAGTCCGGGCTATTTTTTTTTAAACTTTTTGAAATAACGTATTTTTTAAAAGCTTATCTTTTAAATTAACTTCACAAATAAGCTCCAAACAAATAAGATTTATTTAAAAAGGAAAAAAATAAAATAAAGCAACAAGTAAACTTTATATAAGCCTTTGTCAAAATACAAGAGATGGTTATTCATATTATAGACATACATAGAATTGTATCCCGAAAATACAAGAGATGGTTATTTATATTATAGAACGATTATTATTCATATATAAATTTTTTTATACATATATGAGCTTATTAAAGCATAGCTCGAAACTATGTTTATCAAAACTTTTTATACGTGTATGGATTTATTAAACATAGCATCATGTTTGTATTTAAGTATTGACTTCAACCTATTTTTGGCCTCATAAACTTATTTGCTTTTAATTTATTTTATATTTATATTGTTTTTCTTAGGAGTGGAGCTAAAAATACTCCTAAGTGAATTCATGATTAAGATTTAGTTACGTTTGAATATAAAATCAATAAATTAATATATTAAATAATGATTAATATATACTAAAATACATTAAAATTTTAAAATATTTTTAATCCATAAGTTAAACCCGCTCGGTTCAAAATTTTTCCTATAAACAACAAAAACACACGGATTATAAAACACTCAAAATTTCTTGTTGTTGTCTTGTTCCATTTTCTTCCCATTTATACACCTAACTTTTCGATTTCTTCTAAGCAAATTACACACACCCAAACACAGACACATACTATAATCTCAATACATTTTCCTCAATTTTACCGCCAATTTCCCTCAATTTAATCGACTAATTCAGGTTTTATATATATATATATATATATAATGTAAGTTATTTCTTGTAAATTACCCACATTTTGTATACATTTGTGCAATACCCATTTGCAATAATTTGTTTTTGAAGTAAGATTTGTTAAACACTCTGTTTTTTTTACATGGTGACTTTTTAGGTCAAACTTTATATTTCTAAATAGCAGTTTTTATGTTCATATTAATTCAATTTATTCCAATTTTTATCTAATTGTAGTAATTATGATAAATTAAAACTATTAAGCAAAAAAATCTAAGAAAAAAGTTTAAATTTTATATCAAACTTGAAGGTGAATATAAACATGTTTGACCTTAAAAGTCAAAATCTAACTTTTGTTGGAAAATGGTAGAATTTGTTTGATGTATAGGTGATTATATTTGTATGATATGTTATGTTTATGGGTATTATTTTTTATAATATGGGTTAGTTTCAAATTTGCGTAAAAATGATTTCGTTTGAATTCGGGTGAGATAAATGTAAAGTTAACTAACTATGCTTAGCTTTTAGTCCCTTGCATATATTATTAGCTTTAGCCTAATGATATCGTTTACATGTTTCGCTAAATATGTTTAACTTGATAACTTAGGATTAATGTATTATAAACGTATACGTTCGTTTGTTCAAATTTCAGAATGGCGGCAACAACATTTAACGGATGTTTGGGTACTATAAAGTCTCAAGGGTGCATTGGTAATTCTGCTCTTCATCAAGAATGTGGAAATACTTCTCTACGGTTAACCTCAAAAGGTTTTTTAAGAGTGTTGGGAAAAGAACGTTTTTCGTCCAGTAAAAGGAGTTCTTGTTTAATTTCATCCTCTTTTCAGAACACAGTTTCTGACCAAACCTCGACTCCATTAACCACGAAATTGGACTCCCCTAAGAAATCAAGTACGGTAATGGTAGCTTTTTTACTGTAGAATGTGTTTCTCTTGATGAAACGTCTGAAATATGTGTGTTTTATTTTTAATATAGAGGAAGCGGCATTGATATTGATAAGGCACGGTGAGTCTCTATGGAACGAGAAGAATCTATTCACGGGTTGTGTTGATGTGCCGTTGACGAAAAAAGGCGTTGAAGAAGCAGTTGAGGCCGGTAAAAGAATAAGCAATATACCCGTTGACATGATTTTTACATCAGTACTTATTCGTGCACAAATGACAGCTATGCTTGCCATGACTCAACATCGTCGTAAAAAGGTACTTAACACATTCACACGGTGTATTCTCTTTTTCTTGACGAGGTTCTGCTTTTTTATCTTACAAAAATCAATGCATTGTAGGTGCCTATCGTCTTGCATAATGAAAGTGAACAAGCAAAATCTTGGAGTCAAATATTTAGTCAAGAAACCGAAAAACAATGTATCCCAGTTGTTACCGCTTGGCAACTAAATGAACGAATGTAAGCATTATAACTTAGATATTTATTTTTGGGTAATGGTAAACGTCGTAAAGTGGTCTGGTCGGGTTATTCTGAGAACAGGGTCAAAACTTGTTTGTAATACATGTCAAACTCAAAACGGGTAGAGTTGGTTTGACCCGCAAAAATAGTTAATCATAAAAATGATTTTATAATGTATGCTACTACAATCTTAACTATATGAACCAAAAATACACTTTGGGTGACGTTGAATTCGTTCTACTCATTTGACCCGTATCTTTTTCATCTTAATTTATGATATTCCTCGCTTGAGATAAAACATAACCCAAATCTACCGCGTCCATATTAGTCCAAACTACCAAAAGTAAGAGTTTTGTAGCTTTCTCACTCTTTTCCGTCTTCAGGTATGGAGAATTACAAGGTCTAAACAAGCAGGAAACTGCGGATAAATACGGGAAAGAACAAGTTCACGAGTGGCGTCGTAGTTACGATATACCTCCACCAAACGGCGAGAGTCTGGAAATGTGTGCCGAACGAGCTGTTGCATACTTCAAAGAACACGTATGAATTTTTTTTATACTATTTTCATATTCGTAAATCTTGTTTTAAGTTTCCTTCTAACATATATTTGTTTAGATTGAGCCTCAATTACAAGCCGGAAAGAACGTAATGATCGCTGCACACGGGAATTCCCTAAGATCCATCATAATGTATCTTGACAAACTAACTTCACAAGAGGTAATAAGTGTTATCTTATTTCTTCCCACGATTTACTCTTTTAGATTATTTCATCTGAGCATTTTTGAAACCGATTTTGTGTATATTTTCAGGTTATAAGCTTGGAACTATCAACAGGGATACCGATGCTTTATATCGTTAAAGAGGAGAAATATATCAGAAGAGGAAGTCCAGCTGCACCGAGTGAAGCTAGTGTTTACGCTTATACTAAGGTAAGTAATTTTGTCTATCGTCCGAAAATGTATGAGTTACATAAAATGCTAAAAAGTAAAGTAAGTCATACATAACGGAAAAAGTTGATTGTATGGTACATTTCAGTTGTTTATGTTCGGGTTGATATAAGTTTCTGAATAACTTGGGAATAAGACTAATGTTTTTTTTTTCTCGTGTTTACAGAATTTGGCTCGATACAGGCAGAAGTTGGACGAGATGATTCATTGATGGATTACCAAAATCGACATTTCACCAAGAAACGACTTTCTTGAAACTATCCTCGTTTATATTTTAGTGTATAAGATTGTATAGTATAGAATAAAATAACATTTGCCAATATCATTTGAGACTCTTAGGTCAATACGGTACGAAAAATTACTCATTGTTAAGAGACTCGTGTTACGACAACATAATAAGTATGACATCGTTGAGTCTATAAAGGTTGGTAAATTGTTCCAACCCGACATGTTTTATAATAGTCATCGATGAAACTGTAAAACAACGAATAATAATTATACGTTTCAATTTTCGTACATGATATCTGAAATCTTGTGATTGGACATATTTTCGTACTAAATATCTAACGGCTAGAAGGTCAATACGTGTACTTGTAATTACAAGACATTCGAAATATCTTTACTGATTATATCTAAACATGTCGAACTCACCATAAAGGAGTCATGTTCGGGTGAACGTGTGGTTAAAGGTTACGTTCAACACATAGGGCGGAAAGTAAATGTAGGGAAACCCGAATAATACAAGCAACTTAACTGAACTTTACTAGCTTATTTGGTTTATTCAAACTCAAACCAGTTATACATTAACACCTAACGGACCTTTGGGTTACTCGACTGGGTAACATATTAGTCGGTTTAGTTATCGGGTTAAGCAAGGAAGTACAACCCAAATAATACAAGCATACAACCTTGAAACGACACTTGAGCGAAGGATTCAACCCTTGATACCCATTTCGACCCGTTTGTGGCATTAGATCAAAACACACACATCCTTTTTATTATGCAAAGTACGATTAGATCCTGATTGCAAAACTATCTTCAAATAGTTGATTATGTTTTTTTGTACAAAAATTATTATTTAAACGGGTACGCAAACAGGTCTGAGCAGGTTACCAGCCTGGTTAAGCAGACATACAAACACGTTGGAGCAGGCTACCTGTCTGCTTCACTATTCATAACGTCCCATCCATTTGTTGTAAATGTATATATATAGAATGTCATTTAAAGAACAGTCTTTTGAGTCTCAACCACCAAAATTTCGTCATCAACTTCTCTAACCGAATTTGCATCGGTTGTTTTTCCGTTGTCGGAGTTAAGGTTAGAGTTAGGGTCAGAGCAACTTTCGCCACCATACAAAGCAATCCTTTTTGCATCATTTTCCTTCATCTTTTCGGCGTATATTTTTATATCAAAACTTTCTTCATTTTTTCCACCAAACGCACACTCGAGTTCATCCATGCTAAACAACTCTTCCATAATGGTTTTCGTATTTGGATCATCAGCGTACACAAATTTTACTTTGTTCGCCGTCTTGGGCTCTAGAAAAGGCTTTACGATCTGCAAATACCGACATTTTCAAATTTTTGGGCATTGTTTGGTTTTGTTTTCTATGAAAGAGCTATAAGAACTGATACAAAATATGCATACCTTATAAAACGGTTCGAAGAATTTAGGTGGATTGTATAGTATTGCTAAACCGAGCCTCTCTGGATATTGATCTTGTAAGATAAAAGCGGTTTCCTTTGTTGACATGATGGAAATGTTTGACAGATTGAATCCTTGAAAATCAATCAACCAGATCATTTGTTCTTGATCCGGAGGCAAATTCAGTATCGCGTTTTCCATGTGATACACCAAATGCTTTACTTGCGATTTTGTTGACTTCGAGTTCTATAATCAAAAGTCAGCACCACAATTTATCTTGTTACAGCATAACATTTTCGCGAACATGAGTTAAGAGTCAACGTTTAAGGATCTATGTTAAAAGTTTTTTTTATCATAGACAATTATTTTAGGACGGAGACAGTAATAAAGTAACGTAGACCCTTAAACTTTTTGTAAATGCGATCTCTTAACTTCAGAAATGTATAGGAAAAACGTGAGACAAAACCTGGAATCGAGGTCTCAAAACAAGAACAACTCTTCCATTCTTATCCTTATAATTCGACCTATATATTTTCCCAGTTTGCGCCTCGGAAGCAACATTATCCTAAATCAAACAAACATAAGCAACAACAATAAATCGTAACATTATCCTAAAGAAGCTTACCCAAAGAATCTCTTCGGGTTTATAGTTCATTCTCCATGTAAGCGACGATTCCAGCATTTTCACAGCTTTCTTAACATTCCAATTCCGTGCTCTTAGATACCTTGCTATTGATGCATCAGAACAATAACGCGAAAACTCATCAGGACGTCTTTCTTTCATCTTATTAATTGATTTGTGCTTCTTAATCGTCTCACGAACTTCATTAATCTGAAGAAAACGTTTTCGTGTAAATTTTGAGTACTTAATATTAATACAGTTATAGTAATGTTATGACACCTAGATCAACAGATGTAGTTTTTAAACGTATTTGCTTTGCAATCCAAAAAGGGTTAGCGGCAGCTTGTTGCCCGCTTGCTTTCTGCCACTTTGTAAATTCTTATATATAAATCCAGTTATAGTACTAAATTACTAACCATTTTCAGTTGATCTTCTGGAGTTATCGGGGAATTTGAGTTCGATTTCTTCATTTGTGGATTCATAGCTCAATCAAAAGTCCTGCATTTTAACAAGTGCAAATTTATATAAGATTCAAGAACAACACAATATCGAAAATCGAAACATCATGTTAAGAATAAATTGTTATATAATCATAAAGTTAACATCTTTTTAAGCAAATTTAAATACCCATTTCATAAAAATCAACAAAAATACATAAATTTTATAACTTTTTTTTAACAAAATTGAACTTTTTTAAAAATTATTCAAAACCCACATTGGAATTAATCAAAAATCCATAAATTTTAAAACTTTTTTAACAAAATTAAATACCCACTTCAGTAAAATTCAAATTCAATAAAACCAAGTATTTAAAAGAAAAAAAAAAGAAAAAAAAAAAAAAAGTATTTACCTTTTTTTCTTGTGAGCTTGTAAAGAGTTGAACAAGAGTTTTTTTTTTTTTTTCAAAGATTGATTAGTTAAAAATCAAGAAAATGAAAAAGGGTTTATGGGAAATTGGAGAAAAAACAATTGGGTGATGATTATTAAATGATATGAATGATATGAAATAAAAGTGGAAAGTTTTAATTGGTTGAATTTTGTCAAAAAGATTAAAAAAACAAGAAAATAAGTTAAAATGTGTAAAGTAATGATGTTGAATACAACCAATTAAAACTTTTGTAATTTTTTATATAACTGGTTGTTTGTTTCGGCTTATTAAATGGGCTTATGAACTTTTATAATTTTTTATATATTTATAAGCTCATTTTTCTGGCTTATGAGCTTATGACTCCGAGTTTGGCTTATATAAAGTCATAAGCTCATTTGATAAGCTCATAAACCGAAAAAATAGACTTATGAGTTTATGAAAAATTTCATAAATTAATAAGTCGGATATATAAGCCAAAACAAACAAACTAAGATAAATAATAAATCCAAATAGTTTAGTGATTGTTATTGTCACATATCTTTGGGACCTATTGGTTATATTTGTTTATTTATTGTTAGTTTTGAATTATATAAGTTTTGTATTATAATTTGAATAGTTTAAGAGGGTAGTAGGTGGATAAATGTGTTTAAATTGATCTTGTAAAAGATTTAGATGGTGGGTGGAATTAATAATTAATTAGTTATCTTTTTGTTTGTTTGTTATGTTTGATTAAATCAGACTTAGACGTTGTAGCTACGTGTTATAGTTGGAGGTTGAATTTTTTTTATATAAGTTGGTTAGTTATTCATTAAAGAGGATATCATCTCAGGGTTAAAAAATACTAAAAATTTTATATGTAGTATAGATATCATAAATTAACACTCCTAATGATAAGTGATAACTCGTCACAACTCATTAAATGGATCTTATATTACACTTTTTATTTTTAGTATTTCTTACCGTCTGAAAAACCAAGAAACAAAATCAAAATAGAGAACGACTTGTTAGCCAAAACACGCACAACCAATAACCCGTCTCACACAAGTTGTTGGGTGTAGAGAACTTTGGTGAGGAAGCCACAACGCAACTATACCATGTCCGGTTAGGAGTTAGTTAAGGAAAATTTCAGATACCCTACGATAGAATATGTATTTGACTGATGGTTGAAGATGGATCTTTAGAGTTCATACTCGATAAAGTATGTTATTAAACATGAACCATTGTTTTACAAGAATTTGGAGACGAACTAGTATATGAAACAAACCTTTGTCGTGTCAAACAAAAAGACGATAAGCATAACAATGACGCAAGTAAATACGACCACCTAACCACGTAACCAGATTATTAAAAACTAGATCCAGTTGTTGGCAACCAACCCGTCTCACATGTACTAAAACCTCGGTTTATCATGTTACCCAAAGTACCCGACTTGTCCACACTTACCTATTCTATTAGGATTTCAAATTCTTAAACTTACCAGAAGTCAATCGATTCAACTGAACGAGTCAAGATCTGGTTTTGTGTTCCGAGACAAATGAGTCATCCCTCTGAAAAATAAAGAAGTTTATAAACTTCTCAGTTATAAATACAAGACACCAGAAAGACCAGAATAAAATTGTAAATAGTACTAAATAACTTTCGTTTGATGAACACCGCCTTATATATACAAAACCTTATAAACCATTCCAAGAAGTATACCAGAATTTCTCCAAGATGCTAAATTCGACTAATCCACACACAACCCTACATTTTGTTCTATTTCCGGTATATGTATAAAACGCAAAACTATGATCCGAAGTCACGAGTCACCAAAAGTTATACTAAGTAACTCCGGCCATTCAAGAATTTGCAATGAAAATAAATGTTGAACCTTTGCGATTCAAGAATTCGCGAAACCATGATCCGAATTTGCAATGAAAAGTATACTACGTAACTTCGGATATTCAAGAATTTGCAATGACAGGCAAGACTATGATCCGATGTCACGAGTTATCAGCATGTGAAAGCAGATGCACATTGCAGAGTCATAACTTCGGTCTTTTTTCCTCTTTTGTCATTCAGGTCTTAGCTTCCGCGGTCGGGTTACGGCCCGGCCCGACCCAACCCAACCCTTCGGGGTATTACCTCAGGTCCCAGAATATTTGAATTTGAACACCCCACGAATCAACAATCACAGGTCTCTTTTTCCTAAAACCCCATTTGAATATTGTCTATTATATTGTCGTGAAACTCGGGACCGATCAAAATCATTCATGGAATCCTCTAATGGCGGTTCAAAAGGGCTATAAGTTGCTTCTCTTGATGTAGACGATGAGTTAGTTTTATCTTCATATTCTAATGGTGGTTCAAAAGGGCTATAAATAGCTTCTCTCGATGTTGAAGATGGATTCGTTTTATCTTCGTATCTTAACGGTGGTCGTCTGACTTCAGGCCTCATTGAACTCCTTGTGTCAGAGAACATGGGCGGCGGTGGACTGTATGGTGGTGGTGGTGCCCCCTTGGGTGCCTCCAAGAAGTCAGAAGGAATCGAGTCCATATCCATGTAACATTTTCTAGCTTTTGCATCGGCAATTAGAGCAGCCCAATCTTCTGACTTAACCAGAGAGCTCGAGTTTCCCATTACCTACATAAAACATCAGGAATAATTTAATACCATCTAAAAAAAAATCTCATACCAAACTTTGGGGTGGGTAAAAAAATGTTAGATTTGAGAAAGTGAAAAAACATTTATACCCAGAGTGCCCTTTTAGCGCGAGTGAGAGCAACGTTCATCCGACGAATATCTGCAACAAATCCTACACCATAACCCGAAGCACGCACACATGACATCATGATGACATCACGTTCTTGCCCTTGAAAAGCATCAACCGTATTAATATAAAGATCCTTCCCTTCTTCAGAATTTAAAACTTCCTCAAACTCCCGTCGTATACATTTCAACTGTAGCTTATACGGCGTGATTATACCCACAGAAACTTTCTTAACACCCAAACCCTTAACGGTTTTCTGTAAATGTTGATATAACCGTAAACAAAACTGAGCTTCGTCTATGTTCTGAAGGGAAGCCGACCCGCCCCGATGCGATTCCCGCCCGTAGGTAATATCGTAAAAGATATAAGGTCTCAGTAATGGATCTTTGTAGTATATTTCATCTGGTAACTTAGTAACAGTTTCACTATCAGTAAGTCGATTTTGGTAAAAATACCGAGAAGGGAAATCACGGATTTGAGGATTCATTCTATACTGAACGGATAACAAAATCGTCGGACAACCAGCTTGTTGAAATCTTTCAAAAAGGGATCTGCTGTACAACAAAGTTCCTGCCGCTTTACTAATAACAGTTGCCGGCAGTTGCTGTGGGTCACCCACAAGAACACACCTGGCGGCACCGAGAGCTAGCGGCGGAAGTACACCGACTTCACTGGCTTGAGCCGCTTCGTCAATAACCACCATATCAAACCCGTGGGTTAGCCGCGAGAAAAGCCTCCGTCCACTACTTGAAACCGTCGTGAAAACAATTTCAGCTTCGTTTGCGAAACTCGCTTCCAAACTAGCCCGAGCTTCCTCTAAATTAAAATTTCTCTTTCCGTTTTGGAATTTTGGTTCTAGGATTAAAAGACGTGACAGTTCTACCAAAACTTTATCGCGGCTTTCAACAACTGCAGCCAGATTTTGTAGCAAGGAATCACGGTTCTGGTCACGAGCTGTGAGAACATCCGGGTCCACACCGACTGACCCTTGTGACCGCCCAGCATGTGCGGCAACATTAAGTTGTCGTTGAAGAGATGAAATTTCTTGCGACAAATGACCTTCGCGAATTTTCAATTGGTTTATCCACCCGTAAACTTCATCTCGGCTTTTTACTAAAAGTTGTTCTGTTCTGCGTTCAACAGAAACCGCCTGAGCGGCTCGCGTTTGAGAGTCAACTCCCACGCGGGCCACGTCTGGACGGTAAACCCTCATTTCGCCATCAATGAACCCGCGCTCAAGGACACGGGTCAGCAACTCATCTGTTGCAGCATTTGAAGGAGCGCAAACGAGCATCCGTGGTTTTGGGCAAAGTTTATGAAGGGTTCGAAACAGATTCTGGTCCATGTTCTGTAAAACCTGGTCAATGGACCCACTTGGGGCGGTTTCTGAGAGGGTTTCAGTTGCTTGTTTGTAGGATTCGGGTGCGAGTTTTTTTAACAATGCGGTGTAATAATGTTGGTACTGAACGAGATGGATAACATTTAACATTCCCCATACGGTGTGAGTTTTTCCGGTTCCGGGTGGGCCTTGGACTAGAGTAAAGGGCCATGGACTTTGCATTTTTGTTGAGCCGTTAGTTGTACCGGCAGCTGTATGCATTGCGGCCCAATGGATTGCCGATAACTGGGGACCATTAAAGGTTCTGTGAAGATAATCGACGAAATTGGTTGTGAAACAGTCGGGCATTGTGGGTGCTTGTTCCTCGTACTTTGGAAAGTGTTCTGGACTTGGCTGAAGAATCGCGCTTTGCATCTATGAAAAAAAGTATTAACCAATAAGAAGTTTGTAGAAACGTAAAACTGAATGAAATATTCTTTTAAAGGTGGCAATATCAACATGTTTACTTATGAATGGTTAATTACGTTTATGTTTTATAAATAATGGGTCAAACAGGCAAAACTATAACAAAAAGTTTGCTAAAAGGAAAACAGGTCGAAAGTAACCCAAAGTGTATCTAAATGTATAGAACCTACTAAATTATTTTATTCCAAATTTTAGATATTAGTGGAATATTTGACATTTCATTTATGTTAATAAGAAAATTTTAGAAATTTTTACCAAAGAAAAAATCAAACTCAAACCGAAACAATTCAGTTTTAACTTGAATAAATGATAACCTGTTTTAACACATTAACCAGCCAGAGCGACTCAGCCATTTCTATATAATGGGTCAGACGGGTAAAATAAAATAAGTGTTAAAAAGAAAATAGGTCAAAAGAGTCGAAAGTCGCCCAATTGTATTTTAATGCAAAAAAACCCCTCCTAAATCATTTTATCAAAAATTAGATTCAAATTGGAATATATGACATGCTACCTCTTTGTTAAGAACAAAAAAATGCCGAAGAGAAAATCAGACCAACCCAAAACTGACCCACGTTCGTTTCAACTTATACAAAAAAATGACCAACCCGTTTTTACACATTAACCACCTCCCTGACCCACCAAATTTAACAGCCTCTAGTAGTAAAACCCACCTGTAAATTAAGTCGACGAAATGCATGCAATGCAATGTATTCTCTTTGCGTTGTAGCAAGTGCGCCAACAATGGTTAGAAACCAGACTCCCTTAGGCTGTAGCTTTTTTAATGTGTGGTCATCATCAATCTTTCTATTTATTAAAAACAGGACAGAAAAAAACTTCGTTACAATAACGAACATATTACTAAATCAGATAAGGATTAAAAAAAGGATCCCAAAATATTAAACCTGTTAGAATCGTAAGAATCCCCAACGTAAAAGTGGAGAACGGCACCGATTCGATCACGAGTATCGATTGGTATGTGACGCCTTACAGTACCGGCTACACGTCCACTGATTTCAGACTCCTTGGTGGTTGTTCTCTTGAAACTCACTGTTTAACATCAGATTATTTTCATTCAGTAAATGTGATAAGTAATACTAATAATTCTTTTTATCTGGTAAATATTAAAACACGTAAACAAACCTGTTCCGGGTTTAGAGGTTGACAGAACTGCCATGTCACCCTCCTTGAAATTCCATCTGCATTCACTTATAGGTAACACAATCACATCGTACCATCCTGTGACCACATAAAAATTAACATACATTACCTTAGAATCGACTTAGAAAGAAACCATACTATAAATATTAAAAATACTAAATAATAAAACATAATACCTCTTTCTCGTCTCTCGATATTTTTAACGCGAACCATTATAGGTGGATCTTTAGATCCTGATTCAGACGATTCCTCCCAGGTACTGTATAGTTGAGCACGGCATTCCTCAAAAAGCAAAGGCTCAAAAACTCGAACATACTCTTCCACTGATTCAAAGTTTCCCGGAACACACTGAAGCTCCGCATCCTCTGAAATTTTTTTAACTTACAAAAAATGAGTATATATATAAACTAATTTTAAATATCTTATAATATTCTTCAACTGAAGAAGCTTTCGTGAAAGTTGGAATTCCGTCACATGAAGCTGCAGGGATCCCCTCTGGTATTTGTGGGCCAGAGCAATACAAACATTAGCATTCATTCAATATAACTAATACAATCACAGTTGTTATATTGTGAATTGAATTTTGAATGGCAAAATCGTATTAGCAACATGAACAAGTGAATCATATATTTACTAAGCAATGAAATAAATCAATGGCATGATTTATGTTTTATCTCTAACGGGTAAAAAAATAAAAAAAATGGCTTGAAAATGGGCAAATGGGTGAAAGTCGCCCCCGAAAGTATAATTGTGATCATATTTGACACGCTAGTTATTTATAAAAAATTACTAACTTTAGACTAGATATAAGTGTTATGGTGTCATCCCGACCGACCCATTTTGCCAACTCTAATATAATCTAACAACAACCCTAAGTAAAGAAACAGACCTGGATGCTGCCAGAACTTTTCATTCGTCACTTCCCGCAAAAGGCGCTCTACTGATGAATCCTGAAACTGATTAGTGACAGTTGTTGGTTTCCTGGAAGGAAGCCTTTTAAGTAACGCTTTGGAATCGATATGGTTTTGACTCATTAAAGAAGGCTTTCTAATAGGAACATATGTGTTCTTCATTTGCCTTGAATCAGCTGGCTGCTTCAACAAACTCTGCTTATGATCTGAAAGAAGTTTATCCTCTTCAGCAAGATTGGTCTCACTGTTTGTCCTTTTAGAACGAGTTACCGGTCCTGGATTCATATCATCATCATCATCATCATCATCATCATCATCATCATCATCATCACCATCAGATTTGGTTCCACTAGACTCCACATAATTGTTACCTTCAATGTTTGTCTGGTCGGACACCTTCTCTAACTTTTCTCCATTACCCTCTAAAGAGTCAATAACAGGTCGAGACTCTTTAGGGAAACGCGTAGTGCTAGGTGGTAAAAAATTTGGCCTTCTAGGAGTCGGAATTATAGCGGGGGGCGCTTGCTTAACATCTTCCAAATCAAGAAACATGGTTTGTCTAACACGCTTTTTACCTAACATAGCCTTTTGTTGGTCAACTTTCGGCCGTTTTCGAGGGTCAGTTGCAATCTTTAATGCATGAATTTGTTCAGCTCCTCTAATCTCTCTTCGTTTTGGAACAAATAAAGAATCTTCAAGATTATTTGAATCAGCACCAAGTCGTAAAGAAGCACGGTTACCATTTTCACCCTTAACATTATTAACATCAGGAGACGTATTCGCTATAGACGTCGACATTTCAGACACACTATTGCTTCTATTAGCATCATTAAACCCATCGTTATCTGACCATTCACCTTCTTCCTTTTCAACAACAGACTTATTACGATTTTCCCTATTCTGGTCTTTTTTCATCCTATTTAAAGGCTGAAATCTCGAAACAGAACTTTTATGATGATTACTGCTGCCTACATTTGATAACTTATTCTTTACACCCCGGTTAGCAGGTTCGTTAAGATCCAAAAAATCCTTCTCTCTTGAACCCATTTCACATATACGCAAACAAATCTTGAAACAAAATCACCTTTTCAAAAAATAACCGCAAAAAAAATATTATCTGCAAGCAAATTTAAAGGGGAAGTTCATTCAGTAACACTTAATGTAATAAAACGACACAATTACCACAATCACGATTATTAACACTCTTTCTATCACATTCATACAGTGATCCAATATACAACAACATAAAAGTCATCAAAGTATAACATACAGAGATTCAACTAACACGGTCTAATTCAATCACATTCATCTAGAAGACACTTGTCTAATAAGATAATAAAAGTACGTTGCTTAAATCTAACATAAAAACATATATAGAAACAAACCAATTATAGGAGTGTTTGCTTTAGCTTATTTTGCGAGCTTTCGCTTATTATAGATAAGCAGCTTGTAGTGAGTTTATGGACTTCAGCTTATCAACCTATACAGGTCAAATTATGAACGTTTTAAAATCTAAATAAACTCATAAACTCAACAAATAAGCTAAATCAAACGCCCCCTAATTATGAAAACCAATGAGGAAACGCTTAACTCGAACTTATGAAACCCCGCCTAACTAAGCTCAAACACCTAAGCATACAAGCTAATCCAGACACTATAATTAACTTATATCCTTCAAATGCCATTAAAAAAAAGTTTAACGAAACCGCCAATGGATCGAGATATTCATTTGTTTCAAAAGTTAATCACATAAACCGTCTCAAAATACTGCAAATATTCTCCATTTCTAACAAAACTATATAAAGTATGATCAAATGAAATTATATAAAATACACAGAATTAACTAACAAATGATCTAATTACTACACTAATTAACATAAAATATACTAATTAGATCAAAATCAGTTCAATTTTATAACCTAAAAATACTCAATCGAAAATTATCAGATCCAGCAACTAATTAACAGATTAATCAATTAAGCTAAATTAAAGTAAATTAAAGTAAATTTCAAGTTAATTGATTTTTATTAATAACATGTGCGATTAAATTGTATGAAATACGCACCAGTGTATATATATGTGAGCTGAATTTGTATGAATTTTGGGGGAGGGATGAATTAGGTTTTATAGGGTTAAGGATCGTGAAAACGGGTTGATTTTTGGGGGTTTTAGGAAATGGATAAAACCGTGTAAATAAGGGTTCGGTTTATTTGATCGAGATTTAAATTAATAAAAATAATTTTGTATTTTTAACAAATCTTATATTTTAAGAAAGAAAAAAATATATCAACTTAATAATATAATTGTATATACAAATTTATGACACCAAATTTTTTCGTTTTATTTCCACCTTGTCAAAGTAGAAGTATTTTATGGAGTTTGATTCATCGACAACATCAACAGTTATTCCTACCGGAATTGGACGGATGGAGATGTCGTTATTTCCGTTAATGACGACTCACCATCACCTTCTCATCCAACCGTAGCCAATCCAAAGTAAGTTATGACCGTGTTTCCGTGTTTAAGACTTAAGTTATATTAAGTAATAAAAATAAAAGTAATGATATTAATAAGGGCGAGAGGTGATATGTTATATGTGGTTAATATGTTATTATTACGTGCACTTACATTTCTATTGTACAGTTACCAAATTTTCGATATTAGAAAAGTGTTTAATATACGAATTATAGCCCCTAAAAGTTCTTTAAAAGACCCTCCCAAACAAACCCGTAGTAGCCTCTTCACGATAATTTAAAGAGTTATAATTATCAAAAATACGATAATAAATTATTTTTCTCTTTCTTCAGGTTTCATGATTAGACTATGGTGTGTGGTGGGTGATTGGGGGTGATGATGTGGAGTGATAGAGGTGATTTGTAGGAAAGAGAGTGTGATTTGTAGGAAAGAGAGTGTGATGATGTGGAGTGATAAAAATGGGTGGTGTGGTTGTGTGTAAGTGATGATGATGTGGAGTGATTGAGGAAAGAGGGTGTAATTTTAAAAAGTTGAATATTTAAATTTTTTTTTATATAAATGAAATTTAAAAACTTGTATTTTTATTAAAAAAAAACAAACACACACTACAATTTATTAAAAAAACATATTACGATTAAACTAAAATACGTTAAAAAAATACAATTTAAAAAAAAAAACACTTCAATCTTCAGCGTTGTTTCCTCGGGGGCGGTAATACCAGACATGTTCGATCAAATCGGCTAACAGACTGTGATGGGTACCTTCGTCACGCATATCACGTATGTTCTGTTGTTTCTCTTGTAAGCTAATCTGGACTTCTGGTTCGGTGGCATTCTCATCATAAGCTTGACAATACGCGAGACCTTTGTCTTCCAAAATCATGTTATGAAGAATTATAGCGGCGTACATCGCGTTTCTAATTTTTTCTAAACTCCAAGCTCTTGCGGGGTTTTTAATTATATGCCACTTTTTTTTCAACACTCCAAATGCCCGTTCGATGTCCTTTCTTGAAGATTCCTGGGCTTTTTTAAAATGGTTACGCTTCTCGTTTAATTCGTCTCTTTCCCTGAAAGACTTTATTAACACCGGCCATTTTGGATAAATACCGTCAGCGAGGTAATACCCGTATTTGTAGGTTGTGTCGTTAACAATAAACGACTGATCGGGAGCCGTCCCATTCACAATGTTGTTGAAAAGCGGTGACTGATCCAAGACGTTGATGTCATTATTCGCTCCAGCAACCCCAAAAAATGCATGCCATATCCACAAATCAGTAGAGGCCGTAGCCTCTAACATAATGGAAGGGTGAGCGTGATCACCCCTATGGTATTGACCATGCCAAGCCACAGGACAATTTTCCCACTCCCAATGCATACAATCCAAACTGCCTAGCATACCGGGAAAATTGTGTTTTTCATCATGAACCATCATAATCTGCTGTATGTCGCTCCAACTAGGACGGCGTAAATATCTCTTGCCGTATAAAGAAACCACACCTATTTCAGATATTATTACATTTTAAGTACAAATAAGTTTTAAAGTAAACTAATTAAAAATGTAAAGGTTAAAAATTTACCTTCGCAAAAGTAGGCAAGAGAGTCACGTGAAATTCTATCGGACATTTTTAAATACTCGTCCCACATGTCACTACAAGTGCCAAAAGCAAGTTGTCGTATGGCGGAGGTGCATTTCTGAATCGGTGTAAACCCAGCCCTTCCTCTACAATCAAATTTTTGCCTAAAATACTCAAAATTGTTTTCAAAATCGTGGCATATCCTGAGAAACAGCTCCCTCCTCATTCGAAAACGACGGGTAAATTGTTCGTCGTTGTAGGTGCAACCCGGAGAAAAGTAAGATTCCATTAGTAGTGTGTTAGCTTCTTCACGGTTACGTTCTATGACGGTTCTTCTTCTGGTGATTGGTCTTTCGATATGTTGTGATGCATAGCTAACAACGGCTCTAATCGTTTCGGCTACAATTGCATCTTCATCCGAACTTGACATTTTATAAAACTTTGTGTATGTTTTTTGTGTGTTTTTGAGTAATTGTATATATTTTGTGTGTGTTTGAGTTGGTTTATATAGACACTTGTTTTTTTTTTAAATAACACAACGGTCTTGTGACCGTTGCCATCAAGCAAAAGAGCCATCACCCCATGAGCAGAATAAAGCCGCGCCCATAACGCCGGCGAAAACGCCCTATAACGCCCCACCGGAGTGGATGGTGGGCGTTATAGGCTGATGATGTGGCGTGATGGAGCCTTACAACGCTCCACACCGTATAGTCTTACGTGCGGGTTTTGTACATGGTTGCTGAAGTGTTTATGTTGGCATTACTAACAATACTAATTCTAAGCGACAAACAAAATCCTTTCGAAAGCAATGGTTTCTTTATGATCATGTCTCTTGTCACATCATTTGTCGCGTTACTTGTAACTTGCGGGATTTTGATTTCTTCAAAGTACTACTCGAATAAGATGTTGGATATCCATTACACCGTCTTAGATGTTATTGGTTCCTTCTCAGCAACTATATCGGCTTTCTCTCTAATAATGGTGCCTTTTACCCTTTTACCACATATAGTCGAATGGTTTAAGTATTTAGTCCAATCACTCGTATGTGTATTCTTTGTGGTTTGTCTTGCGGGTGTAGTTTACATTATTAAGATAGATGATCGCGTTGTTGATGAAAACAGAAGCAAATCAAATCGTATCATAGATTCAACGATGCTTCTTGTACCTCTATCGCTTGTGTTGTTGATATTCCTCCCCCACAAATTCATCGCGGTTGTTTATTCTTTGATAGGTGTATTCGTTGGGATCCCAATATGATCCATAATTTACGATTGGGTGAGGTACAAATTCAAATCATAGGACGCAACTTCGAAGCTCATCAACAAGAAACGAGAAATAATCATTCATGAGGTTTATTATCGAGTACTAGAAGAATTTAGTTTTTGAGATTTTCGGTTATATTAGAAAGCTTTTAACCTTTTCCAATCTAATCATTTGCTACTTGATACATTTTATTTATTTAAACAACTTAACATATTAATAATTTTGGTGGCGTACTAATCAACTATCGTATCTGTGTGATATACCGTTATGGTGTGTGTTGGTTCTATTCCTCGTCTATATCGTCAAGATTAGAAACATTATTAACAATGTAATCATAGGCATCTTGAACAAATGTACGAACAAATATAAGTTAGTCCTAACACTCTTTACGAACAAATGTACGAAAGCGTCCACATGAGTAAAATGTAATGTATATTTTGAAGAGAAAATCACATAAATAAGTTAGTCAAAACACTCTTTGGGCCTAAAATGCATAATATTTTAGTTAAAGTTTTGGCATACTTAGAGCAAGGCTTTTTTAACCAACAAAGTCCGGGCCCTTCTTCGGTCCAACTCGTTAACATTGTCTCTCCTTCCAAGCCTCGTCGAGTCAAACCATGTAAACCTAGATAATCTAGAATCGATTGATCTCATAGTTGACATAATGTATTTTGATGCACCATTAACTTTAAAAAAACGAGTTTAAAGTTGTATTCTAAAACGCAACTTATACTAATGGATACGAAAATGGGGTTGTTCTAGTACCTAACAACGTTTCTTTTGGCCATCAAATTGCTTTCTTAGAAATAACATCAACCATCGAAAATTTAAGGGCAATATAGGCCACACCTCGGTCATTAAAATAAATTCTTATTGTATCATATTTATGTTATTGTTGAAATTTTGCCGCCCCAAAACACGAATCTTAAAAAAATGTTACATCAACCCTCACTTGATAATTTTGTCTTTTACTTTGACATCTACGTGCATTTTTAGTTGTATAAACCAGTTTGAATTTGCTTTCTAACAATTTGGGTTTCGTTGATTTTCTTTTTAAAATAAATCACTTTAAATTTGTATTAATTAAATGGGACCGTTTTTTGTATTTTCTTCCTTATGCAATGTTTTTACTTTTAATATAAATTATTGAAGTGCGGGTCCTCGTGTTTCTAATATGTGTTTACGTTCTAGGTTCATAATGTTTTTATTTCAATCGCTAGAGACATGTTAACAAGACAATATCGTTGTTTACTTTTTGTATAATTCGGAATCGTTTGATGTTTAAGTTGAATGTGATATTCGATTCGGCTTTATATCACTCCTTTTTTTCTTTTTTGATTTTTGATTTTCGATTTTAAAAAATTGGTTCGGTTTAATTTAAATATAAAGTTTTACCAATGGCTTTTAAATGTATATGAATCGATTTATTACTTTTAATTTTTAATTCTTATTCTTTCAAATAAGTTGCCACATGTAAATAAATAACGATGTGAATAATTGCTTGACTAGGACATAATTAGTTGACACGTGGAAGCATGTGGTATGGCCAACGAAGAATACGACTAGAAGATACTTAAGAATCTACATGGTTCAGTTTGATCGGTTTGAACTAAAATACATGGTCAAAAACCGGTAATCTTGGTTTGGGACTTTTTAATTTGTTTTTCCAGACCAATCAAAATCGGTTTGGTTTGTCCGGTTTAACGATTTTGGTTTAATTATTTTTTCTCAAATTATGTAAAGTAAACAATGTCATATATTGTGTTTTAGAAAATACTTGATAAAATATTAACAATTTTTTAACGTTGTTTAGGTAATTTAATTTTTTATATAGATTGTACACTTATTTGTATTTAAAAACAAAATATGTTGAAACAATTAGAATACAAAAAAAATATAAAAAAAACTAATATACATGTAAATTTATAAAAAGATATATATAATAAACATAAATGGTTCGGTTTGGTTTAAATGTTTGAACCACGAACCAAACCAATATATCGGTTTGAAAAATTCTCAAACCGACCGACCAAAAATAAATTGTTAACCCGACCAAACCAATAAAATTGATTCATTTTAACCGGTTTAATCAATTTTAGACAAACCATACACGTCCCTAATTTAAGTCTTCTCGAATTTCCTTAGGCCTTCAAGGTCACCACATTGTGACTACATGTGTCAACAACATGACCTCTCTCCACATGTTATGTTTCATAGGTAAACGATAACGTTCGATCTAGATATTCCGTTTTTGGTATAATATATGAAAAATAATGTTAAATACTTTTAGTCTAATTTAGCGCCTGTTGAAACGATTATCAATACCGAAAAACTCAGACTATTCTCATAGCCCAAGAGCTTTGCAAAAAAAAAAAAGTAGGCTAACCCGCGAGTTGAGGTTTTTGGAATTTTAATATGGTTCCCGAAAAATCCGAAGCCTCTACCACTACACTACAACTTTTGGGTTAAACGTATGTTTAAAAGTTAGCTAGACCTAAATTAACAATCTATAGATTAGTACACCATTCATATACTTAGAAGGCAATATCTTTATAGTTATAATAACATGTATTAATTTTAATTAATTGAACACATAAAATATCGACATATAAAAGTTAGATACACATATTATGCTTTCTAGTTGTAAAACTATAAAACGGTACCGAGTCATACAATTTTATAAGTATTGGAAATTGAAACTCTAAGTTAGAGTTTCGTAAACGATATAATAATTAAATAAAATTGTATGTCGACAAAGCACGTATTATAAAATAGTCGGTTGAATAATTATCTATTTAAACATAAAGGACCTACTTTCACTATCAAAGTTTTTTTTTTCTTCAGGTAATATAATTTTTTATAATGATTCTATTTTATTAAATTTATTGTTAAAGATATTATAGTTTCTACTTTATATACTTCCAAAAAAAGAAAAAAAGAAGAAAAGAAAATAAAAAAAAAATGTTTTAAATTGAAGTTATTGAAAACGTGAAGTTTTCCATTTTTTAAAATGTTTAGTAGGTATTGCTAAATATAGTTATTAGATAGATATAGATGAAAACATCTATAAATAAAAGTTATTGCTAATTAGATGTGACAATACCTTTTAATTTGTACTGTCTTTTTGATATATTTATTATATATTTTGTTTAAAACATCGACATAAAGTTTTAAAATGCTTTTCGTAAGAATAGGATTTCCCTCACGACTGATTGTTATCCATCGAAAATCGATAGGAATTCATTTTTTAGATAGTTTGGTCCATGTGAATAAAATGATTTGATTGATTCTTTGTATAAATCTTAGATAGTTTTAGCCCATTCGTTCATATGAACCTTCACGAACATTACAAGTCGTGGTGATCATAACGATATAATAGAAAAAATAGAAACTATAGTTGTAGTAAATAATGGAATACATATCAAACTCACAAAAAAATATACGTTATTAGAGCGTCCCTAGAAATTGTCTAGTGGTATCCATGAATAACCCTTAATTAGCCAATTGACACAAGTTTGTAATGTAAATATACATCATCCGAGCGAACCTAGGAATTGCCTAAGATATCCGACTTCTAATCGTGGATCGACCCTCAAGTTCACATTTTAGACCCCATATGCTAAAATTTTGTCGCAAACCTTCATACATGACGTAATTGGTTTCAAAGAAAATGTACAAAAATCAAAAGTTACGTTTGAATTGTAAAGTTTTATCTTTTTTTTTTCCTTAGAAAAAAGCTTTTAAAACCATCAAAAAGTTTCAAACTAAAAGGCTAATATAAGAAAATTTTTGAAGAAAGAAAAGTTATAACTCCAACTCGTAAATAAAGGCTTCTATTTCGATCTATATCTTTATATCTAACTCCGATACAACTATTTTTGTCAACCATACATACAAAAAATTGACGGAAAAAAGAAAAGAAAAAAGAAATTTTAGAAAAATAAAGGGATAAGTGTCTTGAAATATATCAAACTTTACTCGAAAATCTATTGTATGTATCCAACTTTAAATTAGTTTATTATATGTATCCAACTTTCAAAAATCGATATTTTATGTATCCAAGCAATGAAATCTTACGAAACTGATGATATGACAGTTTACGTGGCATATTATATGAATGTCACGTATTTTTGAATACATATAATAACAGATCTCGTGTTCGTAAAAACCTTGGGCCCACCCTTGTGCTGAAATATGCAGGTCTCGTGTTCGAGTCCAAGCAAGGTGATGGGTACCATTGTTAGCATATTTACCGGGGAATGCTTCCTTTGCTGGGTAGGGGGTCCGGTCACAAAGTGGTCCGTGTCAATGGTATACGTCTTTACTATTTATTTATAATAACAGATTTTGAAAGTTAGATACGTATAATAAAGATTTTTGAAAGTTAGCTATATATTACATTTACTCGATAAAATTTAGAGTAAAGTTTGATACGTTTTTTTATCCAAAAAATAAAAGACAAAGAAATTAATTTCTAATTTTCTAAATAGAGTCCAATCACGAGTCCCGCACGACTCTGGGTCAACACAATTCACCAATTCTCATTTGCAATCGGGTCCACCTACCCCACTCTCACCCAACCGCTTTCCTATAAGTATGGCCCACTCTCCAGATTCCTTTCCATTTTTCACACACTTTCACACACTTTTTTTACACACAGTTACCACTTTTTCATCGCCGATCATCTTTTTTCATCGCAATTCGCCGGAATTCTTCACCGTCGGTAAGTAATCTAGTTCATATCTCACTCACAATACCTCCAATTTCACTTACATCATCGTAATTTTCATTAATTTTACATTAATTGTAATTATATGCATATTGAAAATGAATTTTGTTTGTTAATTAGGTATTACCGTTTAATTTTACTATTTTTGTTTTCATTTTGATGTGTTTGTTGACTGATTGTTGTTTTTATGCGTGATTTTAGCTGATCTAATTCATATCTCGCTCGGAAAATCTCCAATTTCACGTAGATCATCATAATTTTTAGGTAATTTTATTTTTGAATAATTTTGTAGTAATCAGAGCATTTCGTTTAGTTTAATCATAATTTATGCTTATTTTGAGTTTTGGATTCAATTTGTTATGTTATGTTTGTTGCCTGATTATTGTTCGATTATGGGTGTAAATGAGCCGAGCTACTTGAGCTCGACTCGTAAAAAGCTCGATTCGAGTCGAGACTAAACTAGCTTGAGTCGAGCTAGAAAGCTCGTTTATTAGATGATTTTTAGCCGAGCTCCGATCCAAAACGAGCTTTTATTTATATAAATAAAATAATATATATAATATATGAAGAAGCCAATTATATATACATAAAATGATGAAATGATGTATGTTTTACTTAAACGAGTCAAGCTTGAGTTTGGGGTATGTCTCACGAGCCGAGTTCATGCTTTACATATAAGGCTCGAAACGAGCCGAACTCGAGCTCTGTAAAACTTAAACGAGCCTGGTCGAGCTCGCTTGTTTACACCTCTACTTTTTATGTTAATTTTGGTTATTTTTAATTCATAAAAAGTTGATTAAAGGATTAACATGTTGTACCTTATGCATGCCATGTTGTACCTTGAACCTTGCTATATTGTGGATTACTTAGTCATGCTGTAAAATTACTTGGTTAGCTACTCGAACTGGAGCTTGGCTAGAGTTATTCGAGTTGATTTTTTAGTGAGTTCGAACGTTAAAATTAGCTTGAAATAGATGTCTCTGTTCAGTGTTTAAGCGTTTTAGTTTTTAGGTGTATATGAAATCAGAATTTTGTAACGATGCTATTGTTGGACTTACTATTTATATATTGCCAAAATATATATATTTAAAGCGTTTTGAGCTAAGTTCAAAGTCTTTTGGACTCAAAAAGTAGAGATAAAATGTCTGGAAACAATACTAGTTACGACGACTTGAGTGCCGAACTGAGTAACTCTCAATGGTTTGACCAGCTTTCATGATGTGCTCAAGCCAAATCATGAAGGCTCGCTAAACTATATATTTGTGCTCGGTTTCGATCTATTGTAGCCGTAACTGGTATCGTTTCCAGATATAATCTCTACTTTTTGGTCGAGTTCATAGTTTTGATTTATGTGGATTACGTAACAGAATTCAAAGGCTGGTCAATTTCTTTATATAAATATAAATTTCCGAGTATTTCATGTTGAGCTCTAGCCACACCATAGAGGCTGGCAAACTATCGAGAGGAGCTCAGTTCGGCTCTCAACAGCCCTAACTGGTATCTTATTAAATATATAATCTTTACTTTTGACTTGAGTTCCTGATAGTTCTGATTGATGTGGATCATGTACGAGAATATAATTTCATGTTGATTTAATTGTTGGATTTATCGAGTCCTGTTTTTATAAGCCGGATAGCATCTCTTGTTGTAGTTGCTCTTTCTGTTTTATGTGCTAATGTAAGTAAATACCATTTTGTGAAGAGGAATTTACCCTTTTAGTTGTAAAAGGGGGACAAATTTTTTATAGAGCCCTAATATTTGTAGGACAATATGGCGCAGTTTCAAAATCAAGAACTTGAGTATAGAATTGATGATCAATATTACGATATGAACGATTTTGCGGATAGTTCTTTCGAAGACAACGACAACCACTCACGTAGAAGTTTAGCTGCTGATTCTATGGACTCGGATTTTGAAGACGATTTGGAACAGGTATCGTGATTTCTGAGTATAGACAATTATAAGTACAATATTGTTTCTTTATTCTTGTTCTTCATTTAGTTTGTTTTCTGAAATTGTTGGTTCTTCTTTAATTTACACAGTTTCATTTTTTAGTTATTGAGGGTTGTTTTTCTGATTTGTTAGAGTCAGCCAAAGACTGACACTTCAGCTGAGGAAGCTAGAAACGGAAAAGATATACAAGGAATTCCATGGGAGAGGCTGAATTTTACAAGAGAAAAGTACCGTGAAACACGCTTAAAGCAGTACAAAAATTATGAAAACCTTCCGCATTCTCGTCAAGATTTAGAAAAGGTCTGTTTGATTAAATAATTTAATAAGTTGTTTATGTAACATCGTAGTATATTTTTAGGGTTGATATTTTAGTTATATTTATTTTAATTTTGTTATTGGCAGGAATGCAAGCAAGTAGACAAAGGCCACACTCTTTACGATTTTCAGTTCAATACAAGGCTCGTGAAACCAACGGTTGTGCATTTTCAGGTATAGGCTTCACTCATTTTTCGTATCTTTTATTTAAAGAAACTACTATAGCCTATTTATGTTTGTGTGGACTGTGGAGTGCTTTATATTTTATTGTTATATCACATTTCGTTAGATACACGTTTTCTTTTGTATTGTAGTACTTTCACTCTATATCTACTTCTTCATCAGAGTTTTTGCATCACTTCACATTCAATGAGTTTGCGTCACATTCTGCAGACTTATGGAATTAGATATAGTTGTTACTTGTTAGCTTACACTATGGTGGTTAAGTTTTTACATTTCTCTTTTCTCCATTTCTCAATTTCTTCATTCGTTTCCCTTTTCTATGGTACACATCTTATTTGTTGTAAACTATTAGATGTAATTATTTTTGTCATGGATTGTTTCTTGTGTGTTTATGGTAGTTTTAAGCTGAAAGTTCCTTCGTTGCTCAATGAGCTAAGATGTGAATGGCAGACTACATATTTTGTCAATCTTTTTACTTTGGTGATAAATTAATTATCCCCCATGTTAACTCGAAATAACTCTGTTTGCTGCTATTATTGACAGTTTTGTTGTGAATTCGTATTTAACATTGACAGAAATGAGTTAGATTCTGGATTTCTGTTTAATGTATAGCATTAACCCGGCTCGGTAGAGCCGGGTCCTGTATTCACTAAGATCCTTTTTGTGCAGATTATAATAAGTGCTCTTGTGTCATGAGAGTTTTAAATTAAATCGCCAGATCTATGTTTCAAAGATGTACTCGTAATATTGTGCAAGTTGGAAGCATTGGGGAGGTATAACTTGGATTTCTGAGACATGCATTTTGTTTTACATCACAAATGCATTCATGGTCATTTTCGGAACGATAGATTTTTTTAATAGTTACTTGTACTATATCTTAACAATGAGATTTAGATGCAGATATGAACCCCAAAAGTATGAATTTTTTTTAAAAATGTGACCGTGATAGAATGGGAATATAATAAGTTTACAGTAGTAATAGGCATCTATTTTACGCTTATATTTTAATAATGCATGTTTGGGACAACTACATTTTTGTATTTCAGCCAATAGCAGGGTGGCATTAGTATGAAGCAGCATGTGGATAAGGCCGCTTTTAATATGGTATGATAGGGACACATTCTAACATTTATGAAAAAAACTGTCTCGTGTGGGCATTTTTTTTCTTCATGTTTTAGTGCTTGGCCAGGAAGCTAAAGCTGATTTCAGGCATCTAACCTTTCTATATTCACGTTCATTGATCTGTTTATTTTACATTGTTATTTGTTTTTAATCGATGAGCAGTTTGAAAAGCTGGTTTTGCTTTTTCTTCACTTATTATCATTACCTCTATTTATGTTAGATGTGATATTCATTCTGTCTTACGATTAGTTTCTTTTACTGAAATTCATTATGTGTGAATTTTCTGGTTCTGCACTTTCTAGGTGTTTTCCAGTTCCCAAATATTACCTGTACGACCTTTTGAGTGAATATTTATCATCTCTTGTCTTCCTATATGGCTTTGTTTTTCCACTTTCTTATAATAAGTTAATAAATCCACGTTCTTAAGCATTTGTGAGGACCTACACCTTATTTTTTTCCTTTCTCTTTTTCGTTCTTTATTATTATTATATTTATGTTCATTAGCGACCTGCATTATGAACCTTTTTTTTTCTTTTGAATACTAATTTTTGTAATGAAATCCAGAAAGGAGTTTGTGCTATACTTGCCAAATCTGTTATTTTTGTTTGCTTTTATATAATATATGATAGATTACGTGATTATGCTTTTTTACTTGTATATATATGTCAATGAGGGTGTCCATGCTTCACCTCTTTTCATTTATTAACGTTAGCCATTTCATATCTGCTGGCAGTTACTTCCTTCTATATGTTTATTTTTACTTGTTTGTGAATAGTTGTATATTATGTTCACTTTTTTACTTCTCATAGTTGCTTTCTTATTGAATAAAGTCCCGCTAAATGTTTAGACACATTGGGGTAGGAAAAGTATACGTAGCAGTTGATTTATATTATTGAGTGCCACTGACTCGTTCAAGTGTTGATTAGTTATACACTTATTTCTCTTGAATACTCTAAACTCTCGTGAACATGAGCAACTCTAATTACCAGTTTTTCTATCTTCCAGCTAAGGAATCTCTTATGGGCAACCTCAAAGCACGATATGTACCTTATGCAAAACTACTCAGTTATGCATTGGTCTTCACTTCTCAAAAGGGGCAAAGAAGTTATAAATGTCGCTTCGCCTGTATTACCTACTTTGGTAAGCAATCACTTATCCGTTATCTATCATTATATAGGTCCCCCTCCCCTCTCGAAGTTTTGCTTATTAAGACTACTTGTTTTTTGTGAAAAATTGGAAATCTCTTATGTCTGACAGAGTCAGACGTTTTGAGTCACCATGAACCGAATTTAAATTGACCTCTTTATTCTTTCTTTTTTTATGTGCTGCGAGTAAACTCACTTCCTAAACTGTTGACTTTTCTTTCTATATGATGAAAGATGCCAGGAGGTTTTTAAATAATTAAGACTCATATGTTTTTTAATAAAGCAAACAGCCAATCATAGTATACGCAAAACCTTGTAAAAAAAACAACAGCACCTAACTATATCTTCCTGTTGCAGAAATATCCTGGATCTTTTTCTCGTTCGTTGTCCCGTGTACAAGTAAGCACTATGGCTGTTAAGGATGATTTAATTGTTGCTGGTGGTTTTCATGGTGAACTAATCTGCAAGGTACTGTATTTGGAAGATTTGATATTCGTTTAGAATAAGAGTTCTGTTAGCAAAGTGGTTTACGTTTTCAACTGTTGTCTATGTGTAAACAGTATCTGAACAAACCTGGAGTCGCCTTTGCCACAAAAGTTGCAACTGATGAAACTGCAATAACTAATTCGGTGGACATATCCTACAGTCCGAGGTCAGTTTACATTTATTAGTTAGTTGATATATGTGTGGGTTGGGTAATGGGTCAAAAATTCTTGACGGATAATTTTTGTATGAGTTTCGGGTCACTCCTGAAATATATTTTGCCTAAAACTTGGCTATTTTTATGATAAATAATTAATGATACTAATAACAAAATTATATTAGTTCATTAATAATGTTTATTTTGATGGCTTTTTG
This sequence comes from Senecio squalidus, assembly GCA_910822075.1. Taxonomy (NCBI): domain Eukaryota; kingdom Viridiplantae; phylum Streptophyta; class Magnoliopsida; order Asterales; family Asteraceae; genus Senecio; species Senecio squalidus. The sequence goes on from CAJVGC010000065.1 coordinate 65,626,402, forward strand.
ATCACTTACTTCATTTGCAGTGGTTCAATGAGGGTTATGACTGCTAACAATGACGCACTTATAAGGGTATTTGATGCAAAGACTTTTACTTGCGTTGACAACTTCTCGTTTCCATGGTCTGTTAATGTAAGTATATGTTTGTTCCCTTAGCTACATTATTTATCGTCTAGAAACATCATCATTATGATTTATGAGATTTCAACCCATATACTTATGAACAAAAGTCGTCTAAAAGGAAACATGTCAAATGGGTTGAATGGGTCAAACGAGTCTAATGGGTTGATGCGTTGAGTGTTTCAAGGCAACCCAATCCAACCTGAACCAGAGGTCACATATTTTGAGTTGGACCCGTTCTACATCTTACCCAACCAGTCCAATATTGGCAGCTCAATATTTTCATGTCTATGTTATATGTAGGATACATCCGTCAGCCCTGATGGTAAATTGTTGGCTGTCCTTGGGGACAGTACAGATTGCTTGTTAGCCGATGCTCAAACGGGGAAAGTAAGTTTCACTTTTTTAAAAACATTCGTCAATATCAAATTTGGAAGACAGTCTATTTGGATAAAAACTTATTGATTCTGTGTTGATTGTGTAGGAAATTAACAAAATGAAAGGGCATCTGGATTACTCTTTTGCATCAGCATGGCATCCAAACGGACAAATCATAGCTACCGGGAACCAAGACACAACTTGCCGTTTATGGGATATAAGAAACTTATCAGAATCATTAACCGTTCTTAAGGGCCATATGGGTGCAATCAGAGCAATACGGTTCAGTACAGATGGTCGGTTCATGGCCATGGCTGAGCCAGCAGACTTTGTTCACATATTCGACTCACAATCCAATTATGAATCAGGCCAGGAGATTGACGTGTTTGGAGAAATAGGTGGTATTTCGTTTAGCCCGGATACTGAAGCATTGTTTATCGGCATATCGGATCGGACTTATGGTAGTGTAATGGAGTTTAACCGAAAACATCAAAATCAATATCTGGAGGCGATATTTTAGTTCTTTGCCCGAACTCCCGAAGTATGTGAGTTTTGCTTGCAGTCTGAATTGTTGGTAAGCTTATACGGTTAGTTCTCTGGTGTGTGTGTATATATATAAGACGAAGTTGCGTTGTACATATGAAGTTATAGCCTTGGGTTATTTAATAGGCGTAACTATTGATCTCGGAATTCTTATTGCTTGATTTGGTTTGCATATGATAGAACTTGAAAACAATATCTTCCCATTGTATAGTTGTTTGCTATTCTCTCTTTATTTTGTCTGTTGAATGCCGTTTTTCTGTCGATTATGACTTATAGTCCAAAGAAGAGATCTGGCTTCGGTTTCCGAAGGGGACCTTGTATTAAACAAGCTGCTTGTGCAATATCTCTTTGATTAGCCTTGTAATAGTCCGGTAGCACTGCTTTGCCATAACTACGAACCCCTGCCTAGTGTCGAGTTGTCAATGGAAATGTTTGTTTCTTCTCGTCCACGATCTTTAAACAATCATCATAAAAAACAACAAAAACTACATCTATTCCAAAACTCCTTTGATGTCGAACATTTTGAACCAGACATGGGTTACATCTTCATATATATCGACGATCTTATACCAGTATGTATGATTAGTTACATTGTCATGTATTTTATTTTGTCACTGATCAGTTTCAAAACTTGTGTGTACAACCAAACCTTGAACGAGGTTGTTGTCGTGTAACCATTAGCGAGCTAGGTTTTGTAAGATAAAATCGTGACACGTAGTTCATATTTAGAACGCTAAAAAAATGTTTGTTTTTTCTTTTATCGAAAACTAGGTATGATTGTTATTCATTGTCATGTACCAGAATTGTCTTAGTGTTCAAACTATTTTTCGCAACACTTTCATGATTTCGACTCACGAAAAATGACAACACTAACCACCAAAGTGGAAAAAAACAGAAAGTTACAAATTAGTCACAATTAGGTTGGGTCAGTTATCGTGACCTTGTCATAAACTAGGAAGAACATTAGGAGATTGTCTAATTAGTATTGTCTTAATACTAAATAAATATCGTTTAAGAATATGAGGACATACGATTACAACAAGTGACCGATAGAAGAATAAACTTGTTTACGTTTGTTGATTTTTGCCTAGATTTTGTACCGAAGAATCTATCTGAGGCGATTCGTTCATGAAAAAACGCTATACTTCATTTGTTTGAATTAACATGTCATATGAACAAATCATCTTCGTTTATGCATTTTAAACATGCTTTTCATGTTAATTTTATTCTATTTCAAACTTTTTTTTATTCAACAACCACTTATATGAATAGTAAATTTTATTTGTGAATTAAAAACGTCATTTTATATAACACATGTCTAAGGAGTTCGAGTCTGACGAGAATCGAATCTGAGTCTTCTTCAAAAATATCTTACCTATTAGTCACTTACCCACATATTTATATATGTTTGTGCCTATTGCCATAAGCTAATAAGGATGATGAGAAAAGTTTGTTCATTGATTGTCGATTGGTAATCTGGCACGACAAATGGTGAGCAAAAGAATATTTTGTACGATTTGATACATACAACCTAAAGTTTAATATTTAAAAGATCGGGATTTTCCTGAAAATACAAAATAAATAAAAATTGTGAAGGACGTACTTATTGCTGGTACGACCACTCGATTGTCCACTCCTAACAAACGTAATTGTCCCAATTCTAGATAATCTTCTGGAATTGTATTCTTTTATAACTAACAGTTATCATACTTTTATTTCCACGACAAATATTCATGAACGTAATACCACTAAAAATCAAAGAAAGTATATGCTCATCGGTTATATTTGTAGATTTGTTGGTCCCTATCTATGTTCAATTTTGAGCTTTTATTTGGGGTTCGTCTTTTAATCGTGAAAGAATTATTTTGGATGGTCTCTTCGGAATATGGGCGGTCATTTTGCCATATTATGATAATTCTATTTACCAAAATAAAAATGTATTTTTTAGATAGAAATTGGATCAAATAAAAATCAAAATTTGGTAAAAACCGTAAGAACTCATATCTAGCCACACATTCACGATGCACAACTTAAAATTTATGCATCAAAATTTAAACTCTTATTAAATTAGTAGACATAATTCACTTGTGCATTAAATCTCCGCCTTTGTACAACAACAATGAGTGGCTAGAAATGACTCTTACAGTTTTTATTAAAACTAGGCGTAATCCCGCACGTTGCGCGGTGACAATTTCTAAATTACTACATCACGACCGTAAAGTCAATCTTAACTTGGAAACAAAGGAAAATACACAATAATAACCTGCTAACAGATAGCTTAACGTCGCGTTTCACACTTTTTTTTTCATTGTCAAGGCGAATAATTTCTCCTGCACCTACCAAACACCCTATTACATCTGTAAACACATAGCCAGATGTCATGTGAACGACAACAACCCACAAAAACTGGATATAGGAAAGAAAACATAAACATTTAGAGAAAAGAAAAACTGACACCAATAAGGAGAGAATTGTTGTTGATTCTCTGTAGGTGAACTTCCGTTGGTGTGAAACTAAACACATTCAATGGAAACTCCTCATGACCACCTTCAAGTTTACGAACCGATGTTGCAATGTTAAAAAGGATGCGGTATTGATTCGGGACAGCTTTATAAACCATTTGACCTTCAATCACTTTGAACATCGAGATTTGATATACATGGCCCTCTTCGAGAAGAGCCTTAAACTTTCGTATATGATTTCGAGTGATGAAACCTTGTATCGAACCACCTTTTTGGTAAAAAAAAACATGTAAGAAACTAATTAAACCCCCCACAGTTTCCATCGTTGTACATAAAAAACATGGTAGAAATTATTGTATATTAACTGTTTTTGTGGCGTACCCTTTTTTCGACTTTTAAAATTTTCAAACAAATTAGAAATTACCTCATCATCAGCCATAACCATCTCCAACCCAAGTACGACATCACCGAGTTTCGTATTTATTGCCTCCCACATTCTACAAAGTCGTACATGAACAACCCAATATTCTCTAGTTGGGTCAAGGGCGCCAATCTTGGAGTGAGACATGTTTTTCGAAATAGACATAATTGTACGTAGTTATGGGGCTTGTTGATGCAAAAGTAACTTTTCTGGCGAACTAACTTATATAGAAAAACACAAAACCACCAACCTTTGGAGTACCTAAAAACGTTGTGTTAATAACTTAGGGTAACTCAAGAGTCAGTAGTTTCATACCTCAATAATTAGTATGCCATTAATCACATTATGGTAATTAAAACATAGGGCAACCAAATAGTCAGTAGTTTCAAACCTCAATAATTAGTATGCCATTAATCACATTATGGTAATTAAAACATAGGGCAACCAAAGAGTCAGTAGTTTCAAACCTCAATAATCAGTAAGCCATTAATCACATTATGGTAATTAAAACATAGGGAAACCAAATAGTGAGGAGTTTCAAATCTCAATAATTAGTATGTCATTAATCACATTATGGTAATTAAAACATAGGGCAACCAAAGAGTCAGAAGTTTCAAATGCATACCATTCCACTATTTGGAATATCTCAAACGTTAGATAGCCGACGACTCTAGATTATCTCTACTACTATATAAAGCATTTAAGGTTTTAAGAGTTTAAGGAATTAAGAGGTACAACATTTTAAGCTTACAATACAACATTTTAAGCCTACAATACAACATTTTAGGCCTACAATACAACACACACAGCACACACACACATACAAAACAAACACATTACACACAACACAAAACACATACACACAACTCTCTCTCTCTCTCTAAAACCTCTGACTTCTCTCTAGAATCCATCTCCGCCTGCCGGATCCGCCATCCACCTAGCGCCGGAACCACCTAGCGCCGGAACCACCTAGCGCCGGAACCACCTTCCACCATCCACCATCCACCATCCGCCGCTGCCTAAACATAAACCTAGCCGATGTCTATCTCTCCGCCGCCGCTGCCTAAAACTAGGCGCCGCCGCCGCTGCCTAAACCTAGCCGCCGTCGGACTCTCGCCGGAAACCTAGCCGCCGCCGCCGGACTCTTTAGGTAAATCTTTATAAACTCTTAATTTTTCTCTCTTTTCTTTCTCTCTTTTCTTTCTTTAAACTCTTAACCTTTATGATTAATCTTGACATCTTTTTTTTTTTTAGGATGTTTCGGATCTTTCATGGTTGTTTGTGGCTCGGTGGCTCGGTAGCTCGGTGGCTGTTGGATTTTTCTACCATTGTTTGGATCTTGAGGTTTGTGGATCTTGACTGATATTTTAGTTTTTTTTAGTTTGTTGATCTTGAGGTTTGTGGCTGTGTTGGATTTGTCTAACGTTTGTGCCTTGATTTGTGGCTCGGTTTGTGGCTGTTGGATTTGTCTACCGTTGAGGTTTGTGGATCTTGACTGATATTTTAGTTTTTTTGTTTTTTGTTTTTTTTAGTTGTGATCTTGAGGATTGTGACTGATATTTTAGTTTTTCTTTTAGTTGTTGCTGGATTTGTATGTGGCTCTGTTGGATTTGTCTACCGTTTGTGCTTGATTTGTGGCTCGGTGGATCGGTTTATGGTTGTTGGATTTGTCTACCGTTGTTTGGATCTTGAGGTTTTTGGATCTTGACTGATAATTTAGTTTTTTTAGTTTTTTTTAGTTGTGATCTTGAGGTTTGTGACTGATATTATAGTTTTTTTTTAGTTGTTGTTTGATCTGTTTGTGGCTCTTGGATTTGTCTACCGTTGTTTGGATCTTGAGGTTTGTTCTTGACCGATATACTTTATAAGTTTTGTAAGGGCCTTATTAGTACGAGGCATTTATGCCGATGAAGTGATAGTATTATGAGACCAATGATTATATTAAAAATATATGAGGTCGATGATTGAATTAAGTTATTTAAAATCTATGAGTCGATGATGATATCGTGTGGTTTTTTTTGAGCAATATGATAATATACAATTTATAATGGCTTGGCAACTTGTTTGATGGCATGAATTAAATGCAACTACATGTAACAGTCATTTTTAACGATTCTGAGCCAAATGTCAAATTTATTATCACGTTTTGTTATTGTGCATTATAATAAAGTAATTTGTTTTTATAAAATAATATGTTTTTATAAAAAGGGTTTTTCTAACGTGTGCCCCAAGGGCACACGTTAAGTAGGGAATATTCTCCTCGAAAATTGAAAAAGCATGGAATATTCTCCTCGAAAATTGAAAAAGTATAAAATATTCTTCTCGAAAATTGAAAAAGTATGGAATATTCTCTGCTTTTTCAATTTTCGAGGAGAATATTCTCTACTTAACGTGTGCCCTTAGGGCACACGTTAGAAAAACCCTTATAAAAAAGTCAATGTTTTTATAAAATAATCTGTTTTTATAAAAAGTCATTTTTTTATAAAATAGTTTGTTTTTATAAAATGTCAAATAATCTGTTTTTTATTAAAAAGTCAATGTAACATTAGTATTTATAAAAAAATTAAAGCGGGAAAAAGTAAAATTTTAAAAAATATTCAAAAAGTTTGAAATTTTTCAAAATTTTCATTAACTTTTTGAAAAATTTGAATAATTTCAAACTTTTTGAATATTTTTAAAAGTTTAATTTTTCCCGCTTTAATTTTTTTTATAAATACTAATGTTACATTGACTTTTTTATAAAAACAGATTATTTGACATTTTATAAAAATAGATTATTTTATAAATACCAATCTTATACTTACTTTTTTTAACCGGGATTTTGGTTTCGTTGGTTTATTTTTGGTTCTTTTCGCTATGGTTCTTTCCGTATTATTCTCGGTTGGCATGTTTAATAATTGTTTAAGTATTAGTATTATTATTTGATTGTTCTTCAGTTTGTTTCTACGATTCCAACTATTCATTAAACTGCACTAATTTTCGTTTTGAAACAGTGATTATAATTTGTAATGGTGTTAATAGTTGTTTTTAATACTACATTATGTTAACTGTATCGTAAAAACGCTCCGTATCAGTTATTTGCCTTCTTTTTTATATTACATATCTTACTGTAAATGATAACATTTGAAGTCGGTTATTTAGTCTCGGTGTTTTTGTGGTGGAGGTATTATTTGCCCAGGAAGTTTTGTTTTGACAGGGCTTGTAGAGGCAGCAGCTTTACAGTATCTTGGCATTCAAATGGGAGAACTAAGTTTGAACGAGAAGGCATAGATACTGTTTTTAGCCACACACACTTTTATCTGTCTTAACTCATAAGTTTGTACATATGTCATATCTTCTTTTTAGAAATATATATTGTATCTTCCTTTTAAAAATGTAATTGTAATGTGTTTTTCAAATCTAAATTGTATGTCATTTTAAAAATGTATTTATTTAAACATTAGTTTTTCCTTTATGTCTATTTCTATTTAACTATTCTCATTATTATGTTATTGAAACTAAACTTAGTACTTAATAACTAAATATACGGCTTAAAAAATTACTTTATTTGTTTAGAATACAATTAAACTTACTACTTAACAATTCACTTCTTTTAAAAAAGACTATCTCTATAATTGTATTGAACAATTACGGAAACATTAATTTTAGTTAACAACCCAAATTTCAATTTACCAATTTACTATTTAGAAAATAACATAACAACTATATCAGATGTTTATAATATATATCTCTACTACTATAACCATTCAACATAACAACTACTCCACAAATACAATTTAACCATCACATTTTGTAGATGATGCAATCTTCGAAGGTGTACGATTTTTTTAATGTACCAAAAGACCTAATGTTGAACGTTATAACAGTTTACACCATACTAAATTGCGGTTATATATGTTTCTATATTCATTGCAGTTATATATGTTTACTACTATATAATGCATTTGGGTGTTTATTGACTATTAAATATATTGTGATTCAAAAGATAATAAACTAGAAAGTGTTATAGTTAACATATGGATCACGAGACGGATTAAAAACTACTGAAAACTGTAGCCGCAAAACCATTTTACGAAATCAACTTTGTCGCCGCCGCCGCATCGCGCGGGTACTAGCCTAGTAAGTAATAATAGAGATATGGTTCTTATTGGATCTCTCCACTCTCTAGATAATCTTTAAAGTTTCGTCGTGTATTCTATGACATACGTATTAATGAAACTAAACGGGTCTGGTCGTTTCATGTGGAATATATATAGACAATTCCGGATGCATAAGAAAAACATCAATATCAAAATCATGTTATTAATCGACTTTATGTTGATGGTTACTTGTTTCGTTTAATAAATATTTCATATTTCTTTTTATTCGGTGTATGTCAAACCTTATGAAACACGATAGCTTTATATTGCAAGATATTTGTAATAAATTTGAATTACGTAGTATTACTTTTCTCATTTTAAACGCTTTAGGTATTTCATTCTTAAGTTCCAAAAGTATTATTTTCTTGCACTTCTTTGTCATTATGCAATCTAAAGTTTGGTAATTGCTTACGAATGTCGCTGAGATTGTAGAACGCCAAACTAAATTTGCATATCAATGTTGTGAAACGAATAAGGTTCGATTTGATACATACGACCTAAAGTTTGGTATTAACGAATTATTACATTTCACTTCTATGAAAGAATATTATATACACAACATTAAAATTATAAGACTTATTTCGATCTTTCAAAAATAAAGATAACGTGCAATGTTTCTTATGTAATGGAGTTATGGAATCTCATAATCATGTTTTCTTGAATGCCCGTATATACTAATCGGGTATAGAGTCCTTTGTTGATGTTTGCCTAGCTAAACCAAATGCCTTCTTTGTGGGATAGATTGACGGCGTTTCTGATTAATCAATCTAATCGGAATGTTATATGGAGTATTATAAGATGTGTTTTTTTAGCCCCATGCGTTGGTCGTTTTTAAGGTTGAAGTGTTTCTTCCCTATACTCATTTTGTACGAGACTCATACGTTGTTCTTGTGGTGAAGAATAGCTTTTAGTACGAAACCACAAAGAATACGAATCTTATTAATCACCTTTAATCTTCGATTTAAGTTCATCTAATGAATTGTTATACATTTACAAATTTATTTATATATGTAAACTAACAAAATTGCTAATCCAATAGTTGACTTTAAAGGGCATAATTATACAATGTTATGAGTTTAATAACATAAATAATCATATATCTACAAAGTTATAAAACTATCATTATTGACTTTGGACTAAATAAAGTCAAAACATTATTATTAGGAAAAATGCACCGTTTAGTTATTGTATTATCCAAAAACATCCATCTAGGTCATTGTATAAATATTGTGTTTATATACATCATTTTCCTATAATAAAAATTTTAAATTATAACTTTAACTTCAAAAAACCGTTCAATTCAATAACTTCGTTTACCTGCTACCTTTTGTTAACCGGTTAGTTTTGTCACGTCATTTTATTTTAACCTAATCCTTCTTCTTGACTCTCATTGTTTTTAGGGAAAATACATTGTATAGTCATCGTACTATCCAAAAAAATTCATTTGGGTCATTGTATAAATATTTTGTTTAACTTCCCCTTGACTCTCATCGGTGAAAACCCGGTTAAATGAGAAACAATGATTTAAATAGAAGGTTCCTTGAACTAAAGTGATGTATGCAAACACAATATATATATAATGACCTAAATGAATTTTTTTGGATAGTACGATAACTACACAATAGATTTTCCCTTATTATTATTGTGTCAAACACATTAAGGCTACAACATGAGTTTTTATAAAATGATAGAGCACATTATCATGTAAGTGATGAAATAGTAGTATTTGTTTCTTTTGTATAACCAAAAAAGACAAATAAATCCTTTTGGTCTAATAAGCTTGAAACAAGAACCAAAATTTGACTTTACAACAAAAAATATCTTTCATTTTAATCAATCAAATGTACGTTTTCTAGAGTCTAGACAACGTTTAAAGTAACGTCGTTTTGGTGAAACACGGTGTTGAAAAAACTAAACGGGTCTACTCTTTTCAAGTTGTCTATGGACCATTTCATGACACCTACTAAACATCAACATCTTGATCTTGTTATTGATCTAACTTTATATTGATAATTACTTTTCGGTCTATGTCAAAACATTTTGAAACATGCTAGTTTTATTGCAAGATGTCCGTGATAATTTTAAACTATTATTTTCCTAATTTAGGCACTTTTAGGTATTTGGTTTAATCAAAAACTTAAATGAATCATCCTATTTTTTTCACATGACAAATCTATACTATATTATAATGAATCTCTTTCAAAGTCTTAATATCTTAAAATTTAAGTAATTGAAATTACCTTAATACCCTTAATCTATAATAATTATTATTTAAGTCAAACAACACTCTCTTTCCTAATTAATTTAAAAAAAATTAATATTTAACAAAGTAACTTATTATTCTTATGTAATTAAAAAAATTAAAATACTTTCTATTTAATTTAAAAACTTTCAAAATTATAAATTTTATTTTATAACCTCAAAAACTTAAAATAATTCAAATATTATGCATTTTTTTTTCTACTAAAATACGTATACTAAATCTACACTATAATATAATCTATTTCTACTATATTATAAACCATTTCTCACATATTTTTAATTCTCTAAAACCTTAGTAATTGAAATTACTTAACTACCGTTTTTATATCTCTTACCACATATCATTATTCAAAATAACTTATTGTTGGGAAAAACCAATGATTAAAACCAAACTTATAAATCTGATGAGTCATAATCTAAGTCTAGGTGACTTCTAAGACTAACTGTGTTCTGAGTCTTAGTGATTATGAGTCTTAGTAAGACTCAAAGATGAGACTTAGTTACTTGGAGCTTTATTTTAGATAAGTTGTTATGCATATCTCATATTTGTTAGAGAGATTTGCACTTATCTTATTTTCCAAGTTTATCAAGAACTCTATTTATAGAGTTCGTAGGGTTTATTAACACCCATGAATTTTGTGTGAATTCCTCCGGTTTTCTAAGTGAATTCCGTTTATTTGTAGATGAATAAAACCTATCTATTTCATTGATTTATTTGTGTTCTTCGTAATATTCACCGTTATATCTTTTGTTTGAATGAAACGGGACTAACAATTGGTATCAGAGCGTGTCAGATCTATTCCAGATCTGTAAAGATCCATTCAAGGTAAAAGATATTGTGTTCAAAGAAGATTGTTGAAAATTTGTGTTTAAGTTCGTCATATTCTGGGCAGCGATGATAAAAAGGGCATATCTCATTCGTTAGCCGTCGGATTTCCATGAAATTCTTACTGAAGATGATTTACACATAGGCGCACATTCTGACTGAAGGAATTTTCAATCGGAGCTTCTGATCAAGAGATATGTAGAAGTCTGCTGCAGAAAGTTTATTGTTACTGTGTATAACTATATTAAAATGATCACAGTTTATTCGTTACACATTAGATCTTAGTGATTTTTTGATATAATCTTCAAGGCGTACAGATCTAACTTTTTTCAAAGTTTCAGTCTCATCAGATGTTTCGAAAAATAGATATATAATTTCAAAGATTAATGCTGAATGTTTGCTGATTTTTATGTGAAGCTGTGGTAAAACGACTACTGTGTGTTCCTTAACCGTTGGATTTTCTTTATTTTTGGATATGTAGTTACAGAGACATAGATCTACGTTGTGTCCAAATTTTAGCTTGATCAGACATGTCAGATAGGAGATATTCAATGTTGAATCTGCTGCAAATTTTCAGTCTGACCAAGTCAGTCTCAAAGTAAGACGTGAGTTACCAAAAGTCAGTTTGAGCGGGTCAACCCTAAAACTCAGACTGAGTAGGTCAGCCCCAAAGGTCAGATTGAGCAACTCAGCCCCACGCAAATAAGTTTTACATGAACTCAGTCTCACACGAATCCAGAATTCAAAATAAAGGCTAGCTAAAGGGTAATTAACATCTATGAAGCCGAAAATAAAGTTTTTAGATGCGTTCAAACTTTATTTATTGAAGAAGGATGATAACAAAACGAGGGAGAAAAGTTTAAAAGATTAACAAGAAAAAGAGTTGCGATGTTAAGGGGGATATTCAAGCTACAAAGTAAACAACTCAAATAATACATTTCTTGTAATCACTTTATTTGTTTTGTCATCATCAAATAGGAGGAGCTAAAAGAAAGATTGGAAGAAGTCTTCTAAAGTGTCTACAACGGCATAATCCGTCTGATCAAGAACTGAAAAGATTAATTACATGGAAGAAGGACATATTGGACTGGATAAAGAAAAGAAGAATTATTTTTCTGTTTCAGACTTACGTTTTATATTATCTACTTTTATAGTCTGAGTCAGTTTTTATACTTAGTGTATGTTTGTGAAAAGATTTTGACATCATCAGATAGGGAGAGATTGTTGGGAAAAACGAATGATTAAAACCAAACTTATAAATCTGATGAGTCATAATCTAAGTCTAGGTGACTTCTAAGACTAACTGTGTTCTGAGTCTTAGTGATTATGAGTCTTAGTAAGACTCAAAGATGAGATTTAGTTACTTGGAGCTTTATTTTAGGTAAGTTGTTATGCATATCTCCTATTTGTTAGAGAGATTTGCACTTATCTTATTTTCCAAGTTTATCAAGAACTCTATTTATAGAGTTCGTAGGGTTTATTAACACCCATGAATTTTGTGTGAATTCCTCCGGTTTTCTAAGTGAATTCTGTTATTTGTAGATGAATAAAACCTATCTATTTCATTGATTTCTTTGTGTTCTTCGTAATATTCATCGTTATATCTTTTGTTTGAATGAAACGGGACTAACACTTATAATTAAATAATGTTGGTTAATAAAGTTTTAGCCTTGTAGAGTAAATGAACGAAAATATACTTTAAACATGTAGACTTAGAAGTGTGTGTTTACCATAATAACAATAACCAATTTCGTTTATATTGATTAAAGAATTTATAATTGGAAACCAAAACTATATTTGTTAACAAATGGGTCAAATTCATAAAAAAGTTCGATTACAAACCATGCAAAAATTGATGGAGAATAGGAAGTCGAAAGAGGTTCATCTTAAAAATGATCCCTAAGTTTGTTTTGTAATTTGTTTGATGGAGAATGGGAAGTTTGGTCAACACATACACACTTATGTCACACATGTTGGTCCTAATTGTACTTGATGAGGTTTCATATACTAAAAATGTTTATTTGTTTATGTTTAAGTGTAGGGCTGAAAAGAATAACTGAACTATCTGAGATGAGACCTTAAGAAAGGTTGGGTATCCTCTCAAGAAGAAACCATCATTATTGATATACATGCTCAAATATGTATTTACTCATTTTCTTTAAAAAAAATATGAGACCATTTTATACTATCTTTATCTTTTAAAAGCTCTTACTTATAGGTAAGTTTATTTGTCATTACAATGTTATGTTTTAGATGGTCAACAATTGCAAGAAGCTTACCAATAAGAACCGATAACGAGATATAAAACTATTAAAGAACTCAATTCAAGAAGAAAAAAAAAGTGTAAAGTGAGTTTGAACCAATCAAGAAATAGAAAAAACGTCTATTGATGGGCAAATGTTTTAACAAGTACAAGGACAACAAGAATTACAACAAACTATATTTTATATCTTTTAAAAGTTCGTAACTATATGTATCTTCACGTTTTACATTATGATTGGAGTTTAAATACATTTTATGTTTTTATCGTTTTGCGTATTTAATTTCCGTAGTTAAATATTCGTAATATAATTATATCAAATATAGTTTATTATCTCCGCTGCACCGTGCGGGTACTATACTATATTATTTTAAATAGTTATACTGATATATTTTAATGATAAGTTGATAACTTATCTTATTAAAACACCTATATTGCAATTTCAATTTACTTGGTTTATGTACCCTTTAGCACAACTTTGAGCCAATGGACACAAAGCTATTTGAGAGTTGAAAACAAACACTACAATAATTTGCACAGAAAGCAAAATATTGCAAATAAATATTAATAAAAAGTCAATCTATGAGTTGTATTTTGCTATTACAAGTGAAGGTGACTTTTTTTCTTCTCTTTTATATTTAATTTTTCAAAATTATTAAGAGTTTTGGTATTACTAAACTAAGTTGAAAGACGTGTATGCTCGATCAAAATGACGAGATGTGCCATTCATCGTAGGAGTTATGTCAACTATGGAATCACTGAACTAGAAAAAATATCGTTCCAAATAGTATTGTTAATTAATATTTAATAATAAATTATGTTTTCAATATCATCAAGTCATGTGTCTAAATGACAAAATAAGATGACTAATATTGTTTAAACCATATATATATGACATATATTAATAAAAAAAACTGAAAAAATAGTATATTTCAATAGTTAACGAGATTTCAAATTAATATATATACATATATATATATATATATATATATATATATATATATATATATATATATATATATATATATATAGGGACAAGTTCATATAAAATAACATTTAGAGTAAAATAGGTAAAATAACAAAAGACATTAATATGTATTTAAAGAAGTTAAAAATGTAACCCTTATCATTTAATATTTTGAATTTAATTATTTTTCCACTTATTTATCTATTTATGTTTATTTTAATTTTCTTGATGGTACTTTAGAATATAGTTGTATATGAATTTAAATATATTTTTATATTTTGGAAAATTATTTATATCTATTCATTTTGTAATGAATCATTATGCTAAATCAAGTGTGTGTATCAAATTATTTGATTATATGCATCAATTATATTGTAGTGCATCATACTTGTTTTATGGTGAATCACAAATTGTCAATTTTAACCTTTAAATATAGTTGATGCATCAGACTTTTTACCTCGTGCATCTAAAAACTTCCTACAAATATAAATATTAGAGACTTTTAATTAATTTAATAATGACCGTTACATTTTTATTAATTGATGACCATTTATTGAACAAAATGTTATTTAGAAATTCAATTATGACATTAAAGAAAGTTAATGACATTTTTGTTGTTTTACTTATTTTACTATAAGTTATACTTTACAAGAACCAACTCATATATATATATATATATATATATAAATATATATATATATATATATATATATATATATATATATATATATATATATATATATATATATATATATATATATTTATATATATATATATATATATATATATATATAACTTTAATCGAATGAAAGAGGTTAACATGATAAGATAAACGTTATATTTTCGTTCAATTTGACGGTTTTTATATTAATATTTGAAGTTTTAAGTAAGGGACAATACATGAAATATAAATTTATAAGTTGACTTATGAAATTATTCATAAAGATTATGAATTACTTAACTTGTATCGTGAGAAATAAGGGTGAAATAATGTCAAATTGGTTAATGCAAACTATCTCAAAAGATTTTATTTTTATTTTTAAATAATTGTTTTAATTTAAAAACAACAATTTGGCCATGTGATAGTTCATTAATTTTCGATCCTACTTAAATTACAAGTTTAATGGAACGAGAATAACAGAATTTGGAATATTTTTTTGATAAATAACTATTTATTCCATTTCTTAAGATATATTTTAGGACCCTGAAAATAAATATGCTCAAAATATGATAGCTTTTAGGTCTTTGAAAATAAATTATGCTATTCGTTTTAAATATATTGACCATATGAATTTCATCGACGTTAAATGAAATAATAACCGTTAAATAAAAATAAATGTTGTAAATGAAAATAATAAACAATAATGAATTTAAATATTTTTATATTTATAACAACTCGCAACTCACATTTTAATTATAATTAATATATTCGTTAGTAATATTCAAATAATCATGTCGTTAATTGTTTAAAACTTACGCAAGAAAAGTTTATTTGTCGGCCATAAAACGATGAGTATCAAAACCCATCTATCTATATCTATCTAGCTATCTATATCTATATATTAAATAAAATAAGGTTTTTTTTGCTATTTGTCATCTACATCTATTTCTTTACCAATATTTTTTCGCCTTTTCTATTTACACTTAATTCCCTTAAAAATTGATAAATGTAATTATAACGGATATATGTTTATTGAGTAATCACCAAATGTTTTTTCACTAATAGTTTTCCGCCTTTTTCTATTTATACTTAAACCCTTAAAGATTGATAAATGTAATTATTAGGGGATATATGTTTATTGAGTAATAATTTTTTCTTTTTTACCATTTTCATAGTTTAGATTTTCATAATTATCATCGGATCTATGTTTATTTAGTAATATAAAATAGAATATAACGAAACTGTTAACAGAAATATCATAACTTTTTCTAAAAGTAGCACATGTTATAAAATGGGTAAACAATCTAGTAAAACTAAAGAATTGAACAATTTTTCAAACAAATAAAATGGCAAAAAGTTATTACATCTAATAAAAGTTAATTTAAAAACAAAAGTTGTAAATTAAATTACATATCTTAAAATCCCATTAAAAAGAATAAACACTAAAAATAGGATTTAAAAATTAAAACC
This sequence comes from Senecio squalidus, assembly GCA_910822075.1. NCBI lineage: Eukaryota > Viridiplantae > Streptophyta > Magnoliopsida > Asterales > Asteraceae > Senecio > Senecio squalidus. The sequence continues at coordinate 65,642,905 of CAJVGC010000065.1, forward strand.
ATGAATAATAACTGGACTATTACACTTTTATTTAGAGAAAATAATAAATTTGTATTATAATATGGAAATGGAGTAAATAGGAAAGACGTAGAAAATGGTAAATAATTTCTTCTAGTTTAAGTAAGTTTTGGTGAACGAATTGAAAAATTCTAGAACCATTGATTTTAGTCTTTTAACATAAAAACATATAATATTGAATATTATAAATAATAGCAACTATTTTGCATTAAGGTTGTAAAATATTATTATGTATGTGAGTGTATATGTAGTTTAAATTATTTGAATATGATATCATGCATTATACTCCTTAGTATGATCCTCAAGTTTCTATTATTGACATTATGATTAATATAATAATCTAAAAAAAAAGTAGAAAATACAAAAAAGTAAATAAATAGAGTATAATCTTGAATTTTGAAGGGTGTTTACTAATTGTTTGACCTTAGTTAACAAATTTTTTAAAGATTTTGAAAGTTTAATGATTAAAAAAAGTCTAGACACGTATAATTATTTTGTATTCAAACTATGATAGTCTTTTCTTTAATATATTAGATACAATACTATTATGTGTTTTAGGTTCTTTATCAATAATAACCCATAGGCGGACCGTGTTATATGAGTAGTCACGAATAGCCCTTGAGTTGCTGAACAATGTATTATGTAGTGTATAAGTTTTTGAATTTTTCTTTCTATATGTTAATTTAATAGGTTTTATAAAATACAAAAAAAAAAAAAAAACTCGGTTGTAATTTAACTTTGTTCTTCGATTTCCCATAACCAAGAACTATGTTTCACAAACTCCGTTTCCAAATTTCTTTTCCATCTCTCCTAAAGTTCCATCGATTATCTCTTCAAGTTCAACCAACACGCGCACATAAAATGTTATATTCTCAATCAATAACCCACAAATGTAAAGACTAATATTTTAGAAACAAACAACGTAAATAAATGTAATATTTAACAAAATCATTAGATTAAAATTATATTAAACCCAATTGTTACAATTAGCAAATCATAATACAATGGCGATTACGGCGGAGATCTCAGCCAATCAGCCACCAACTACAACACTACATCCACGTTCCACAACCCTGACACGTGTACGGTTAATATAACAAGCTACAGATAAGCTTTTGATCATAGCCGTTGGATCAATAAAAACTTAACAAACCACGTGGCATACACGTGATTTTGATGGAGTTAAGTGAAGGCGTCATCTGCGCCGAAATCAAACTATATTTTGACTATTTTATTTAACCATGGTTAAGTTTAAGGAATCCAATCTAAAACTATATTTAGGCTTTAGTAAACTAACAAGTCACCTGAGCCGTTATATACTTGGTAAAATTATTTATTTCAAAAATTAAGAATATTTTCTGAGTAAGTAAAACATATTTCGACAATCCGAGAAAAGGTTCGGAAATGGACGAAAGATACCTCAATTAGGTCGGGTATAGTCAATCTAAGTTACAAGGATACGGTTTTCTTTGAAAAATCTAAAATATGAAAACCTTGATTGTTTATACACGATTATTGGTTATTAATATATAAGAAATCGATAAATATCTTCAACAAAAATGTAGTTGATGAGAATGATATCTTAGGCCTCTCCATCCTATCACACGTTGAGAAAGTTTATCTAATTTTTAAAATGTGATGAGATCAACTCTTATAGAATTATAATCCATTATAAATCTAAAGTCGTAATAAGTACATAAGTCACAAAATAAACTTGAAAGAAAAAACGGATTTATAAAATATTGTAAGAGATAGATAATTTCATATGATCATAATATAAGCTAAAACAAACATCTGTATATCACGACTTTGTGTATCTTCTTTAAGACTAAATAACTCGATTTATATTACAATAATATTTTTTATCGAAAAAATTAAATTTTAATCTATCCTTTTACATTGAAAAAATGGCTCTTTTCTAAACAACATTCGAACGCGAAATACAATCTAAAATTTTCATCATGACAAATGTAGCAATGTACTAATTTTTTTAAACACATTTTGTTGTTATTTGATTGTATTTAGACATATATAAAGTGTATAGGTTAAAAATAGATCTACATGGTACATTTTTTATTTTTATTCTATTAATTTTTATTTATTTAATAAACTTGTTGCTTTCACACTTATTTAAAAACTAATCTTGAAGAATGTAATTAACTTATTTAATATATCACGTATTAATAAAATACACAATTACAACTAAGATTTTTGGTTTTTTCAAAAAGCATCCCCTCGTGACAATTTTTGCACTATATTTTTAATTATTACTATATTAATATGAGATAATTATTTTTAACTTTATTGACATTATATTAATTATGGAATACTAAATAAACTAAAAATAAGTATAAACAAAACGAATGAATAACAAAATCGAATACGACTAAGAACAAGACAAATAGAAATGAATTTATTTTACGATTATTTAAATTGCGACAATCGTCTTTTAGTTATATAATCAACTACAAAATAAGATGTCATGCGTCTTAAGATTTAGACTTAACCAACAAAAACAAACCTAAGCGGCACTAACCATCGTTTTATTTCTTGTAACCTTTTTGTAATTGGCACTAACCATAAATTACGAGTTAAGCCCCATTAGAAATAACGAATCTATATATCATTCGAGAAAAACTTAAGTTAGCAAGTTTTTAGATCGACGAGTCAAGATTATTCAACCTAACTATTTTCTTTTTACGACCGGAAAAAATTGCTATGATGTGGAACCACGTGGCAATGAAGAGTGTGTTTGTGGTGGGCCCAACTAAACCTGGGACTGCGCAAAGACAACGTGGCTATGTCTTAAAAACAAGCAATCCCCCTTGTAACAAGTTACAAATTTATATTTCCAAGACAACATTAAAAAAAACAATTTGTAATAAGCAAGTCGCAGGATTCATGAATCCATTTTTAGTAAAGTCCATAGATTAGTTTAGAAATATTCTAGACTTTTTTGTTTTTAAATCGTAATTTTAGTCAAGGTTCTAAAAAACGTATCATGGTGGCGTCAAGGCATAAATTGTTTTCACGAAAAACATTCAAGACGTCTCTTTGTTAGGCGTGATGTCAAAAAAACGTGTCAAGGCGCGCTTTAACGCGAGTTTTTTGTAACACGTTACGGAAATTTAAAAAAAAAGAAGCCTAAAAGTAGTTTAAAATGATTATAAAGATTATTTAATTGTATATTGGTGAATATGTCTTAGATTAGTTGTATATTAAAACGTGAAAACAACGATTTTTTATAGTTATAAAACTTAAAAATAGTAAAAACATATAAAAAATCATATATAAAATTATAAAATATATGAAAATTTTGCGGTATTGTCACGCCTTGAAAAACGTCATGTCTCATCATGTCTTGAGGCTTAACCATACCGTCACGTCACGCCTTGCGTTATTCACAAACTTGATTTTATTCATAAAAATGAATAAGTGTTTGAAAAAAAATGTTTTTTTGTGTGTGTAAAGTTTGACGTATTTCTTGAAAAATAAAACACATGAAAAAGGTTTAAAATAAAAAAAACTAGTAGGATATGTTTAATGTAACTAGTCGATTTCTAGTTATAGTTAAATAACCAGCTCGAACTAAAAATATGAATCATAGTTCAAGTTTTCTAATTTTGTAGAACGGTTTCTTCTAACCTTTTATAATTTAAAGTTTTCTGATTTTTTTTATCTTTCAAAAAAACTCCAATACTATTCAAACAATTTTTTTTATAGATTTTTTTTTTTAAAGATAAGAAAGAAAAAAAACTAAAACTCGTAAATATAGCTCAAGTTCCGCTTACACTTACCTGTTGTGTTATACAAAACAGGTAAGCCCGTATATATCACAAACAATTATTTTCAACTACAAATATTTGAAATCATAGTATATGACAAATTTATGAGTTTTAATGATTTATTTATATATTTTGGAAATTTTGATTTTTATGATCTTTTAACTAACAAGTGCCTACAATTAGTTGTTTGGCAGGTTCATAAACGATTCCCTATCCTCCACATCGATGATGAATAACGTTGTTTCTCTAACCTTCTTTCTTTAAAACACTTTTAATTGATCAAGGTTATACAAAATTGTAGTAGTGAGTATTTTTTGGTTGATAATCTGAAATATTGTAAATAACCATCATGAATGCGGAAAATAGAAAGACCTTCGAAATACATATGTTGAGAAAAACATCGGTTAGGTCGTGTATATCTTATTCAAAATTAACTTTCTATGGATAATACGAACATGGAAAAATCCGATTAATTGTATGCCTTCCTTTATATGTATGCTTGCTATTAAGGGTTTTAGACTGCATCGTAAACGATGTGGTTATCATAGAGCTCAAACTATGTGCTTTATGTTAGAAACAAACATATTCTAAATCCGAAAGATAGTTCTGGGTACGCTGGATTTAATGAAAGGTTAAAGTTATATATACTAATAAGGTGCTTGTATGTTTCGACATCTTAAACTTGACTCCACAAATCACAGTTCGTCTGAATAACTTATATTGGTTTTACTAACATAGCAAGGTTTATTACAAGTTGATTGAACGAGAACGGTACCAAAGTAGTGTATAGCTTGCAAACTTGTCTACTAAACGACGACAGGAAAAATTGTATTGTGTCATCGAGCGTATGACAACTACGAAACAAGCTCACTAGTCAAAACAGACCTTAGTTTTTCAATTTTTCATAGTTTAAAAATTTCTTATAGTTCTTAATTTCATGCCCGAACTGAAAAGGAGAACTTTCACCAGTTTATTCACATAACAACATTTTAGTTTTTTTTAGTAGATTAATATGAAACTAAAACTTTTTTGAAATACTTCTTAAAGATATATTTATCACCAACACACTCGTATTAAATTTATCATATTTTAATGTAGCAAAGGTCTCAAATTTAGAACCGAACACCACCTATTTGGCTTAGGAGGCATTTGTTTAAACATATATATAAGAGCTTATTGATTTATTGACTATCGACTTATGTTTTATAAGTCAAGATTTTATGACTTATGTATGATTTTTAAATTTATTATTATGTAATAAGTCATAAAAAAAGTAATAAACCTAGGGTTTTTCTAACTTATGCCCTAACACCATTTTTTAATATTAAAAGTACAATCAAAAGTACAATTTGATTGTATTTTTAATATTAAAAGTACAATCAAAAGTACCATTTGATACTTTTGATTGTAATTTTAATATTAAAAAATGGTTGTTAACATTTGACGACACAAGTTAAAAAAAACCCATAAACCTATAACCCTTTAAATAAGACATACATCTCTAATATTGATTGTTTTTTCTAGTATAGTGGTGCCTTATACCCAAAGGCGGAGTTAAAAAACTTCTTGAATGGATTTAAGATTAGAATTTGGTTATATTTGTATGTAAAATGATAGAATCTATATATCAAATAAGGCTGAAGTTAAACTAAAAATACATTAAAATTCTAAAACCTTTTCAATTCAACATATTCGGTTGAACCCGCTCGATTTAATGTAGCTCCGCCCCTTCCTATACCACCTTATTTATTTATTTTCACAACTTTTATTTGTAAATATTTTTTTTTTGAACGATTATGTTAGTGATTCGGGGTAACAGTAATATCTAATTGGATAATATGCAACCCACGAATCTTACACCAAATTTAGTTATGTTCTAATCTTAACCAAAAGAAAAAATCACAAAGAAAGACTCGAACCTGAGATCTCTTTCATAAATAAAATTATTAATGTTCAAAACTTTGTGATGCTAATTAATAAGAGTTCCACCTAAAATTTTGAATTTGTGATCCCAAATGTTCTAATTTTAGTAAAACCATGTGTGAACATAATTTCTAGTCAAACCCATAACTTTAACCGACACGTGTCATTCCAATACGCGTTTTTACCCATTTTACTCACCTTTAACCGGTAACAAAACTAAAATTAGCCATGTAACTTAACCATGGTTAACACCTCTAGTTAACCAAGTGGACTATATAAACAACCACCTCTCCACCACAAAAACTCAAACACAAAAAAGTGAGGTTTGAGAGTTGAGTGCTTCTTTTCACACACACTTCATCATAAAACACACACAAAAATATTTATTTTTTTTTATGTATTTTTTATTTTTTTTTATAAAGTTTCATAAATTTTTATAAATCCCCCCCTTCTAATATTCCCCTCTTCTTGTATCCCTTTCTGTAAATCATCTGGTCTTTTAAATATTAAAAAAATTAAAATTAATTTTGGTTTGTTTTTAAATGATTTTCAAGATTATTATAAAACAAAAAAGCAAATTTTAATTGATTTTATGTATTTTTTTTTATAAAAGAGTAGGGTGTTTTTCAGAATAGTGATCCATCTTTTTTAATTGGGTTCTATTTCTTTTTTATTTTTATTTTATTTTATTTTATTTTATTTTTATTAAAATCATCTTTTTAAGGGTAATTTTTGTTCCCTAAAAGTTGATTAAAAGGGTTTTTTTGATTATTTAAAAAAAAACCCATTTCTTTTCTTGATTTTCCCAGTATTTTTTCATCTTGGAAAATCAATTTTTTTTTATCATTTTATTTTAGTAAGTTAAAATTAAAAAAAATATTTTTTTTATTAAATTTTAATGGCATCTTCTGCAGCAATGAATTTTTGGAATAATGATAATTTCCAACAATCAAGAGCAGGTGGTGAATTAATGGATGCACTTGAACCTTTTTACAAAAGTGCTTCAAATGACCATAATACCCTCCCCTTTTCTACACCTTCAACATCTTATCCATACCCTTCTTCCTCTTTTACCCCTATCCACCAAGACCCCGGGTTTTACTCGTACCCGGACTACCCTGTTCAAGAGCAATTCGGGTACGAGCAACCCAATTCTTCATTTGGGTTCAACCCAATTTACCAAACCCAAACCCAAACCGAACAACCAATTCAATGGGCCCAAAATAACTTAAATTTTATGGTGCCAGACCCGGTTTACGCCCCGGTCCCAGTAACTCAAACTGGCACCGGGTCACAATCCGGGTCTCCTCCTAAGCCCGCAAAACTTTATCGCGGGGTTAGGCAAAGGCATTGGGGTAAATGGGTCGCTGAGATCCGTTTACCCAAAAGCCGAACCCGCCTCTGGCTAGGGACATTCGACTCAGCTGAGGAAGCCGCGCTAGCCTACGATAAAGCTGCTTACAAGCTCCGTGGAGACTACGCGCGGCTCAACTTTCCTCAGCTGAATCACAACGTCTCAGACTATAAGCCGCTACATTCCTCGGTTGTGGCCAAACTTCAAACTATTTGCCAATGTTTAGCCGAAGGAAAATCCGTTGACGGTGTCAAAAAATCCGGTCGCCGGAAAACTTCGCCGGCGAAGTCTCCGGTGCCGGAAGTTGTGAAAGTTGAAGACGGTGAAGAGTACGGTGGCTCAGGTAACTCATCTCCGTCGTCGGATTTGACCTTCCCGGAGTTCACCGCCGACGACGGAAGTTGGTCGGAAAATTTCTCATTGGAAAAATATCCATCATATGAGATTGATTGGGGTGCAATATAAAGGGTAGTTTGGTAAATTCGCATTGTCTATTTTATTAAGGGCATATTTGTAATTTCCTAGTTTATTTTGTAATTTGGGTAGTTGGTAGTTAAACTGTAATTAAATTTTTGACAATTACAGTTAGCTTACCATAATAGGGGTAGTTTGGTAAATTTGTATTTTTTTTTTTTTTTTTATGGACTTTTGGGAGAATTTATGAAATCCCATTATTGTCCTTTGTTTAGTAAGATTAGGGTGGTTCTTTTTAGCCAATAACCCTAATTAAGTATCTAATGAAGTTTTAATGTTACGTTTAATTTTACGTTTTAATGTTTTATTAATGCTACTATAATCGTTTATTGTAGTTTAAATCGTATATTAGAAGTATTTGTTTATGAATATAAATCATTTTTCGCTTTCATAAATAGTGTAATGAAATTAAAGCAAAGATTAAAATGGTTAATAAAAAGTTTTAACAAATATTCATTAAGTTCAACAAATCAAAGGATCAAACGTGTTACACTTTAAAGAATGCACTTAAAGTATTAAGTCTAGTTAATTTGACGAAATCACTAAGACGGTATGCGTAATTAACTCTTAGCTAAGTAGTGACGGTTCAAATATTGTCTTTTAAGAATTTGCAACAAACGATGTTATGATTCGAAAGCTAACATTGTCTCTTACGCTTATAAGTCATTTTGTTTTCCTTTTCGGTGTAGAGCATTTCTTTAACCTTAAATATTGGTAATATGTTTGATCGGTTTGAAGTCTTAATAGTTCTCAAAGTGTAATCTGGTTAATGAGTATGTGAAAATAAAAATATCAAAAGATTTATTAAATTTTGAATGAATTATACTTCCTCCGTTTCTAAAAAAGTGTCAAAATTTTTATTTATATTTGTTTCAAAACTATTGTCTTATTTCTAATTATAGATGATTAAAATTTGTAACTTTCTATTTTGCCTTTTAATATTTTCAATTTTTCAAACTCTAAAAGTGACCGACGTCTTTAATGTATGGACATAATAGGTAATATAATTAAAAACACTTCATTAACTGTACGTATCTTATTTCGACCGTTTTTTGTTTTATGACACTTTTTTTAGAACGAAGAGAGTATCTATTTTAGACTGTAAACTAAATTTGATTACAGAAAAATATTAATAATAGGTAATAACTTGAAAAAGATAGTAACATTTAATAACTCAAGTTTTTTACTACTTTCTTAATTTATTTTTGAATAACAATTAACTAAATTATTATTTTTTACTACTTTCTTACTTTATTTAATAGAACTTTAGTTTTTTAATAGACCAAATAAACTTTCTATATATCATACAAATTACTTCACAAATCATAAACATTGTTATGTTTATTGTGTAGTTATTACTGATATTATACATCGTTTAGTTGTTACTGATATTATACATTATATCATTAGAGATACTTCGGTGCGGTAAATTCTCAAGAAATGACAACACCTCTTATTCATGACATGACGACATCTTTATTAGTTTATCGACCTTGAATCCATAGACATGAAACGAAGAAAACGTGAATTTTCATAAAAGAAGAATACCGTGGTAAATAAATCGGTTACAAATAAAGAAAAAGAGTAGAAGAAAACAAGTTTTGGTCGGCAAAAATGTACATATTACATGTACCGTTAAAGGTTTTGTTTTTTAGAGACGTAAATAATCATTTATTAACTCTTTCGATATTCGAATGACAACCTTAAAGATATATATTTTATTAATAGATGTTTATACATATATGATGATAATCCTTATAAGTTACTTAAACAAGAAATAGATAGAATTACATTTATTAAAAAACTAGATTTTTGCTGAATGTAAAAACTTTCTTTTTGTGTATTAAATGTTCAGATTATACATAACTATATTTAAGCTCTATCCTTAGGTAAATAATTATCGAAGGAGAGCGAAACATTTTAGTATGATGTACGTTGCTTGACACTCGACAATATTTTCATAGTAATTTTGAATTTCTTTTCTATTTAAGATCTCTAGTTAAAAAAGTTCGAACTCGAGTTTTATAAAAGCCACTAGATGTTCTTATCACTATGGTTTAGGTTGTTGAGTGTCGCTAAATTCAAGTTTCATCATGAAGAGGATCTACTTTTGGTTAGGCCAATCTCTATGTTCACACAAGTACGTAAATTCCTATGGTGAGGTGGCGGATGACATCATTAACAGGGTCGGTGAATGGATTTTAGTAATTCAGTGCGGTAATTAAATAAGAGGTCTCTAAATGTAAAAAAAATAAAATAAACATGATAAAGTAATTAACATCATCTTAATCTTCATAATTACCAACATTTTTTAGTAAATTTATGGAACAAAAGTTAAGGAATTATTATTTTGAGGCCTATTTTAACTAAAATATAATTTTAAATTAAAGTTTTCTATTAAAAAACGTAAAAATCAGAGGTATTAAAAATATGGTGGCTTTGTACGATCGCACATTTCCAGATCTTTCACTGATATTAACAAAGTTATTTGTTAGAGCATTTATAGTGATAAACTTTTTTTAAAGGTTTTACATATATATATTCATGTCATGTATCAAACTATAAATATTTTTACTTTATAAAACTACATTTACTAAATTTTATATCTTTTAAAACTTTAAGAATCAAGAATATTAAATGAGTTTATATACAAATAATGATTTTGAAAATGTTCATAAACATAAACATTTTCAAATATAGATCCTTATCCCATTTACCCCTTTCTTACAAATATACGATTGTTCTTTTAATAAACCTATTCGTTTGTCTCATTACTTTTCTTACAAATATAATTATATTTAGAGGAAAAACGTAAATAATAAAAAAGAAAAAAAGAAAACATACCATATTTTATATATAAAAACCTTCTTTTAATATAATATGATACCGTTTTGATTTGGATTTTATATTTTTTTCCCCTCGTTTTACTAAACAATATCTAATGACCGAATGTTTAGGTTTAAATCACTAACCTAAAAGTCAAGTTTAGTTCATGATAATATATGCTTCGATACATATCATTGATCGTTACTTAAATACATTTGTTTTTTAATTGTTTTCTTCATTCTAGCTGAATATTCAGGTTTAAATTACTAACCTAAAATTCAAGTGTAGTTTATGAAAATATATGCTAAGATACGTATCATTTAAGTTTTGGTTATTGTTCTCGTCATGTTAGTTGAATGTTTAGGTATAAATCACCAACCTACAATTCGAGTCTAGTTCATGAAAATATATGCTAAGATACGTATCATTGATGGTTACTTAAATACGTAAGTTTTTATTATTATTCTCGTCATGTTAGTTGAATGTTGAGGTTTTAACCTAAAATTCGAGTCTAGTTCATGATAATATATGCTACGATACGTATCATTGATGGTTACTTAAATACATAATTTTTTGTTATTATTCTCTTCATGTTAGCTGAATGTTAAGGTATAAATCATTAACCTAAAATTCGAGTCTAGTTCATGATAATATATTCTCCCATACGTATCATTGGCGGTTACCTAAATAAATAAGATGTTTATTATTATTCTCGTCATACGTTTGTTTTATTTTATTTTTGGGATTTTGTCGATATTTTTAGTATTTAGTAGAATAAGTGAGATGATTCTTTAGATCAAATTTCTAGAATGGCATGCGCATTAGGAACTTACAAGATGCCAATATTTCTCGATCCATCATGATGCACATTATATCCCAAGGGCCTACATTAAGAATCAAATTCCCAATTCGTTTTGTATAATTCTAAAATGATTTAAACATGTATGCATATCAATAATGTATATTTTATAAACATTCCCGAATCTCAAAAATTCTATCAAATGCAATATAATACCTTGTCGTCACGGGAACAAGTGAAATAACTAATATACAATTTTGAGTTAATTATATAAATCGTCCTTAAGGTTTTATTCAAAATTACGGATTTCGTTTCTAAGTTTAAAATGTTGCATAAATCGTCCACTTTTGGAAACTAATTACGCTTTTCGTTCCTAATTTCTAACGGACGTCCATTTTAGGGACGAAATGTGTAATTAGTTAACGAAAATTTTAACGGAAAATTTTAACGGAAAATTTTAACGGACATCCATTTTAGGGACGAAAAGCGTAATTAGTTTCCAGAATTGGACGATTTATACAACATTTTAAACTTATGGACGAAATCCGTAATTTTGAATAAACCATAAAGACGATTTATATAATTAACTCTTCAATTTTTAACATCAACCAAGGGCCATATAGATACATCAAATCAATATAAGAATCTTTTCATTATGATTCTTTGTTTTCTTCAACTTTGTATGAACTATGTTCACACTCAAAAGAATGTATAGATCCAAAAAGAATATAGTAGCAAAATCGTTTTGAATCTATATCTCTTTCCACTTGTGATCACTCAATGGAAGTTAGTGATTCAAACAAAATTTTCAAAAGGAATTGCATTAAGATAGAAGCAAAGTAGATACTCCACCACCACCCTTGGCATATAGTTGCAATAGTATATTAATTTATCAACATTAACCATGACGAGTTAGTGTAATTCAGATTTATCGAGACCAAGTATTTCCAAGTATGCTATATTACCACTTAGTCGGTACGAATTGTATAGTACGATTTAATTTGATTTTGTTCGTGACGAATGGCTAAAGGTGTAACGGTTCACCAATTGATTTGAGTGTGTGAATATTCACCAAAAAGTGTGATGATAACTAATGGGAGTGAATTTTTAACAAGTAGTGTAACCAGTCATCAAGAGTTGTGACTTTTTACCAATATTCACAATTTTTTGTCAACTATCTATTCGTTTATTATGTACCAACATACTTTGGTCTTTCAAAAGATATAACATGATGTACAAATAACATTTAATTTATATGTTTTCTGCTATAATGTACCAACATACTTTGGTCTTTCAAAAGATATAACATGATGTACAAATAACATTTAATTTATATGTTTTCTGCTCTAGTTTATCGTTGGCTAAAACGTGAGAATTGTTAATTTTGCGTCGAAGATAATAGTTGGGTCAAAATAATTTAACTGAGAGTATTTGGTTTCGTTTTGCTGTCTTTGTTAATTAACTGTAAATCTCTTAAACAATCAACTTAATAAGTTAAACGACGTAGCTTTAGTCCATTAACAAAGACAGCAAAACAACATAATCGGTTTTTTGTTTAAATGAAAATAATCGGTTTTTAGTCCATTTAAACAAAAAACCGATTATTTTCATTTGAAAACTAGATCGACAAGTTCCAAAATTTGTTTCTTCGGGTTTACTTTTTAGGTTTTGTAAATCCCTAATTAAATACTGATTAAAGGATTTTGTTATATAATCATTGCTTATTGCTTGTTTGACAAGATTTTTGTTTCATTTTATGGGCTGGGCCTAAGAAATCAAATGTTAGCCCAATTGCATTTCCAATTAGGGCTGGGCTTAAAAATCAAATGTAAAGATTAATTTTATACTTATAAATATTTAAATTATGTAGTTGTTCCAAAGATATTAGATGATTATATAACTGCATCATAATTAAATAATTTATTTAATATATTTATTTAGTAAACTATATTACGAGATCATAAGTGAATCGAAAAATATTGCATCATAAAAAAATTATTTTATAGGTAATTTCGATTCTTGTTTATGGCTATTTATTTGAAGAAAATATATACCAAAGAAAACATCATTTATTTCATATTAGAAATGAATATATATTTGGTACAAGTAGTTGTAGTTACAAATTGAAGTTAGACTATATTTACAAGTTAAAATTTGAGCTTTTTTCCTCAAAGCTATTTTTATTAATTTTTTTATTTTAAAGTTTTTTTATTTGCTAAAAAAAACCTATTGTTGTTTCTCACGTTGCCATAGATTCTCCGGAAGAAAACAATCGGCTCTGCTTCCAAAATGAAGAGAGACTTGCGAGGACAGATCTAGGTTGGTTGGTCTGAAAAGTCATGGGAGAGGCAGACAGGCGGCTAATACTAATCTAATAAGTGAAGTAGTCGTCGTCTGACCAATCAAAACTATTTAAAACTTTGAAAAACTTTGGCTCAAAACATATTCGAAATATCTATATTAAGTTTGTGGACTTGTAGTAATTATTACTATAGTGTAAGATTGTAAAAAGGATCCAATCTTATCAAATCATATCAAATATCTTGATTAGATAAGGTTCAATTTGGATATTTTATGATGTTCATTTTTCATATTTAGTGAAAGAATATTCACCACTTGCACCTTTGGATATGATAACAACAATATATTAGTTTCTTAATATTAATATCTAATATTAATGTTATGAAAGGGCAGCCCTTATGGTGTATTGTGTCTACCGACTTCTATTAAAAAAAAATCATGTAATAAAACAGTCAAAGACCTAGGCTTTGCACTATATATTCTCGAAGAGTAGTTTGTTAATGTTTTTTGTTTGCCTAGCGGCAATCCATCAGCGTATAAGTTGCGGGTAGAAAGGCAATAATGACAAATGTATATATTTGTGGTTAGGGGCGGAGCTACATTTCATCGAGCGGGTTCATCCGAACCCGTTGAATTGGAAAAAAATTATAATTTTAATGTATTTTTAGCTTTATTTAGTTTATAAACCCGCTAATTTTGCACACAAAAATAACTAAATTCTAATTCTAAACTCACTCGAAATTTTTTTTTAGCTCCGCACCTGTTTGTACTATGATGTTTGTGGTTTTTTATTTTCCTAAAAATACTCACAAATCATTATGGTGAGTTGTAAAACAGAAAACAGCCTATTGGGTTGGTCTAATACACAACTAAGTATATGGGTTTGTATGTTGGCCCATTTTTTTTTTTTTAATCTTTTTCTATAATTAACTTGTTTTGAGTAGTATTACTATTATTTTTCAATTTAAATTAATATTTCCGTATGACTTTTTAAGAATAATAGCATTTATAATTATTCCTACCAACTTGAAATGAAAAATTACTTGATTTGATTCTCCAAAACTAGAATATAACCTTAAAATAATTGAGTATTTTGTTTATGATACCTTTATTAGGTACCCTATTTTTCCAACAAATTTTGACATTTCTTATACATAAAAGTTGTATTTTTTTTTTCAAAATTATGGTTACTTTATCACGTTAGAATTTGCATTTAGAAATTCCACAAATTCTAGTTTGAAAAATACATACTCCGTATAATTTTAGAAATATGTAAATCGATAAACCATAAGAACTATTATCAAACGTAGAGAGTAGTACCTAATCGAATAACTCGAACTTACACAATTTTAACAAGATATTTCCATGGTATAAAGTTATATACTTATATAAAATCTTGTGATACTCATTATTGTAGGGTAAGGTTGTAGGAGGGATCTAATCTTATCAAATCATATCCAAAGTTATATTTAGATTAGGGTCAATTTAGATACCTAATGATTTATTTTTTCTATTAATGGTTGAAGAATATTCACCATATAAGAATTTTCATATAATAGTTTATTTAACTATAGATGAAATAACTTACAACTTTATAGAATTTGCTTAATCTATAAATATCGGATTTTGTTTTGTTTCTATCAAATTTTGTTATTTAAAAACTCGAGTTAAGCATGTATCATTCCAACACTCTAAACTGTTTATTTACGTTTTTAAAGTAATAAGTAGAATTATATAGTTTTAATTCAATCTCAAACACCATCCAACTATTCATGGTGTCATTTTAAGTATAATTGTTTTTTTTATACCTTTCATAGTCATATGGAGGTGTATGTTTTTGTTTGAAAGCCGTTTAAAAAGTGGTTAATTTTTCTACCTTTTCCTATTTTTATATCAAATGTCCATTTTCGTAAAATCCAAAGTAGTCGCTTCGTTTTACACTAATAACGTGCATTGTCTTTGATTAATGATAATTAGTGAAAAGTGGACCTAGAAAAATCCAATCGCAATAATATCCGACAACTATGGGATACAATTGATGTCAAAGCTACAAGTACATACTTTTTGGTTTACATAACATACTCGATGACGTGTAAAGTAGTAACATGATGCATCCAACTATAGTCTATGAAATTACAGACATCTGAAAACTATCAAACCAACTCAGAATATCATATCAGAAAGAATGGTAAATAAATTCTTAATTGGTTTTTATTTTCAACACTTTATTCGTATGTGATGAGTCCTCCCTAAGCTTTTTCTCGTTTACAAGTGGATGGATTAAGAGAAAAACACGAATAACATCACACGAGTAAAGATATTGATTGACAATGAAATAAAATTGACCCCAATAAGTGCAAATTGTTTGTTGTCACTTTCCTACAAATAGAAAAAAGATGTCAAATGGTCCTTGGCAAATTGTGAGAACCAAACTACTAGTGCCACACACTTTAGTTTTAATAATGGCATGAAAATCTAAAAAGAAACAAAACTAAAAAGTAAGGGGTTTGAGTGCAAAAAAGAAAAATTGTGGGGGTTGTGAAAGAAAGTGGGTAGAGCACTTTGGGCTAAAATGGGCCCAGATGAATCATATCCAGGCATACATTATACTTTCATTTTCCATAACATAAAACAATATAACCTAAAGTTTTGTTTTTTAATATTTGTGGGCCAATAATTAAGGGACCCATAAAACTTATTTAATTGCAATTGGGGGTAGTTTTTCAAGTTATGTGGTAGTTGGAACTCTTTTTTGATTAGAATTTTGTTGGAATTTATAACACAAAATCTTAGGGGGTGCTTGGTTGGGGGTAATGGGGGGTAATGGCGGGTAATAATAATGATTGATGGTGGTTGGTTTGTTGTGTTGTAGTTAATCATTGCACAATAATAGGTAATACTCCATTATATTCCAAATCGGGGTTATTCATTAACCACCCATTCCATTCCATAGTATTCCTTTTCCCATTAACTACTCCTTGAACCAACCGCCCCCTTAGTTGGAATACTTTTTTTGAGTGTGAGTTTTATCTTGTTACTAAAATATTTGCTATAGTTGATGCGAATGTCTACAAGAAGATTGTTGGAATTTTCGTTGTCGAAACCAGGACGTTGTTTCTTATACTTTATCGTACTAACAAAATACTTTAATATAATGGGTCACCATTAGTCATTTTTGTTTTCTTTAGTTTTTTAAAGATATATAAGTAACCGACTGACAAAAAGGTTATGAGTTCAAGTTTTATTAATAAACCGAGAGCTTTAGAGTGCTACAAATGGCAATAAAGTTGTATTTCGTTTATAAATTACATCAATAATTTCAATGTGCGGTTTGGTAACATATCATTGCTAATAGTTTATAATTAAAAAGTTTCGAGACAAAATTAAAATTCTTTGATTCTAAAGTACCATCGATATTTGACTATGATTTTAGCTCTTAGCAAAGCCAAGTTGTGGAACTGGCCTTTGAAATTATATATGTTATTTGTCCCTTCAAGTGTATTTAATTGGATTCATGCATCTTTTGAGACAATATTTTTTAAATTGCTTTTGGGTTTATATATGTTTAAGTTTGAAGAGTATATTAGAAGTTTATGAGGAAGAATTTCCAATGTTCTTATAACAAATATTAGTATCTCTTTTGAAGATGGATTTTTAGTCGATTTGTACTTTCGAGTTAAAGTGTCATTCGTTTTTAGCCTTCTATATATGTTACAAATATTAAATGAGTTTAGGCTACAAAATAGCAAATATATATTCGTCAATGGACGGATTAGGTTGTTGAACTTCAAACGGTTGCACTATACGTTATCACCTTCGAAAACTTTTCCAATATACACATTTTGCTTGAAACAATCAAATTAACTAATAAAGAAATAATATTACTACGAAAAGGATTGAATTTCTGAATCACATTAAATACAACTGATATCGTTGGGCTACAAGTCCGTTGATTTTGAAATGTATCTCACATACATATTCCGAGGTAGATGTTTATCAAATAAGAATCATTGTCGACCTTGCATTTCTTTACGAACAAAATATCAATTAAATATTACCAATTATTTTCATTTGAGGGTTTGAAGGACTAAAATAAATTCATTACAATTTAAATATTAATTAGCAATATTTTTAATTTTCTATTGATGAATTTCCTTTATTGTGGTTATGGATGAATTTAGACATTCAATCAATAAAAAAAAATATTACTAGGTTATATATATATATATATATATATATATATATATATATATATATATATATATATATATATATATATATATATATATATATATATATATATATATATATATATATATATATATATATATATATATATATATATATATATATATATATATATATATATATATATATATATATATATATATATATATATAGGGTGATGTTCCGCTACACTCTATTCTTAAAATACATGCCGGTAGGAACACTCCAAAATCAATTTAAAAATAATAAAAAAAATATTTTTTTTTATAAATTATTTCAGAGAATCATCCTTAATTAACCTCTACAATCATTAATTTTTTTTCGAAATTTTTGATTTTAAAAAACTTGGATGCATTTTTTCGGTAGATATATTTTTTTTTAAAAAGTCGATATATTTTCAAAAATAAGGTGCATTTTAACTCAATTTTTTTGTAATATTAATAATAAGATTCAGCTTTATCCATAAACTAGATTATTGTCCCGCGATAGCGCGGAAAAAAATAAAAATTGAATTGTAAACTTCATGTTTATGTAGATTTTAGGTTATTATAAAAAGACAATGTTATACGTATAATAACATATATATACCTTTACGTTTATACACATGTTGTTTATAGTTATAATAACATAAACATTTTTACGTTTATATACATGTTTTAATATTTTTTATTAGGAGATTTTAAATAAAAATAATGTAAATCATAGTTCAAATTGAGTGAATTTTTTTTAAGTAAATTGGAATTTTGTTTTTATTTAAGTAGAGATTGAAATTAAAGAGATAATGTAATTATGTTTTGTAAAAGGGTGTAAAATGAAAATAGTGTTTGATGACATCATCAATTTGATCTAACGGTTGAAATCAAATAAGTTAACCCATCTAAGGGTTTTTGCTTCGCCATGTGGCATTTAAGGCAAAACCCGATTCATAAATAGGGTCGGGTTTCGGATAGAATAGTTCCAGTTTGTCGGGTTTCGGGTTTGACCCGATTGACCCGAAAATTACCGTCGAACTATATTTTAATCCAAAGGCATATGCTATATATAAGCTAGAAGTCTGAAAGAGTTTCATACATGAAGCGATGTGGGACAAAGTAGGAAAAACTAAAAGCATATGATATATATATGCTAGAAGTATGAAAAAGTTCCAT
Organism: Senecio squalidus; assembly: GCA_910822075.1. NCBI lineage: Eukaryota > Viridiplantae > Streptophyta > Magnoliopsida > Asterales > Asteraceae > Senecio > Senecio squalidus. The sequence goes on from CAJVGC010000065.1 coordinate 65,661,760, forward strand.
ACCTGAAGCGATGTGGGACAACTAAAATGAAAATAGTGTTTGATGACATCATCAATTTGATCTAACGGTTGAAATCAAATAAGTTAACCCATCTAAGGGTCCTTACTTCGCCATGTGGCATTTAAGTCCTCTCTTTTATATTATATTAAAGATTAGATACACATTTGAAAATAAGTAGATGCATTTTTTTATATAATTAGAAAAATGTATCTACCGAAAAAATGCATCTAGGTTTTTTCCCGAAAATAATCAATTTTTTTTTATTTCATAAAAAGATTCTGTAGGTTATTTTAGGAAGATTTTCCGGAAAACAAATGTGAAAAAAACTTTTTTTAACTATTTTTAAATAATTTTTTAAAACGTATTTATTGGTATGTATTTTAAGCATGGTTTGTATTTGATCCACATACTATATATATATATATATATATATATATATATATATATATATATATATATATATATATATATATATATAATATATATATAATTTTAAAATATATATAATTTTTAGTATAAATTACATACAATGAGAACATGTGAATTGACTATACTTTGTTTACTTGACTCAAGAGACATACAGAAAAAAAGATTCCTTGGTGAAAATTTTGCACATATACACAAGAATCCACACCTACTCAAACTTCTTCTCCAAGGAAAAAAGATAAGGCGTAAAAAAAAATTCAAATACTTAATAAAATAATTTAACTTATGTCGACATTGATACTTATTTATCTATATTTATATAAATAAAGCCAAATTTAGGAGACAAACTCTAAAGGTTAAAAGGGCATGGAATATTTTGGGTTTCACAAGTGTTCATATGTCATGAATCATTTACAAAACAACAACAATAATATATATGAACGATCGTTTGAATTGAACATAAGAGAATAAACTATGTTTAACAAGAGTAATATGTCGTAAAGAAAATCCTGACATCGTGTCGTACATGTCGTGACTATAGTCCTAACGCATGTGAGCGTTCGATTTTCTTGTCTCGCCGAGTTTACTTAGTTACAGAAATTGGTACATAGTCATTGCGTACTTTTATGTACATATGCATAGTATGCATTTCTTGTTCAAATAAAAACAACTAAGTATTTAGGGTTTATTTATGCATCTAAACGAATGCATGTAAATATACATTAGTGAATTACATTTGTTGAATTTAATATTTTCTTATTTGAATAGGTACGTCAACATTGTTTGTTTCGTGTATGGGTTATCGTATTATAGGTTGGCGAGTTGGTAATTTCATTTACCACATCAAAACCCAACCCATTTAATTAATCGTGTTGACAAGTTGAACTCGAACTCAACCTGTTTAATAAACGGGTTTGTCGTTTCGACCATCTTACAACTCATATTAAATCAAAAGTTACATGATTAAAGTTATTAGTTGAGATTTTCAATAATTTAAATGCACATGATAAATAAAAATGAATCTTCAGTACCTTAAATATATAAATTAAATCGTAATGAAAAATGATAAGAAAATATAACTTTAATACAATTTTAGTATGTAAATAAATAAATTTATATCATTCAATTTTTTTTATTGATAGTATTAAATGGGTTGACGGGTTATAAATGGATTTGGAAGACAAACGCAACCCACTTATTAATCATGTTAGTCGTGTCGACTAATTTATGACCTAAACTCATTTAACTTCAACTCAAACGCGTTTGTTTTCCTGTTGTGTCGGGTCTGAAATTGTCACACCTAATTTTTAGTTTGCTTATATAGACGTATATGTACATAAATAAATTTTAGTAAGAACGGTAGAAATTGAAAGCATCTCGTCCATTTATCTTGTTTGAAACCGATCTTATTGGAAAGAGAGCCTTAGAAATTAAAAATTGATATTCAAATTGAAACAACCTTATAACTACCTAGGAGTGTTATTCTCCCCAGACTAAAATCTTCGTATAGGTCATTAATCCATGATTTACGCTTTGATGATTCCCCTCCATGAGTACTAACTTATTCTTAGAAGAAAATGTCTTGGTACTAATCATATTTTTTATAGGTGAAATTTTAAAGAGGATGTTGATTTGGTGGGATTTTCCTGCAACTTATTTTGATTCATGAAATAGTTTGAAAAGTTGGTTTGACGAGTTAAAAATAAAAAGAGAGAAGAATGATTATGTGGAAGCAACGTTTTTTGCTTTATGGTGGTCTGTATGAAACTTCAGGAACAAGTTGATTTTCTCTCCCACGAAGGTCTATTGTAGTGATGTTTTTAACATGATGGTGTCGCAAGTTTTTTTTATGGTGTAACAATTGGGGTAGACGCAAACTTGATTGGTCATTTTGGATTAGAAATCCAATGTATACGCTTATGTAACTGGTTCTTTTAGCTTCTTGTTAATTTAATATATTTGAATACAAACACGGGGTGATTGCAATGCCGAAGCTTCTTGTTTGTATTTTTGCCGTTAAAAAAAAAAAAAAAAATGTCTTGGATTAGCGATGTTGGACTTTCACGAACACTACAACCACCTTTACGACCAAATTAGTAGATGCTCAAATTTAGTCCATAGATTAAGAACTAGTAAGAAATCCAAAAAGCAAAATAGACGGACATAGTGAAAACTTGGGAAAAAATATATTCGAAAAAGGAAAATAGATGCTTCGCCTGAAATAGATGCATTTGTTGAATTTTGACCCAAAAGCAAAAGGGAAACAAGTCGTTAAAACTTGTTTTCCAATAGAACTCGTTTGAAGAATAGAGTAAACTTATTTAAGGAGCTTATCAGCTTATTATCTTTTATAAAAACAAACTTTTTTTACATGTTTCGGGTAAACTTATTTTGTAGAGTTGACTAACCTCTTAAAGTTTAAAAATGGGTTAATATGATGTTTTGTTTTGTTTTTGTTAACGTATAAGTTGTTCCAATATTTGAACCCTAACACCCATTGAATATAGTTCAATTTTCAGAAAATGCAACAATTTATTACTGAAAGTACATAACTACCCCTCTAATTCTTTGTACCTGATACAAATGACCCCTAATAGAAAAACTGTTTGCGTCAATGATATGTGAGCTTCTCAATTTCATAAGCACTACACGTGTTTGCATAACATCCTAAGTCTAATTCGATTTTGAAAGATTTCAAATTCAATTAAAAAAAAATTTAATTAGTTATATTTGTAATAAAAATCAAATCAAATATTTTACTCTAAATTAGCAAAATAGTGCTATTCATATTAGTTCGACTATAAATAATGTTGATTCAAATTGGAATTTTTCATTTTCTTCGTAGTTTCGAGCTTACAATCTCTGTAAAATTAGGAGTTATTTCTATTTTTATGATGTACAACTTTTAAAGTATTGTTAGTTATTTTAGCTACTACCCTTAGAGTTATGATTATCAAAACTCAATATAAAATCTGTTAATTGAGTACAATTTGTTCAATAAAAAAGCCAAAACATGACTTACTGACTTAGAATACCGAATATTTTGTTCTTTGGTTGTGTTTCGAAACGGTAAATAATGTCGAGAAACTCTTCATGTTTCAAAACCAAATTGATGAAAGGTATTTTAGTTACGTTCGTTTTTTTTTCTTTTTTTCTTTTCTTTTCTCGCATGTTATAATTAATAACGACCCCGTTAACAATTATTTCTGGGTCTGTCTCTGAATGCACGTGTATACCATTATTGCCCAGGTTTATCCACGAATTCACACTAACACTTATTTTGGTACGTAAATATACTCAGCCCCTTTTATATACGTACAATTAAAACTACTATATTTTTCTGAACTCATTATATTATATATCCTAACAAATGTAAGTTATTATGAATAGTGAATCAGGCAGCTAGTCTACTGTCAGTAGCTTAGCAACCTGCTTAATTCTTTTTTTTATTAAAACTTTTCGTTTTGCTGAGGCAGCTAGGCTGTTGACGTACAGTAGCCTAGCAGTCTGCTTAATTCTTTTTCTTTATTTTTTAAAACTTTTTTGTTTTGCTTTAGGCTAAACTATTTTTTATTCCTAGACATTAGTCTATTTAATAAAGTAGTTATGTATTTATTTTTATTTAGTGTTAATTTGTTAACTTTTTTGTTTTGCGCTTTTGTTAATTTATGTATCTGTTAACTTTTTTTTTTCTCGTAGTGTTGTCTTTTTACCCTAGCCTATTTAATAAAGTAATCATGTCTTGATTTAGATTTAGTGTTAATTTTTAGTTCTATATTTTCTTTGTTGATTTATGGTTTTTAACTTTTTAAAATTTTAGATTGTTGCTTTTGTTTTTAGGTTATCAATTAAAATGTAAATTTTTAAACTCGCTACAACATGCTGACAAAAAAACTCGTTTAACACATAACTCAATCAATTAGACCCGTCTAACTTTTCATGAGTTAAAATCTTTGGGGTTTTCCTTTAAACAAGCTTTAGTAATGCGTACTTCATATGTTATTGTTAAAATGTATACTTTAATATAAACTTAAATATAATTAAATTGGAAGGTTTAATAAATTAAAGGTATTCATGTAGTGATCACATAGGCCCATAGTTTACCACTTGACCGCATACTATCAAATCAAAGACCCATGCAAAATCCATTTTTTTGTTCCTTTCCCAAATTAAATACACTTTAAAAGTATCAATTGATTCAAAAATTTGTGGAATACTTCTTTAAGTTTTCATAATAAAGTTTGTATATATTTTAACAAATTATGTAATTAATTATTAAAATACTCGTATATCCTTAAAATTGAATAAAACTGTACAATAATATTAAAATAAATATTTATAACTATGTATTATTATACATTTTCATACTTTATCATTTGTATATTAAAAAAAAATCAAAGCTTATTTTGGGTTATATATTCTTGAAATATCAAATAACGAATCCAACCATGATTTGTTTGTTATGACGATGATTAAGTCTTACAACTTAGAGCTATTTCATATAGTTAGTAATACGTAAATTCTTTACAAATAACAACTTTTTGAGAGAGTGTAAAATATGTGGAATGTATAGTATTTTATCACGTTTCTAACCTTTTATTAAGATTTAGGCGTCTAACACGCTATTCATATTCCAACGGAAGGGGGCCAAATATTCTTTAGTGACGAGAGGCCATGCGTATTTTTAGTGTTGAATAGAATATTGATCGAGTTCAAAGTTACGAGATTTTATAATAAAACAAATTTAACACTTGGAAAAACTTTAGAAAGTGAATCAAATGAAGAATGTGATTCTTTCTTAATTCAATCACATGTAATTTTAATAAGCTTTCACATTCCAAATCTTCTCTAATATGGTCAATTATGGAGGCAGTTAGGCTAAATCAAAGGAAAGTGGCATAAAGAAATCTTTTATGGAGTTATTAGGGTTTTGTTTAATTATCTGATTCCGAATCCAAATACATTGCATTTGATTTGTTTAACATCTCTTTACAAATCAACGAAAGATAATATACGTTTAGAAGTCACCAGGAAAACGCCACGCGATACCATGCATTGACTAACATGTACACCATTTCATACGTAAAAGTAACAAATTAGGCTAATGACTTTCGAGTTTATGAGAAAATCCGTAATCTTAAACTTAAGAGTTAATACTAATAAGTAGAAGCTCGTTCTTCTCATTCGTTTGCTGATATAGGACGAATGGCATGTTTAGAAATAAAAGTCAAATCATGATCAAAACAAAGTATCAATGCTCCTAATTTGGATTATTGATATTGAATTAAACACTGATATAATAAATCTTAAACGTCAAAAGACACGTAGATATTTTTGACCATTTATCTTATCTTAATCTAATGACTAATATTTATATCAAAACCCACTTTTATTTTATTTTTTATCATTGAATTATCTCAAACATCATTAATCGTTAGATGAAACAAATTATACCGTTACGATCGTCTTGTCTTTATCTTTTTTTCTTTTTTGGGTATTGAAATTGTAACGATAAAAATCACATGTAATATTGACACTGATACATAAAATTCTTAAAAGATAATTACTATAAAATGTATAAATTATCCAAAAGTAGAAAAAAAACCCGAATTTTGACGGGTTTTTTTTCTTTTCATTTTGAAGTAAATTTTGAGAGTACTAAAATCATATATGATAATATTAAAATTTAATGTGATGGTACTATAAATCATATGTAAATTATTATGTATGTAGAATTTTGAAAACTAATAAGACAATAACACACATGATACTCACAACCTTATGGGTTTTAGTCAAGGGCGGAGCCATGGTGGGGGCAACAGGAACGATTACCCAACCGTGTTCCCGTTATTTCATGTATTTTTGAAATTTTTGTTCCGATATATAAGATATTATATATATTATATGCAGTAATATACAATAAAGTGTCACTTAGCCCACTATGCTGCATGTTTTATATCATTTAAGGTCACGAGTTCAAAACTATGAAAGACGTTTTATTTACTTCTTTTCTCACTTTTCCTTTTCTTTCACTTTTTTTTTTCTTTTTTTGTCGTTCCACCTCTTCCTTTATATCTTTTAATTATTGGATTAAATATTTATTATTGCAAAGAATGCATATATATATATATATATGTATATATTTCGTTTATGATTCAGACTAATGCCAAGTTTTGAGGTAAATCCAAAAACACAAAACAACTCAAACCAAAAGCCGAAACATAATCCAGTAACGAACTAAAACTTTGTCCCCACAAATAATTTTTCCCTAACTCCATCTCTGTTTTAGTTAACATGTTATTACAAGTTTAAATTGGTTATATATATTCATTAAATAAAAGATGATATTGAAAATATAAAAGTTATGCTCATTAATATACTATCAAAGAAGACATGTTAAAATATTTTGTAAACAACTACAACGGTTTTTATCATTTCCCAAAACTATATATTTATATATATATATATATATATATATATATATATATATATATATATATATATATATATATATATATATATATATATATATATATATATATATTATCATTCACATGGGTGGCCGTCGACCACCGAAATGAAATATGCAACTCTAAAACCGTCGACATAGAAACCAGATAACTTTCTTTTAGAGAATGTTTTTATTTTATTATTTAACAAATATTAAATAAAAATAAAAATAATACAAGTAGTTAAAATATTATAACTTTTTGACTAGAACATATTTATGCTTCTCTCTCCGTGATTGTTTATGTCCTTTCCACGGCATAATTTAGTCACCATTAACTATTTTCTTTAATGAAAATAGACTTCTTTAATTCAATAAAATATTTCTATTTTTTGAACCTTCTTAAAAAAAAAAACACACACACACACACACTAATTAATTAAGAACTTAAATTTATATTCTGGTTTAGATTTTTCGTATAGAAAATGTTAAGTTTATTAAGATATCATAAAAGAAAACAGATATATTTTATTTATTATTAGTGTTTGTAAGCATTTATGATTAAAAAATCAAAAAAAAAAAAAAAAGTTTTGGTAAAGGTAGCCTCAAACTATATTTTAAAACATGTGTAAATTAGTCGTATTCTTTAAATTGAATATATATTTATTTAACATGTTTGATTGTGTTAAGCATAGTGATACGATTATGTTTATCAAAACTCTATTATAAAAATCAGAAGTCGATCGTTTAAACAAGGCTATCCATTTTTCACACATGAATATTGTGGGATATTTTCTAGTTTTACAAAAGCAACTTTAATTTCTTTTTCCATACTTCTTGGTTCTTTAGTGAAGACTTTCCAAATCATTTATCATATAAAATAGAGAGTGAATGGTTGTAACTTCATAAGATGTACGTGTTCATAAATACAAACATTTGTTGTATCTTTCGACCTAACAAAGAACTCATAATTTATTAATTTTGAATGAGATGCATGTGGGAAAGCTTTTGTAACAAACATGCATCAAAATTAATCATTAACTGCCAATCAGGTTCTGCCTGGTTGGTAAGGGGTTTTCCTGATGAAGGAGAGGTCTCGAGTTCGAGCCTCTCCAGAGGGTTTCCTCTTGGGCGAAGCATTGAGGGGGTGGCTGGTAATGGTGGCACAAAGATACTCCATTACTGGCCCGCAGGAGTTGCTGTTCCAAAAAAAAAAAAAAAAAAAAATTAATCATTAACTATGGGCTGTTAGTGATTTATGCATTATAGAGATTAATGAACATGTTATATATATAACTAATCTATAAATCATTGAGTTTTATATATATATATATACATATATATATATATATATATATATATATATATATACCCTATATAGGGGTTGGTTCTTGTAAAGTATAACTTATAGTAAAATAAGTAAAACAACAAAAATGTCATTAACTTTCTTTAATTTCATAATTGAATTTCTAAATAACATTTTGTTCAATAAATGGTCATCAATTAATAAAAATGTAACGGTCATTATTAAATTAATTAAAAGTCTCTAATATTTATATTTGTAGGAAGTTTTTAGATGCACGATGTAAAAAGTCTGATGCATCAACTATATTTGGAGGTTAAAATTGACAATTTGTGATTCACCATAAAACAAGTATGATGCACTACAATATAATTGATGCATATAATCAAATAATTTGATACACACACTTGATTTGGCATAATGATTCATTATAAAATGAATAGACATAAATAATTTTCCGAAATATAAAAATATATTTAAATTCATATACAACTATATTCTAAAGCACTATCAAGAAAATTAAAATAAACATAAATAGATAAATAAGTGGAAAAATAATTAAATTCAAAATATTAAATAATAAGGGTTACATTTTTAACTTTTTTAAATACATATTAATGTCTTTTGTTATTTTACCTATTTTACTCTAAATGTTATTTTATATGAACTTGTCCCTATATATATATATATATATATATATATATATATATATATATATATATATATATAAAAGAAATCTATAAATCACTCATCATGTACACAAATTTCATATCTAAACTTAAAATCACGATGAAAGTTAATGATAGCTCATAACGTAACACTTAAAACCCCAAAATATATTAATTTTGTGAGAAAAAAATGTTTGATCAAACAAACACCAAACTACAAATAATTGTCATGATCGATTAGGTTATGTAAACACAACCACACTAATGTAGATCAAGATTTATCAAAAATGTTGCAGTGGATAAACACTTTGATATTCACAAGTTTATGATAATCGAATATTGTATATATAAAACCAATAAGAACAATAACACAATAACAATTACCATCAAACCTCAGTCTATTAATCAATGAACAAATTAACACACGTGTTTCTCTTAATACAAGGATCTATAAAAGACCTTGAGGCTAAACCTAGCTTTTCTCGGAAACATCCAACAACACCAGCCTCAATCTATTTGATCAGAATAGACGTGTTTCTTATTTTTAAAAGGATCAATATTGACCTTTAGGCTGAATAAAGGGGAACAATCTCAAGTGGTGAGATCGTTGGTGTTTTCCTAAAGATTAAACATGATGAAAACCACAACTTTACAATTTCTAGAGATCTCTTTATATATAGAGTCTCATACGACTTACATAAGGAAACCTAGTTATATTAGGATACTAATTCTTTTAGATCTTTATCTTGAAAAACAAGTCTTCCATAACCCTAGCCGCAATAGTAAATGAGTGGAAGTAGTAACACCATCGTGCAGTAGTAACTGAATCTTGCAGTATTAACCAGATAACGCTGCAGTAGTAACTTCATCGTACAATAGTAACTGACTCTTGCAGTACTAAGTGTGCAATACTAACTGTGTTCTTGCATGATTAAATGTGCGGTACTAACGGTGATCTCTTGAATTGTGCAATATTGATTGTTGTATCCAAACAACTCTAAAATAACAAGCCCTAACAATTTAGTTCTAACAATAATTAAGGTGCATTACGATTAAAATGAAAATTCTTCATGAATTTTCTCGACGGGACATAAGCCATGTGATACCGACACCAACACCCTTTTTGAAGAAAGTAGATTGAAGTTGATAGATAATGAGATGTGGAAATTTTTGGGTCTACAATTTAACTTTCTCGTAATTTACTTACAATTTGGAAGAAATGTTCTTGATATATGAATTCTCAAGATTACTTATATTACTTAGACTTTACAAAACCCAATTAAAGAAAATATTACTTGGATCAAAGCCACAACATGAAAGGATTGTGTAGTTTTTTCTATCTCCTACCCGTTAACGAGTATTCGAAAACATGATATATCAAACCCAACCTTCTAAAATAAAAAACAAACTTCAACTACAGAGAACATATAATGACATTGTAAGAACAAAAACAAAATTAAGGGGTTGTTTGGTTTGGTAATGGGAATCGGGAAATGGTTTGAATAAAAAGAGATAAATACAAAATTATGTAATGACAAAATTCAATAAGTGATAGAACAAACATCTACATTATTAAAGAAAATACAAAATTATGGAATGAAAAATACAATAAATATATTTTAAACAAATACTATTTTGCATATCCAATACTTGAAAATAGTACATTTCCCAAGTTAATATTTTCATTGTCACTCTTTGAATAGGACAATCATTGTGAGGGACAATTACAAACACATCAATGACCTTATATAGTTTGTCCACAACTCCACATCCCAATATTACATTGTACTAGTACTTGATTTTATTGTTTTTAAGGTTTTTAAAACACCGAGAAACGACAAAACAATGATACATAAACGATAGTTCTAGCACGTTACATTGCAAAATAACATGTTCATTGGTATCATATAATCGACAAACAAAATTCTTGATGTTTATTTCTTACACGATTAACGTTGATAACTAGAATTATGCATATTGGAATGAATGTGATTGTAAAGATCAACCAACATATGCACGAGGAGGGTTTATCTTTATAGAGGGGATGCATACAAGGATACATGTTAATGTCATTTCCACTTGAAGAGTAACGATGTGACATATTGATACTAGCATAAAAACAATAGAAGTACTTTAATAATTGTTTTAAATGGTATATTTAACGTTGTTTTGCCATTTTGTTAAAATATATATAAAAAAAAATCGTTTTAGATGTTCTTCTATATCATGAGATTCTGATTTTATAGAAAACCAAAACAAATATAGTTAATATTTGTTTTTGAGAGATTTGTCATATTCATAATATGCTCATTGAATACGTCATATGGATTCAAATGATCTTTAAAAAAATGACAATCAAAGGGTTGAAAATAAATAAACTATATGTTATCAAAGGTGATTTGAAGTCGTATATATGATGATTCGAATGAATGTAATCATTTATGACTGGTTTTTTGGGGGAGAACTTTAATGGGATAAGTAAATGTCATAAGACGAGACATCAAACACATGGAGTGAAGTCCTAGACGACGAATGCGTGTTGAGTGAGTGTGGATGGACGAGCCTTTATGGTTTGATCGACCTTAAGTAGTGGTCGCACTTCTAGTAGCTTAGCTAGAAGCGACTATAATTATAATCTACCCCATTCTTTTTAGATTTTACAATTATTATATAAAATCGAAACAGATGTCAATGAGAATATTTGGATTATCTATGGATTAAGTGGATCACACCCATTGGTAACGTTCCTTTCTTCTTTAGTCACACACTTCTAGTTGTTTTCATATTTGGGGCTATTTCACTTTTCGTATAACAAAATCCAGAAACATATATCCTCTCATTTAATTGTTAACTTTCCCTTATTGTTGAAACATATGGCTAAGAAATTATAATCTATTTATTCCTATTTTTCATTCCAATGGGTTGAAAAACGTTACAAGGGGTTTTCATCACATGGGTTTACATTTTATAAACCTTATTCCTCTTTTGCTTAAGCATGTCAATAACATTTTCTCGTTTTGTCTTTTTCTTATTTCATGTTTTAGATTTTGCTAGAAGAATATCTATTATACATCTTCTATTATGATGGTTGCTAAGGATCGAACATTTGACCAATCTGATGGAACTTTAACCTGAGTCGTCAAGATGGTTGTAATCCTACAATGAGAACAAAAATCATTAGCCTCGGCATGGGTTTCCGCGTCTAAGCTTGAAGCTTAAGGATAAGTATCGGTATTATAGAGAATAAACTATAAGTGTGAGATTTCGAATGGTGATACTACTTGAGTTATTTTGAATATAGAGTACTCGGTATTTGAATTACAAAGTGTTCCTCTAAGACAATGGATTGCCTCGTGGCTCTTTCACGTGGTTTGTCCCAGTGGCGTAGCCACCCTTGTAGTAGGGTGGGCTATGGCCCGTCCAAAAATTCCAAAAAATAATTACAACTAATATGTATTTTGTATTAATTTTGAATCATATTATCTTTTAGCCCATCCTAGATTATTTTAATCCCATATTTGGTTTTCTTACCAAATTAAAATAATTTATTTGTCTTAAAAACTAATTTATAAATCAAGTCATAATGTATTAATTTTTTATAATTTAATTAATTTTAGGACTAAATCTATTGAAATGTAACAAACTTTTTTCGATATTTAATTGTGTGTATCCAACTTTCAAAACATCTATTATGTGTATTCAATTTTTACTTGTTCACAAATAATTTAACGAATCGTGTTTTTGTTGACGTGTAACTGGTTTAAATATTGAATATTTAAAAAAAAAAATCGGATTCTTACATCATTTGTAAAAAATAAAAATTGAATACACTAAATAGAACTTTTGAGAGTTGGATTCACACAATAGAAAATAAATAAAAAATTGTTATATTCTCGTGCACTTAGCCCTTAATTTTATGTAATAAAACATCTACCCAACTAAAGATTTCTTAAACCAAGCTTCACGGTTAAAGCTATTTCGATTTCTCTTAATTAACTTTAGCCATTTTACACTTTTTAGCCCGTCCTACTCTTATTTCCTGGCTACGCCACTGGTTTGTCCTAGTGCTCAGACGTAGTCTATTTGTGCGATGGGTAACAGTGTGCAAGAACCTTAGGCAATAGAGTATGGAACGACCTTTAGACTATGTTTGTTCAATCATATGAGCCTTGTCTGATCCCGAGTATTTGATGGTTCGTCTAAATGAAACATAGGCGCGCTTATAACCTAGACCAGACAACCTCTTCAATCAGAAAGTTTTTTTTTTCTCATTGTAAAATTCCCATATTACGTGTTTTACTAATCATAACCAATATTAGGATTAACGTGTTTTCTTGATATTTTATTAAACTAAAGTGTATAATATAAGTGTTTTAGATCTAAAACTGAAAGGGAGTTAATCGTCTAAATAAGAACCCCACGTCTAGATAAGAACCCCAAAGTGGTATACATTTATCCTATAAAATAAAAAATGTTAGATCTAGTTTTATTAGAAACACCACCACAAATTTATTCTTATTACCTGAACTCAAAACTTTTTGGTCAATTGGGCACACACATATAACAATGCGACAAACCCTTTGGCAGTGTTGGATCTAGTTAATCTCTACTATTACATATACACGACTCAACTTCCTAATATGATTGAACTTTAACAATTTTCGTGTTTGTTTTCTTGATCATTATTCGTCATGATTACAAAATTGTCCTAGTTTGGAAACCCTATAATCGTAAACCAAAACTAATATATCTGAATTTTGGGTTTGGTTCCCTTAAGACACCTATACTTGTTCGAGTAGATCTGTCCATACATTTGATCAACCCCCCAAAAAAACTAAAGTATATGCCTTTTATAAAGAATCTAAAGAAAAACAACTTTATTAGATTACTTTTATACTTTAATATGAGTTATAACAATTATTGATACCAACACAACATACCATACATTATAGTGTACCTAACAACTAACTAAACTTATTGTAAACAAGTGAACAAATAATTTGGTGTTCCTATTATTTTAAAACTACAAGGTGCGTGTCACAAGACATATAGATTATGCGATGCACACATGGCAATCTTTTAGTGGAAAACTAGGTTTATGCATGAAATTATTAAGCTATAAATTTGAATAAAATAAAAGATACTCCAATATTGGGAGCAAATCTCATTATTCTCATTTAATGAATCAAGGAATAAAGTAATAACTACCACCCTAGAAAGGTAAATTAGCATCCGATCAAATCTAAAATTTGTTAATATAAATTGATTTAATATACTATTACTATATCATTGGATCATAACGGTTTTTGTATGTATATTTTTAAATTGAATAAATTATTATGTCTACTTTGTTAGATTTGAGAAGGGTTATTGTAAAAACTCCAACGCGATGATTCAGATTTTGCGTTGGGTTATAACAACATGAATGCTTTCGTCTTTAACATTAACAAACCACACACGGAGAATCTAGATGATCAAGTGATACTATTCTCTTTAAGTATTGTGTAGATTAAGGAAATTCAATCTTAATTGGATTGATTGCAATTGTAACTCGAAATTTGGTTGTACTCCCTCTTTGTAATTATTTGGCATTCGCTTTTTGCTAGTAGTGCCTTGCTAATTCAAATATCGTTCTTAAAAAGATTCTATTTCTTGTAATTTGGACTTGTGAATTGATTTCAGATATTTCTTTATGTTTATAACCTAATCGGAAGATCTAAAGAATATTGATGACTAGTAATTATTTTGACCGGAAGAAAAATAACGTAATGAAAAAGAGATCTACAGGGAATCATGTTCGTCTTTTTAAAATTTTCGGAATAAACTAGTCAAAGTAAAAATGATCACACGTGTTCACATATTTTCCCCTCCATTCTTTATCTTTAACGTTAAACACCTCAAATGTTTTTGAACTGATTAATGTTATAGGTTAAAGGTAAAAATTTGTCTTGACTTTTAATTAAAAGAAAACTAAACTATTAATTAATTATAAATTATCTAATTTTTTTTTTTTGAACCATTATGTCAGAGATTCGGGTCCACAGTGAAATCTAATTAGACGCAACCCACAAATTAATTAACATCAATCACTTTAAAATTGATTTACACTTTTTTCTCTTTATCCAATTAATAGGTATTAAAAATTAATGACCAAATTGCATATGAAGGATACAATTTTAGTGTTGACTATTTCATTTATAACATTTTAAAGTCCTATTATTTTTTGACACTTTCATTGTTTAAATTGAAATAAAGAACATTTTTCTTAAACTTTTATTCTACTTTATCTTTTACTCATTAGTAATTATTACTTAAATAAATGACTTTAACTTTGTTTTACATTTTTTTCCTTTCCCTTACATAATTAAAGGTGATAATTAATTAATGAGCAAATAACAATTTTATAAATTATTCTATTTTTAAGGTTTTCTAAATTTCATACATCTATTTACTACATTTGTAAAGTCATTAGTTAGGGTACCTTACACAAAATAAAATATGTGTATGAAAGTATTTAAATTGAAAATCATATGTTTGATAACAACTAGGGTAGTTTATATTATATACTAATAGTAGAAAAATAAACCAAATACTATCAATATAAAAATAATACTAATAAAGAGAATCCAATAAGGTTGTTCTAAAATCTAAAACTTTTTTAAAACTTAAAAAAGAAGTTATTAAAACCTATGTATACAAATAAAATTAAAAAGGTCCCACCAACACCACTCACCAAATGCCTTATTTCACTTGCTAAAAAGGTAGAGGGATGCTTCCTCCATTTATACCATGTAATTTACCTATAAATTCTCACCTTCAACTCATTCTTTGTCCATTGCGTGTTCAAATCTTTTCCTCTCCATTTCTTCTTCTTCTTCGACTTCTTTAAATCCCCGTCTTCGCGTGTTTTCGTATCATCAATCAAAGTTCAAACATCCAAATGACGAATCCAAATGTGGTCGTTTCAGACACTCAATCCGCTATTGCTATGGCAATATCCGTCAATACTTCCTCTCTCTATTCGCCCTCGGTTCCTAATTCTCCTTATAACATCACACTTTTTCCAAGAAACAAGTTCCCAAAGAGTATTGAAACCTCTGGGACAAGCAACTGCAACACTAGTGGAATAGCGAAAACCAATACGTGGGTGGATGCTATGAGAGCATCTTCTCCAACTAGAAACTCTTCAGAAGATAATGAAGAGAAAAAAGTTTGGATTGTAAGTAGTTATATCTTTAATGTTATAACTATACGAGTGGGGTAACCAGACCCCACTCGCTAGCTTAATTCACATAACTTAGAATTAATATTCCGTTTATTTATTTTCTTGAAACAGACGAAACATCCTTCAGCATTAGGTGTATTTGAAGACATTATGAGTGCGGCAAAGATGAAACAAGTTTTGATATTTCTTGATTATGATGGTACTTTGTCTCCGATTGTAGAAAACCCTGATCAAGCTTACATGGCTCCCGAGGTTTGTTTCCTTCTATATATATATATATATATATATATATAGATATACACATACATGTAAAGCTACATATATGAATATATTGTGTTTCTATATCTAAAGTTACATTAAATGGTGACCCAACAGATGAGAGAAGCTGTGAAAAATGTTGCAAAATACTTCCCTACAGCCATTGTTAGTGGACGGGGTAGAGCCAAGGTACATTCTTCTTTATAACTTGGTTGACTAGTTTCGTTGGGGTACCGTTTCTCCTTTAGCAAAAAATATAACTCGGTTGACTTAATAAAATCAAACCTAGGACCATTTCTTTTTCTATTGCCTTAACTCTTAAGTTACAAGTTATAAAACATATTGTTACAAAAAAGAGATAACACTTTTCATATATCTATAGTTTTATTATTTTTTTTAACGGTAGTATATATATTGAAATGATTTTTTTTTTCTTCGTACTTTCAGGTTTATAATTTTGTTAGATTATCGGAGTTATACTATGCGGGTAGTCATGGTATGGACATTAAGGGACCATCTTCTCGCAAACATCAAAAGGTAAGAACGAAATGCATTTTAATTTTTTTTATTTGTTTGCATTCTTTTAACTTTAATCTAATGCATAAAGAAAAATACCCTTTGCATAATATTTATATTTTTTTTTTCCTTTTTATTGTTTAATAAATTAGATATTAAATTGATTATAATCATTTGTTCTTTTTGTGTTTTAGGGAAATCAAAATGTACTTTGCCAACCAGCCAAGGAATTTTTACCAATGATGACTGAGGTAATTATTATTAATTATTAATAAATTTATTATTGTGTTTATTTTGAGTTTATACTATAAATGATCAAGAATATTAATATTTTTATTTTTATTTTTCAGGTTAATAAAATTCTGTTGGAAAAAACAAAGGACATCCCTGGTGCCAATGTGGAAAACAACAAGTTTTGCTTATCTGTTCATTTTAGATGTGTTGAAGAAAAGGTAAACAATTAATTAAAAAATAGTAATTTCATAGTTCTTAATTTAATACTTTAATTAGTACAATGAATCTAATTATATTTTTCTTAATGCATGTAGAGTTGGGATGATTTAGCTGACCGAGTAAAATCGGTTCTTAAAGAGTACCCTAAGCTTCGATTGACTCAAGGACGTAAAGTCCTAGAGATTCGACCAACTATCAAGTGGGACAAGGGCAAAGCCCTCGAGTTCTTGATGGAATCGTTAGGTATTCAAAAGCTCTTTAAAGTTGTTATATAACTACAAAGATGTCCGTTAATAATTAAGTTGAAAAGTGTACTTATACAGTTAATGTTGCAATATAGGTTATGCAAACTCAAAGGATGTATTACCGATCTATATTGGAGATGATCGGACGGATGAAGATGCATTTAAGGTATTAATATTTCTTTAGCAATTTTGAATTTTTTAGAAAATATAGTTTTTGACCAATTCTAACTATATAAAAATTTGATAATGACTTTGACTAGGTGTTGCGAAAGAGAGGACAAGGATTCGGTATTCTTGTGTCTAAAATACCTAAAGAAACCGATGCAGTCTATTCTTTACAAGAACCATCCGAGGTTAGTTTACTTAATCATTAAGAAAATCAAATTATTTATTGTTAATGAAAAACACGTATTTATAACTTATTTTCATTGTGTTAGGTTATGTACTTTCTTCAACGTTTAGTGACATGGAAACGATCAATGGTGCGCAATCATTAGCGAGTAGAAACCCTTTAAAAACCGATGCATTTCCCACCTAGAAGTTTTCAAGAAGCGTGGGATGATATTTGTGTAGGAGTTTTCATGTTTAAATTACTCGGTATATAGAAGACTACAATCTTGTAAATAACATCACTTGGTGATTATATGATCAAGATGGAGTACGTAAGCTATCATCGAAGCATGTATGAGAAAGTTTCATACATGTCTTGTTATTTTAATGTTTTATTACTTATGTAAAATTTCCGCATTAACGAAACTATTATGTAATTTCCGTAGATGTAATCACTCGTTTTGTGATGAATTACGACTTTTATGGAATATTCTTTCGTTTAGAAGTAGTATATGAAACTAATGGGATGATTAATAATACAATATAATAACAATGAAAATAGTATGATTGAAACTCTTCATAATATTGATACTAGATTATAATAGATAGATCATGATGAATAACTTGTAGACTTTAAAACTAGCGATATCCTAATATAAATAAGCCGATCCGAGAGATCAAGTCCAGTTTGTAATATAGATCCCGACTCTAGTTTTCATCGAGGTTGATTAACTCGTTAGCCCTAAAAACTAGCTATGATTAGCAAATGATTTTTCACACAATAATTAAAAGGCGAATTTCTGATGAATTTTTTTGACGAAAATAAATTTGAGAGAAGTTATTAACCGACTTCCGACCGATTTACAACCCTTCAACTCATTTAAAATTGTGTTTGATCTGTACAATTTTAAAATAGTTGATTTGATGTTCCGAACTATTACTTGACAACAATAATTTACTAAAATCGGATACAATCTTAATTCTAACACTTAGAAGTCAAAACATTATATTATTATCAAAACTTATTTACATTACTTATAAAACTACCGACAATAATGTGAGTTCGTCATCAAATACACAAATAACAAGACAGTCAACAACAAACACAAGACTTTTTATGTAAGTTATTTGTTGCACAAAAACCATAACAAAGTAGTTATATTTGACTTATTCAACATGTCTTTCATTAATATAATCACACATTGAGTATTATGTAAGAAACGAATTTTAGTAGTTTAACAAATTTTTATAGATCGGTGTATACCTAGATGTATAAACAGTTGTCTAAAACACGATTATATAATATACGACACATACGTGTTAACAAGGAAAATTTTATATCTCATAAAACTCGCAACAATATATATGTAAGTACGTCTACATGGGCATGTGTTTCATCATACGTACCTTTACGTTATATCAGGATAAGTATATTAACAACTACCGTATATACGATAAATGCATAAACCTATTTAGCTAAAGTTGCTGAATTTTGTTAAGAATGATATGTTAAAGTTAAAATAACACTTGTTGGTATTATTCCTTAAACTACAAGCAAGCCACTAGTCAACATAAAATAAAAGTTTCACTTCAATTAATGTAATTTTTCAGAATATAAAAAGTGAAAGTAAGAAATAAAAATACACATGGTTCCTCATGCATGCCTACACTTTCAAATACAAAAGTTTTCAAACTTTTTTAGGCAGATTTTGAGTTGAATACAAAGATTGTAGATCTTTAGAGACTGCCCCCCAGCAACCTTGCAACCACATTTTCTCCATTAAAATACAATTAAAAAAAAGTAAGTATCAATAATTAAAGGCATCTTAATGGTTGTAAAGAGCATCCAAAACAAGAACAACTTGCATTATAGATTAATTAAATGTGATTAATCTTGTTGTTTATTCCTATAATTGGGGGTTAATTACATCTAGAAAGTGCAAACCACTCATGCACCAATGATATTGGTTCTCCAATTTAGATAATATATTCATAGTACATTTTTGTAATCATGGAAATATGAAAAGCAATGGCCTCAAAAACTCCACATTGTTGTTTTTATGGATTCAAGAAACCATCCAAATATTAGATAATGAACAAAAAAAGAATATTTATGCTCATTGTAACCTAATCTAATCACATATATGGAACACATTATTGAAAATTATTAAGAGTATTGGATAATATATGAAAGGTTTACAATAAAACTATGCAACTGAATATGAGCCCTTAGATGGATCTGTTTAAAGTTATATATCGATTATAAAGAATAACTTATATAATACTTTATATATTCAAAGGATCCATGGTAACACATTGTAGGGTTAATATCCAAAAAATTATTGTATTTTTTAAAAATGTTCAATTTTGTTACTAACTTTTTTGTTTTTCATTTGTATTACTATATTTTGAGAAATGTCCGATTATGTTACCAAATTTTTAAAAATGTTCAATTTTGTTACTATACTTTATTTTTATTTTTTTCAATTATATTTTTGTACTTACATAAAATGTTCGCTTATATTAGCGGACTTTGCGAAAATGTTCACTTATATCACTTCTAAAACTGGTTACTAAATTAATGTTCGATAATGCTACAAATAAGTGTTAACATATAAATAAGTTACTATATACTTCGCCAAAATATTTAATATTTCGATAATGCTACTACATTTTGAAAAAAATTTCTATTATGTTACCGAACTTTGCACTTGTAGAGTAACATAATCGAATATTTTCTCAAAATTTAAAAATATTTTCTTAAAGTATAGTAACTTATTTATATATCAACACTTATTTGTAGTATTATGAAACATTAACTTTTAACATGGACAAGGCAAAGCGGGTAATAACAGTAACCAGTTTTGAGAATGACATAATTGAACATTTTCATAAAATTCAATAATATAATCAAACATTTTCTGAAAGTTAAATAATACTATTGAATAAAAATAAAGTATAGTAACAAAAATAAACATTTTTATAAAGTATAATTATATAATCGAACATTTCTCAAACTATATTAACACAATTGAACAAAATAGTTGAACATTTCTTTGCATATTAACCCCAAATTGTAATACATTTAAGTTTTTTAACGAACAATTAATGACATTTTAAGAGTTATGCAAAACATATATTATTCAGTATTATCTATAACAAAGATATCAATTAATTTTAGTAGTTTCTTTCACCATGATATGATGTGGCTCTATCTAGTTAGTGTGTGAAAGTGTGTAGCTTCATATACTTTTTTCAACTTTGTCAACATGTACCTAGTATTTTTCAGCTGAAAGGCTGTTTTGTTTGGTTATCCTAAAATAGATTATTTGAAATAAGCTCCAATTACTCAAATACGTCTAGTGGGCAAAAGAGAACTCAATAATGTTAAAACTAGCTAGGGTTTCTTTTCTTCTTTATCTTTTTACCTTTTGATTCTTCTATTTATGGAGAATATAGATAGGGAAATCTTTTTCTTCATGGTCTCATCTTGATATGAAAGTATTGAAACGATAAGATAAAAGATAAGCATTTTTGGATGCTCGACTTCCACAATATTGGAACAAATACAAATACAGATAACGAACGAATCGTTATCAATATATGGTTATTTTGCGGCATGCTAAGAACCATGGAGTTTTGTTGACGTATATGAAGTGACATTGGATTATATAATGATAACTTGATTATTACTACTCAAGACACATTATATCACCTTTTGATTTTATACGTAATTACCAAAAAGGTAGGTTACTGAATAATTTTAATGCATTATTGGCAAAATCTGATATCATTTATAAAAGTTATAGTAATAAGTCTCGGTAAAAGGTTATATAAAAAATGATAGAATACTTTCTTACTTAATAACTTTTTGTTTGTATTTTCGCGGTTCGAAAAAAAAAAAAAATTCTTACCTTTGAAGAAACTAGTCAATATAGAAGAATATAATAAAAACACCATGGTTATGTGTGTTTCTGTGTGTGTATGTGTGAGGCAAAGAGCATAGCTTTTTCTTGGATCTCCTTTTCTTAAAGTATGAAGGTTACTAACTTAACTAAATGGATTTTGGATAATAAAATATATATATAAATATTAATTAAAAGTTTGTAATTGGGCCATTTTATTTTATACTTGTATACAAAATGTTTTATTTATATTGTATGTTGTTTCAATAGCTTATATATTATCCACCTTGCTTATAAGTTATAAGATAAAGAGGTTGATGAAACCATTTTTAATAAAATGTATTTTATGTTTAATACTATATATAATTAATTAATATATTTAAATTTGAGTTAAAATGTACTAAATGATGAAAGCATTTTTATATAATTGATTTTTGTATTCAAAATATTTAAAAGTAATTAACAAAATTATATATTAACATTTTTAAATTATAAATACACTTCAACATTATTCACAGATAAATATACATGTAAAAATATCCTAACACTATTATGCTAAGAGTTGTTTTTCTTTTTCTTTTTTCTGATTAAAATTTGTATGAATAAATGATTAGTTTGGATAAATATTTTTGTTTCTTTTTATTTTGAATCAACGTCTTAATGATGATAACAATAACTTTCTCAATCCGAGATGATAGCAATTATGTATGTTGTTATAATTATTAAAGTAATTGTATTATTTATATTATACTTTAGATATTAAATATTGAGTATTAATAAATATTAGATATTGAATATCAAATATTAACTATCACTATTCAATGTTAAATATGAAATAAAAAATAAAAAATTAAATACTAAATTGAAAATAATAATCACATATTTCATATATAAATAGTAAATCTATAAATAGTAAATCTTATATACTTAATAACACATATTATTTATTAAATTAAATATTAAATATTAAATATGAGAAAAAAAATTAAAATATTAATTATTAAAATAATTTAATCAACAATACATGTTATTATAAAACATTTAATTATAATATGTTTACAGAAATGAGTTTAAAATTATACGATAGCAGCCTCTTAATACAAAATGATAGTTTTAAAAACTTTTTGCATTAAGACTTTCTAGCTGCATAAATATTCATTAAGCTAAAAAAAAAAATTATTTTCACTATACAGATTAAAATTTGTGTGCATATAGACCATTAAGTTAAAAATAACCTCTAAAATACACTTTGTTGGAGGATAAATATTGTATTCTTTTTTTTATATATATAATAATGAATTAATAACTAATACATAGCAAAATGTCAAAACCTTTCTGGATTATGTAACATTTTTATATAAATGTACTTTTAATTAAACATTGAGTAGTATTAAAAAAAATCATCTACTAACTATATATATATATATATATATATATATATATATATATATATATATATATATATATATATATATATATATATATATATATATATATATATATATATATATATATATATATATATATATATATATATAGGGACTGATTCATGCGAGAACTCTTATTTCTGCGAGAACTGCGAGAACTCTTAAAAAAAGTGTCAATTAACATGTAATTATGTCTATTGACATGTAAAAACTATTGAATGTTAAAAATCTAGTAAAAATATAAATGAAAAATTAAAAAAATCGTATGAAATCACGCGTATTTAGAAGTGTTCACATATGAACGTTTTTATTTCAAAAGATGAGTTCATATATGAACGAAAATTTTTTACGTTATTTTATAGGATTTTTTTTAGTTTTTTACGTTTATATTTATTTGAATATTAATCTCCAAAAGAGTTTGCACGTGAATGAACAAAGTGAAACGTGATTTAACACTTTTTATAAGAGTTCTTGCAGTTCTCCAAAAAAAAAGAGTTATCGCATGAACCATTCACTATATATATATATATATATATATATATATATATATATATATATATATATAATATGGTCTATACAATCTTTGTGTAGTTACAACCAAAGTTTAGGTATTGAAAGAGAAACCCACTTTGAAGAGGTGAAAATATCCATGGTTGAAGAAGTGTTGGACTCCACTTGGAACACATCATACATATGACATGTGTAAAAGAAAATAAGGTTGTAAAATATATGTTCATTAAAGTGTTGAATCCTAAAGAGAATATACAACGTGTATATAATTTAAAATAAAACTATTACAAGTTCTTTTAAGTTAAAAAGTTAATACGAAGAAAAATAAAATTGAGTCGACTTTATATGTATTGTCCCGACGTTGGATTCAAAAAATACATCAGTTCATCTCTTCATTTTCTGTGAAAAGGGGGGCAGGGAACGGAATAACATTCTTATTAAGGGAAAAGGCTAACGCGCAAGGGCTGATGAAAAGCCACCGACTAACATAATAGGTTTTAAACTTAGAAATAATCCATATAAGAAAGTTTTATGCTTAACTCTATTTTTATATATTTGGCCAATGTACCCTCTTGATCATTATTAGTCTAGTCAAAAAGAAAATGATTTGACTGTTTTACTTATTATGATAAAAAAAAAGAAGTTATTGAAGTCGGCCAAGAATGATTAACATATGTTGGACAATTGCAAGACACTATAAAATCAAACTATAAAATCTAATTAACGAGTTACTGTTTTTATTCATTCGAATTTTCAAGTAGCATGAACCCGAAGTCGGTTGATCTGATCTAATTAGATCGAATTAAACCTAATAACCGAAATGAAGATATATAGTTTGTGTCAATAAGACAAGAAACCAAAAAAATGTAGAGCTTTTTAGGCGTGTAAAGGAGGCTTTCCACGCCCATCATTGGTGCATCAAAAACTCATAATTAACTTCTCTCAAACTCACCAATTATTGTTCAAAACCCACCATCTTTCGGTCTTTTCAACTAGTGATGTGGATCCCTACCTTTATTTTTATGATAAATACGACTTGTACAAACTTATAATAAATAGATATTTCTTTTTTACGAATATCGTTTATTAAGAATGACAACTTACTTTTGACTTCTTAACTAGCATCAAACCAAGTTAGATGATTTTCATAGACACCCTTCACGATTGATGAGATGAACGAGGTCAATAAGCTCTAAATTCTTAACGAGAACAACATGACACTTTTATGAAAGTGGGTAATAGATGAAAATTATTGTCTTTATGAGAAAAAGAAAAGAAAAAAATGAAAATTGGAATTTTTTTGAAAGATAAATTTCAAAAAATAAAAAAATTACATCAACATGGGTTAATATTCTAAATTTTTTAATATTTAGAAATGACTTTATAAAATGGTCACAAACCACATTGTAGGGATGAGTATGGTATCAAATGTGTATCAAATCAGTTTGATGTCGGTTTTCCTAAGAGTGTTTTAATGGTACCGATAACTCAACCGAAATGCATATGTCGGTTCCATTTCAATACATGTCGGTATCTTTTGGTACCGGATTTTTCAAAAATCAAGAACTAGTACCAGATCGATCGTGCTCGGTAGATGCCGATACATTTATGGTTATGTATTTTGATACTTTTACTCACCACTGCCATATGCCATAACTCAATTTACAACTAGTTTTATTAAATATATTTTAAATAAATAAATAAACTATTTAAATATTTAAAACCTAAGAAAATAAAAAAACATATTAAGAAAAAAGTCCATTCTAGTAAAGACCCATAGAGACCCACTTCAAAGCCCAATAAAATAAATGGGTAATAAAATAAATGGGTGCTACCCAACAACAAGTTTATGTATTTATATTATAACATAAAAAAGTATAAAACATTATTTACATGAAAAGTATATAATTAAGTATATAATTAGGAAAGAAATATACTTATTGACTTATTGTTGACCTTTTTTTTCTTTGTCTAAAACCCTTCATATTAGTGTACTTTTACGAGCCTTTGAATCAATTTTAAACGACAAAGTTAGACATATTAATCTATAAACAGTATTTTCTAGTAAACATCGATCTAATCTACTTGAAAGTTTCTCCAAACACGTACACATTACTATTATCAAATCAAAATCGAGAAACAGTTGTCACTTAAAACACAATACTTTAAGATTCCACTTACACTCGACTGAATCTAGAGATTCTAAATATTCGAGAAAACAAGTGTTGATCACGTGGATCAACTGCTCACTTACACATGGCTAGATCCCGAAACAAAAAATCATGTTGTTATAACTTGTACCATTATATGGGAATATGTGTTTCGAGCTGTACTTGAGACACTATTACTATTATCGATGAACGAGATTTTTGTCCAAGCAAGTGGGAGGTTAGATTACCTATGAATTCTTGAGAAGTGTTTATTTTGACATGGGAGAAATCGAAACACATGTGATTTACATGGGTTTTGTGCAAAGCAACCCATAATAACATATAATTAGTGTAATATGTGTGTTTTATATATCAAAAATATGAAATTATATTATTTGTCAACCACGTGTTTAGGAAAAATATGAAGTCAATATTATATATCAATCATGTGTGTAGGAGAAAGGTAGTGGCGGAAAAGAAAAATATAAAACTCGAGCAAAAACAAGTGGCTTAGTATTTTATTCATGAAAAACCGAAATATTTTTTTTTTTAATTTTGGTTTTACCTTAAAAATCAATATATGTTTTTTGTGATTTGCTATTTGTGGTTTATAAGACTGGACTAACTAATGGGCCTTTTTTAAAAAGAATAATGTATAAAAGGTGACTCAAATTACCCAAATAGACTAGCTAATTGTTGTTCCTAAAATTAGCCCAAGAAGGTTTATTGTTTGTTGGACTATAAAATTTTCTGAAGTGATTATTGTTTAGTTACAAAAAAGAAAATACCTTCAACAAAGATGTGGACCGGGAGGTATTTGTCGACGAAATATTAATCGAACGTTTTGTTACCATGGGATCGTTTGATTCGGATAAAGATTTGGAAAGGATTTCTGTAAAAATGTATGGTAGAAAGTTTAAGGGAGTAAAAATTGATGAATATCTTAGTTAAGGGACTAAGAGTGATTAATATTTGTAGGGTAATACTTTTGTTTGACAAGGTAAACGATTTCCAATTTTGTTAAACAATTTGCATCAACACGAATCCCTTATTTTGTGCATATCCTTTTAAATTTAGAGATGCAAATATCATACTTTTTCGTCTTTGTTCAAACCATCATTTTCGTCCACCACCGTTGTCTCAACCAACCATCTTACAATCTTGATACTCCTCCGCTCCTCGTACTAGCATGGAGGGGCGGGAGTATTCATCCACGGGTGATGTCTATTCCAACAACCACGTTAGACTTAGTTCCGATGATGATGAAGAAGAAGATGATCTTCTAGACAAAAATGATGAAACTTATGTTGTCCAAGTCCCAAAAGACCAAGTCTATCGGGTTCCCCCTCCAGAGAATGCTATATTTGCTGAAGCCCGTCGCATAAAAGTACCTGAAAAGAAGACATGTTTTTCAATTAACTGTGTGTTTCTTTCTATGATCGTTTTATCCCTTGTTATTACTTTCATAATTGGAATATGTGTAGGTGTAGCGGATAAAAAGGACCCTAATTTTAGAATTCAACGTATCTTTGTCACTACGAAAGGCAAAGGGAAAAACAAACAACACGAGTTTGAATTCACATTGAGATCCAAAAACAGCAATGAACGCGCGTTTTTATCATTTCAAAAAGGTGGTAAAGCTTCGTTGTCTTTTAGAGATAGATCTATTGCCAAAGGTAATTTTCCGATATTCTACCAAGATACTCATAGTCTAGAGAACATGAAATTAGAACTCGTAAGTGCTTCTGGTAAGGAAAAGACATTACCTAAGGTGATACAGAAGAGCATCGATGGTACCTCTCGTGCACCAATTAAATTGTCATTAGTATTTAACGTTCCGTTGAGCTTTAAGGTTGGGGTGTTTCCGGCTAAGAGCAAAAAGTTATCTATGGTGTGCAACCTTAAGGTCAAAAGGTTAACTAAACATACACAAATTTTGTCTCAAGACTGTGATTATTCAACTAGATAGCTTCATTTATGTATCCAACTAATTATTATGGTGGAAAAGAGTTTGGTTTTGACTCAAAATCTTGTATCATTTTATTCCCCAACTTATAACTATCTCATGTTTAAAATTTAGGATATTTCTTCTTAGTGGTTTGATTAAAGTTTCGAATAAGTTTGCAAGTAATTTAGGTCACATTAGAAAGTTCTAAAGCGGAGATAATTTTTGACCGTTATTTGCTTCTTCTACTTCTTCTTCTTCTCTTGGCCGACGAAAAACAATAGGATCAAAAGAAACATTGATGATACAAATGGAGGATTCTAAGATGTCAACTCTATATAATTTAACTAAAAACATAAAACAAATTCCTACTTTTCATACAAAACGTACCATGAACTTCATTCACCATTCCTAAAAGCACATGACTGAAAGATGAAATATTCCCAAACAACTTGAGAGTCGCAAACTTTGTACACGAACGATCAACAAATGATCACAAATAAGGGTGAGCACCCGCACAAGGCAGGAAAACGGCGAAGAAGTAACCAATACAAAACTTGATCATTATTTGCTAAAGATAGTCACTTGTCACTATATTAAAAAAAATTGGTTTTATTGGCGGGCTCTCAAACCCGTGTCACTTTTGTGACCGACTGACCCAGCTTACACGAAGTCTTGATCCCGTTAAAACACTCCTGCTGAGAGCCACGAGTATTGGTAGAAAATCTTCTTGGGAGGTCACCCATCCCAGTACTAGGTTTTAAACCCGTGATTTTCATACAAAGATGACAGGTGATAACTATTGATATATATGGTTATTTTAATAAAAAAATTGTTCTAGATAACATGAAACAATATCTAGTATTATAAAATACATGAACATGCAAAGGTAACAAACTATCTAGCTTTCTAATATCATGGGTGGAGCATTCTCAACCATGGTTTTATCATCTTCATGTTAAAAAAATTCAAGGATAACGAGTAGGAAATGGTCCCTAAAATTATTATATAGATGCCTTTTATGATATATTTAAATTTATTGGCCTCATTTCGAATTATTTGTTTAATACGTTGAAAGTCCCTAAATTTGAAAGTTTATAATACTTGTAAATTATGTTAGAAAGTAAACTTGTATGATTAAATAGTCCTTAAACTTGTAACACAAAAAATCAATCTTCCTTGCTATGAATGATACAATTTTCAGTTTTAGGAATCATCGGTATAACAATTTTTTGGTCCAAACCAAAACCGAATACGGAGTATATACCGAATAAGGGACTATGGTCTAACTTTATTTTTCCTTTTACACTAATGTGCTACTATGGTGAGCTGCTACAACAACTAGTGATAGATATGAATGAATAATAGATATGGATGTTGTACATTTTTAGTAGATCTGATATAGATAACTTTGTAACTAAAAATTTCGAAATAACAACATAGGTTTCGTGTAATGCACTTTAATTACAATAAATGGTTTGATATTTCATACTTAATTGGCTTTTATAAACATGTTCATCAATATGAATCACATCAATGTTGTAGAGCAAACATGATAAATAAGATTCATTTATTTTCTCAAAAAGGAGAATTTGGCGAGGACTCTCTAACCTCGTGTACCTTTGGTACTAATTGACATCGCTACCACCTACTCGTCCGAGACAACTATTCTATTTTGAAATCGATAGTTTTTCAAACAATTTTTCATATACATGATATCTAATTGATATCCATTAACCCGGTTAATCAACTTGATATGGACATTGATGGATGAAAAAATATTAAATAATTATAGATATAAATAAAGATAGATATGCGTATGTTCTACCATATACATATTCGATCAACTGTCATTTCTTGGTACTACGACATCTACTCATTGACCGGGGCAGCCTCTGAGAAATGGTCGTATGTATATAGAGAACCATGAGTCACGATTACTTGTCGATCTAATCAAGCTTAAGACAATGTAAGCAATTTACTTATATTTAAAAAAAAAAAAAAAATACAACTTTCAAATAAAATAATTTAAATAACATTTAAAAACAAGTAGTTAATTTATTTTATTTTTTAAATAAATTTTAAAAAATAAAAAATATAAGTATATATATATATATATCCTAATAAATATCAAAAGGCTAACATTACCCAATTAGAATAACTCCCACTCTCTACACCACTTTCAATAAAAAGTCAACGGTCAAACCAAAATGATCTCCGGCGACTCCCCGTCCACTTTCCGGCCAAATCACATGCAACCACCGCCGGCAAACCACTCCGACGTCTTCGATCACCTCCCTGACGTCATCATTCTAACAATCTTCAACTACATCTCCGACATCAAAACGCTAACTCGTTGTCGAGGTGTATCTCGCCGATTCAACTCACTAGTAACTCAATCTGACTCGTTAATCCTCCGAGTTGACCGAGTTATCTCCGCTGTTGACTCCGATCACGACGGCGATTCGTCTACCGTGATCGGATTCATCAAATCGATTGTGAAATCGATTCATAGCTTAATTCATCAATCGAGTAATGAGAAACCGGATTCGGAATCGGAATCGAATAATCATCAATCGGAGATACGGAACTCGCCGGCGATGATTTTACGAGGATTTGAGAGGATTAAATCGTTGGAAATCGAGTTACCTAATGGAGATCTGAGACTAGAGAAACTCGCCGGAATCAAATGGCGAGCTGAATTCGGTAAATCGTTGAAAAGCTGTGTCATCCTAGGGTTCCGGTGCGGCGGCGTAACGGAATCCGATTTATCCGGTGGCGGCGGTTTGAAAACGAGAGTTGTGTGGACTATTAGTGCATTGATTGCCGCTTCCGCTAGACATTTCATGGTGAAAGAGATAGTCAACGATAACGTTGACTTATCGAGATTGATAATCAAGGATAATGAACACGAAGGATTAGTTATGATGAATGAATTAGGTATCAAGGAATTTAGAAATGATATTAGTGAAAATGTAGAGGATTTGGAAGGGCAAACTAGTAATTTCGCTAGTGGAAATGGTAATGGTGGTGTGTGGTGGAGGAGTAATCGGACTAGAGTACCCGCGGTGTGGATGAGAATGAGGCACGAGTCGAAATTGGAATTGTCGAATGGTGTGGTGATGGAAGGAGCTACATTGGTGGTGGTGAGACCGGTTGGAGGGGAAGAGGAGGAGCGGTGGGACGAAGGATTGGTGGCAAATGGGAATGGTTTTGATGGTGTTTATGGTGAAGCGGTCGCCAAGTTGATTAAACGAAGGAGTTATTTACTTGAAATGAATTCGTTTTGAGTCGGAAATGGTTAGTAAGTTGTTGTTTGTTAATGTATGTTCTATAATGCATATAATGTTGATCTTTTTTTGTGTTCTTATATGTTGTGAATGTAAAGCTAATAACTTTCGCTTAATAGAATTATGTGTAGTTTACGAGTTGTGACTTGTTCATTGTGTTTTCGCATCGTTTGGTGCCTATAGTCCTATACATACAGATATTTCATGCGATTGAATAACACACTTGTGTTCGGTACATTGCTTAGGGTTATGTTTTGAAGTAGATTATATGATTACTACGGCTTAAAAGGGTTGTTTTAGCTTATTTTCGGGCTTATTAGCTTTATGGTGGGGTTTGTGAGCTTATTTTAAGTTATAATTCATAATAAACTTATAAACGAAAAATAAGCCAAAAAATTTGGCTGATGGAAAATAAATCAAACAAGATAAGCTTTGTTCTGGTTAGCCCAATTTTCGGCTTATAATTTTTAGTATTAATTCATAATGTGCTAATAAGCTAATAAGCTAAACAAACATCAACTAAATCAGTTTGAAAAGCAACATATTAATGGATTATTAAACACAATCCCGAACGCTTGTATAAAGTGTTTAGGTCTACACACATTAAGAAACACTTGCAATATCATTTCGTTACAATGTGCTAGTGCTTCTTGTATTTTTGCCAAGTGATAACGACACAAACATTTTTTCATCTAACAAGTTTACGATAAGATACATACAACTTTGTATCGTAACAACATAACCGCGTAAAATTAACAAGTATATGTAACAATCACAATCAACATCATTGCAAGTTTGCAAATGAGCTTATTGTAGATGGAGTTACTCATAAAGTGATAGATTCTTAAGGGGTGGGTGGGTTTCAGATTTTTCTTCATTCTTTGCAGCTGTCCTTTGGCCTTGTGTAGGCCATTATTTGTGTAGTGGCACAAGTGTATATCCTTAGCTTTTGGCTTTATTCTCATCTTAGGTGCCATCTCACTTCTTTTCCTTGATGTTGGATGTTTTACCAACCATTATATTTAGAGAAAATCACAAAAGTAATCATCTTAAAATTTAAAAATACCAAAATAATCATCTGATTCGCGCCATTTTTCTCGCGCCATTTTTTTCGTCGCGAGATTGAAAAATAATATAAATGAGTGGTCAGAATTTGGCGCGAGAAAAATGTCGCGGGGACCAAAAAAGTCGCGAGGACGTGGTCAATTTATGACCAATCATTTATATTATTTTCAATCTCGCGACGAAAAAAATGGCGCGAGAAAAGTGGCGCGAATCAGATGATTATTTTGGTATTTTTGAATTTTGAGGTGATTACTTTTGTGATTTTCTCTTATATTTTTAGAGCGCACCCAACGGTGCGTTAAATCGTGCGTTTTCATCCCCCATAACGTCGTCATGGCTAGGGGTGGTGTTATGGGACGCGCTAAGTTACGGTGGTAACATGGTTTTTTTTTTTTTTTTTGGGGGGGGGGGGGGGGGGGGGGGGGGGGGTTGGGGGTTGTTACTGTTAAAACTAGCCGTTATGTAAATTATATTATAGGTCATTTTGAATATCAATTTGGTAATTGATTTTTCTGACAGATAGGAGGTTTCATATTGTAGCCTTGAATGAGGATTTTCTTTTGTGAGCTAAGTGAGATTCCCTTTTGTAAGAGTGTGTGGATTCGTAGGTTGCATCCTGCACAACTGGAATTCCTTTTTTGCCCCGAATCGTTTGCCTTTTATGTAACAAAAATGTTTATATCAGTTATGGTAACATAAAAGTAAGTAAATGCACATAACTTGATTTGGGGGGTCAAGTTTCGGTAGTAGTGTTTTAAAGGGTTTCTTAAGATGAATATAGCGTATGTCTTATGACTTGAAAACCGATCTTCCATATGTAAAACGTACGGATCCTAACGACTATGAATGCGAGTGAATTGCTATGCAACATGAATACTATCTTCAACTTGAAGTTTCAAAGTTGTATTATTGTTTGCATAATGGAATGAGTGGATTATTGGTGAGAGAATCTATAATGTACTACATTCCCAAAAAACCTAAAACTTTTGTGCTTTGTTTGTTAGCAATCTTTTAAGGTCAACATAGCTGGCTATCTTGCATTATGCAAATCAATCAATTACATTGAAGACTTATTCACTTTTTAAAAAGCCTTAAAAAGCCAATATTGAAGGGGAAGAAGAATAAGAAAATAATGATAAAACCTAGCATAATAACAAGTCGGGTTGGGTTGGGTTGGGTTGAGTTAAGTTAATATGTATATCGTTTTTTTATAATATTTCTTTTCTAATTTGTTTCGTATTAACGCGAGTATATTTAAAATGTTCATTTATCTAAAATCATGTTCAAACTAGTACCAAAAAAACTTCTTAAAATTGAAACAATTCATTTTGTAAGAACAAAAATAAGGTGAAGGTAACATTAGAGAAGAAAAATAATATATTGGGCTAGTTAATATACCATTGTGCTTACACTATTGGTGACCCAATTATCCATTAAATATGCAAACCCAATTTCTTTTTAGATGTTAAAGTTTGAAGTTGAGCATTAAAGCCCAAAGTTTAAAATCCAAATTTGTTAGAAGTCCAAATTCCAAAATAGATCCAATTTTGTATCAATATATAAAAGTTTAAAGCCCAACCAAGACTTTTTAATTGATTTACATATTTAAGCTATAGTTTCAGCCACTTTCAAACACATTTACGAAAAATAAAAGTTTCAACTTTGAGTTTCTAATATAAACTTTAGCTTTCAGCTGCAGCTACAAACTAATTTTACCAAACATATAACAGATTTATGTAACTTCTCTTTATTATCATCTCTAAATCATGATGCACTAGGTAAATAAACATAACCTATATGAAAAACCTTCAAATTGAAAAGTAAATTACAAATTAAAACAAACTCGATTTGAAAAGAGGTT
Source organism: Senecio squalidus (assembly GCA_910822075.1). NCBI lineage: Eukaryota > Viridiplantae > Streptophyta > Magnoliopsida > Asterales > Asteraceae > Senecio > Senecio squalidus. Next base: position 65,695,785 of record CAJVGC010000065.1, read on the forward strand.
ATCCCTTTACATGTTCTAACTTAATTCACTCAATGATTAAGAGATGTATGATGCCTTTTCTAACTTTGTATGTTTACCATTCAATTTCTTGCATGTGTTTATCATATTTTTAAGTTGATTTATAAATGTATAAGTTAGGTCTATCAATCGTTTCTTACACTTTTATTTAATGGTTCAGGGAATATATTCATTTAATAGTTTAAAAACATAAAAGTTTTTATTTATAAACTTCTCCTTGTGAAGGATTTACACCACTTTCTCACCATTATAAGGTACCAATAACTCTAACAAAAAGAACCCGGGTTCTATACTTCCCTTGATGATACTAACGCTCTATTCTCGAGTCTAGAATTAAAGGAAATGCAACTAATGTAAAGAAAAGAAAATTAAAGTAAAGAAAAATATTTATTGTCCTTTATAATCACTTCAAATATGGTCGGATTGTTTTATTGAATAAAATATATAAACTTTACCTTCTAACCCTTTCCTTTTCTTTGCTTTTATTTCTAAAATATTTTTGAGAACACGACAATTTATTTATTTCATTTCATTTACATTTTTTTATCTTAAAAATAAAATTTAAAAACACAATGTAATAAATAGCAATGCAATTTGTTAAATGCAATAAGTAGTTAGCCATACACATGTAGGGAATGAGGACCAAAAACCTTAGAGGAATCTACATGTGACAACCCCACAAAAAAGAAATTTAAAAGGTTGGGTGAAGTCTATGTCCTAAAGCAAGGGTATAGTGGGCACAAGGGCCCTTCATCTATATGCCTAACCTTCATCATTACTTCCCACTTTAACTAATCACATTTAGAATATTTTATTAAGTTATCATTTAACAAATTTAGAAAGGGAAATCATCAAATATATACAACATCTATACCTAGTATAAAAACTACATAATTTTAGGGTTTCAAGAAATAGATAAGGCTATTATAGAGATTAAAGGATGTTTGGTGATCGGTTAACAATCGGTTTTCTAAAAGACATAATATTTTCTTTTTTCAATAACAACGATAAAATTTTGTAATTTTTTGTTATTTTTTATCTAGTCAAGATAACCTAATATTTCATTTGTGACTTTCTTATAAAAGCCCTCTGCAACGTCTGGTCGACAAAAGTGGATGGTGATTTGCATAGTAAGAGGTTGAAGGTTCGAATCTTTCAAGAAAACAATTGCAATTGGGATAGGGTATGTTTCATGGTTGGAATTATCGAGTATTAACCTTTTTTTATTAGATAAGTTTACTTTAAAAGAAAAGAAAAAAAGGATATTAGCTATTCAAATTCATTTTTTGATTTACAATTTCGAAATCATAAGACTTGCACTAAACATGGAAGTGTGATTTATTTTCAATAAAACGTTGTTAATATAGATATTCGGCCGGTTTAATTAAAACCGTTAATTAAATAATTAAACTATAGTACTACATAATAATGGAAAAGTAATGGTGACATTTAACTCTTATCACGTTTATGGTATCATGAGATCATAAAACAAAGCTCGTGGTCATCATCAAAACTTTCACTTTTTCTTTTTATTATTTAATTTCTTAAATAATTGCTAATCAAGTTTAACTCTCTTAGTGTGTTTTTTTATATAAAAAATAGTGTGTTACATGAAAATAATTTGGTATTGGTTGAGACAGTTTGAGACGAAGTAGACAGATTGTATCATCTTACTTTGGTCATAGACTAAGAACGTAAATATATATTAAAGAAAGTTTAGGAGTTTTGTCTCGGCAAAGTCATTGCGATAAATCTAAATCATGAAATAAAACATCACTCGACAAAATCTTACCTTTTTATAATTAAAATCGAGTTGACCATAAAATCTAGTTGATATATATAGCTTTAGATTGAAATAAATTACACTAATGACATAGGTAGAAATTGAATACCAAATATGATAATTTGTAACTAATATTAGGATTACCAACATTTTGAATTTTTCAAACCCTAATTTTACTGGTAATTAGTTTTTAGAGTTTATAAAGTGGCAGAAGTCAAGCGGGCAACGGTTAACATAACCTAAGATGCTTGATAATTTGTGGACAATAATATAAAGAAAAAGTTAAAGGCTGAGGTAGAAAGAAGTTATCTTGTGAAGACCACATTTGAATATAGCAAAAGTAGTCATATAAAAAGTTCAAAAACAGATGGTTATATAAAAGTAGTTGTCATTGTGTTTCATTTCTAATACCATTTCCATTCAAAATCCAGCAATTTATCACAACAAGAGCACACATCATAATCATAATACCATCATCAAACAACAAGCTCAAATTTAGAGAGAGAAAGTGTGTTAGATAGAGATGAAAAGAAGAGAGCTAAAGGGACCTTCAACGGATCTTTTGGTATGTTTTCCAACAAGATCTCATCTTACATTGATGCCTAAGACGATTTGTAGTCCATCGAGATCCTCAAAGACATACAACCACGGCGGAAAATCTAGTGGTGGTGGTGACAGAAGGTTATGGTCTAAAAGGAACCAGATGGGGTTGGATCAGATATCTGAGCCGACTTCTCCAAAAGTGACATGTGCAGGACAGATCAAGGCTCGACCTAGGTCTAGACCATGCAAGAATTGGCAGACGGTTATGGAAGAGATTGAGAGGCTTCATAATCATAACAATAAGAAATATAGAAAGAAACCTAGTTGGAGTGATGCATTAGGGTTCAAGAAAGACTCCATGCAATTCTTGACAAGTTTAAGAAGTTTCAAGTTTGATTTGGGATGTTTTAGTGCATTTCCAAATGCAAATGCTACTTCAGATGACGACGACGATGGTGATAACGATAATGATGAAGATGATGAAGAAATTAATCATGTAAAGAAACTAATGGGGTTTGAAAGGTATGATCATGATGAAGATTTGGAAGAGAGGTCATCAAAAAGTGCATTTTCAAAGTTGTTCATGTTCTTAGAGGAGAATCGAGATTGTGGGTTACATGCAAAAGAAGAATTCGAAAAACCTAAATATGGTGATCGTGATGATGATGATGATGATGATGATGGCGATCAAGTTCCATGTGTGCCACCATCTAATGCACTCTTGTTGATGCGGTGTCGTTCTGCACCAACTAAAAGCTTATTTGAGGAAAAAGAAGAAGACGGAAATGATGATGATAATGATGAAGAACATAAAGATAACGATGATGAAGATGACAATGATAAGAATGATCAATATAATGATAGGAAGAAAAAGGAAAATTTGATGGAGTTGATGAATTATGAAGGTAATTTCTACAAACTATCATGTGATATTGCAAAAGAAACATGGGTTGTTGCCGGAATCAACAAAGATCAATGTTCGAAAACTCAAAGTTCGCAAAGAAGTTCAACCGAATGTCTTGAAGAAGTTAAAGCTTGTTTACAATGAGCAATACAACACCCGTTTAATCGAATCCGAATGAGATTTTCATGATCATGAGGTTGTTCTACTTGAATTTTTATTTTGTTCCTTTTTTTTGCATACCCATGTATAGTTTTCATATATTCTCTAATTATATATCTTTTCTTTTTGAGTAGATATCTTTTGTATGGTACTCGATTTGATTTATTTCACATTTAATCCAGCTACTATAGTTGCTTACAATGATGAGTTTTAGAAAACTCAAAACAACAACATATACCTCTCAAATTTCTAAGTATTATGAACGAAAACGGAACAAATGGCATTCACGGACCATATTTCAGGATATTTTATGGTATGCCATTCTTTATCGGGTTGGATCATATATACTAAACCCTAAACTACACATGTTATCTTATACTCATATCATAAGGTACCCAATGTTGTTACATCGTATATCAATTCATTAAGAGTTATTTTTCCGAGAGGTTGTTACCCTCTACAGGCTCGACAAGTTTAAGTTTGTACAAACTTAGTTTCTATACCCTATGTATTTGGCAATTTTTTGTCCGGTTTGTTCAAACGCCAAGGTTTATATGTTGTTTTTGTTAAATCAATATTGTAAGTTTGTAAAGCACAGGGGGTTGACAACTCAAGTTCTCCACTCCGACCCTTTGAGTTGTGGCTTGAGTTCTCGGTCTAAGTTGTTTTCACAATTCGTGTTTACATTATTTTTTTCTTTTGCATTTCAATTGTTGAAGAGGGTAAAATGCGAGACCTATTACTTGAATTGTCATGTCTTTTGGTTGTTTTGTAACGTAATTTATCTCCTTATGTTGGTTGTAAGACCGGTTGGTGGGGATCCCTAGTGCGGGAATAGCGGGATACCTTTTTTATTACTTGGTCTGTGGACTATTGATCCAGTATTTTTATTGGCCCAACAAACATGAACATTTTGAGTTAATCGACCCATTCTTTTGATCCAATATTTTTATTGGTTACCTCAAAATGTATATCATTTATAACAAATTGACCATCTAAAACTATAAACATATTGTTTGGTGAATGATATGCAATAATCTTTAATTTGTTGTTATTGTTAGTTATCTCCAACCACAATTGTAGTTGTGGTTATATACGTATTTCAACCAACAATCCAACCATCAGTTTCGTCATAAATAACTGAAAACTCATGAAGTTTTGTTTTTAATTCAATCTTTTAATGCCCTAAAAAAATTGCCCGAGTTTTAAACGAAAAGGAAAAGAAGAGAAAGGAAACGGAAATTTATTTTAATTGTTTTTTCTAGTTGAAAAGATAGTGAAGATAACTCAAAATAACAATACTAGAATTATGTCAACAATGGGTAAATTTGATACTAATATTTATAGAATTCTATACACAAAGCCATCAGAGTTCTACCTGGGTGGTAAGGAGTTTTTTTGATGAAGGAGAGATCTTGAGTTAAAGTCTCGTATGAGGGTTTCCTATGAGAGATTCCTATTTGTGAGGATGTGTGGATTCGTGGGTTGCATACATCCCAATTGGATGTCCCAGTGACTTATGAGATAAGTGAGATTCCTCTTTGTAGGGGTGTAATGATTCGTAAGTTGCATATATTTTTGTTTAAAGAAAAGGTATAAGTCCAAATTTTGAATTTTCAATGGTCTTTATTGTATGCTTAAACTAAGACCGTGCACAAAACCAATTTCATACATAAAAGTGTTCAATATCTTTAAAGTGAAAAAAATAGTTTTGTTTAGACTAATGCATTCTTAACTACTACTTATATTTACTCTTCTTAACCCAATTATTTAAGTTCATTAAATGACGTTTAATACATGACTGGTTGACAAAAGTAAGAAAAATTGTTATATAAAATGAATATTTTGTCAATTTACGTGACAATATATATTTTCTATTTCCAATTTAAGGTTCTAATTTAGGGATCATAATATAACAAATTACTTAATCATTGCAATATGTCACCCGCTAATTCGATAGTGGATAATCAATAGGAGAAAATACATGCTAAAGTATGTTACTCCGTATTTAATAACTTTATAAAATATCAAAGTCTTTTTAAATTACTAGATAATAGTAGCGTAAATAGGTGATGTTAGCAAAATGTATCTTAAGCAAGGTTATAGATAACGTAAGGCGTGGCGTGGCAGCATGAGCAAGCCTCAAGCTTTGCAAGAAATGGCGAGACATGACGTTTTTCAAGGCGTGAAAAAGCGGCAAAAAATTAATATATTTTATAATTTTATATATACTTTTATATATATTTTTACTATTATTAAGTTATATCAACACCAATAAATTATAAAAAGTTAATAATTTCATATATCAATATACAACTAATGTAAAATATAGTAACCAAGCTTTACAAAGAAGTTATCCATCATTTCGTGTCGGCTACTCCAAGCCTTGAGAAACGGCGAGACATGGCGGCGCCATGGCGGCTACTCCAAGCCTTGAGAAATGGCGAGACATGACGGATTATTTAGAACACTGATCTTAAGTGATAGAAAAATAAAATAGTTTATGTATAATTTTAAAAAAGTAGGAGTATAAAAAAATTATATGTTGCGACATATACGATAGATATAATTACACAACTATTCATCTGATACAATAATACTTCGGAAATAATCACAAAATTCACGAAAAATTATCAGACCACTTTTTTCGTTGCAATGATAGGTGATGAGATTATTCCGTATTTTCAAATAATATTAGCCTTGAACACGTTTATGTACTATTTTTCGAGTATTAAAATATTTTTAACCAAATGAGACATCGTATTTGTAAGATTATACAAATATTTATAATCAAAATATATTCTTTTACATGTTACTCAATCTATGTGATTGATTTAATTGTGATTCCAAATTAAAGAAGGACAATGCTAACAAATGTCCCTAAGGCAATGGTTAAGACTTCTTTTTTTGGTTTTATTCTCTAATTAATGCTCATTTTCTATTTAAATAAAGAATCTCAATAATATTTAATTAAGGAATTATTTTTAATAACTAAATCTCTAAAAATAAATTACATATTACTTTACATTGTATAATACTTCACCATAGTCTAGAGATTATGTTTTTCCATTACTTGTTTTTGGACTTTTGTATGTTTTGTAATTTCCATCTATTATTATTGTAATGATTGTTTTCTTTCTACTATTTGATATGAATCAAATAAATAAAGTTTCATAGTGTGGTTAATATTTTTGTGTCTACTGACTTTTTGACCGAGAGAATTCAAACATGACAACATTTCTTTATGGTGAATTATTATACAATGTAAAGTAATATGTAATTTATTTTTAGAGATTTAGTTATTAAAAAGAATTCCTTAATTAAATATTATTGAGATTCTTCTTTTAAATAAAAAATAAGCATTAATTAAAGAATAAAACTAAAAAAGGAAGTCTTAACCATTGCCTTAGGGGCATTTGTTAGCATTGTCCATTAAAGAAAAATAAAAGTAGGAATAAAAAAGAGAACAGAATAAGGCCCTACCAAGACTGCCCTCTCTACATTATTCTTTTCATGTTCATTTTTCTCAAAAGAAATTAGAAAAAATATTTCCTTAATTAATCAAAAAATTATGTCACATACCAATTTAATGATCAAGATTTAGAGAAAAATACTTCTTTCGTTTCAAAAAATAATTGTCCATGTTTTTATCTATAATTGTCCAAAAACTATTGTCCTGTCTAAATATGAATAGTTAAAACGTAGTAATTTATCATTTGTTCATTAAATTTTTTTAACTTTTTAAACTTTAAAAATAATCGACGTTTTTTTTGCAGGTATATAATGAATATTTTAATGAAAATTTACTTCTTTAATTGTATATATCTTATTTTAATTATTTATCTTTTTTACACATCTTTTTTACGAATGAAATAATAAATAAATTAATGTACTTTCTCTTTCTGAATATTAATCACTAGTACTAATACGTGTGAGGACCGGAGAACGATATTGATGATTTTTAGATATATTTATGTAGTTCTCTATATCATTAGTGTAGTTAAAATTATATGTAAAAAATATGTAGTAGAAGAAAAATGAATATGTAATATATTAAAATGTTGAGTTAATAAGGTTAAGTTTTTCTTTTGTCAATTTATTATTAGGTTTCCACAAAATCTAAATGCTTAACTATGCTTTGAAAGCACTTCAAATATTTGGTCACACCTTAACAAAATTCTAACTAAAAAGAGTTTCAAAACGAACCGACATTTGAGCCTTGACGGCCATGATTATTTATGAATAACCGTATTGGATATGACCCAACGACATGATATAGTCTATAGCACTATAGCAAGCGCGTTGGCTAGGGAATGTACAAAGGGAAAAGTAGGAACAAGCACGTTGATTGACCAATAATTCAACCAAGACAACGTATGAAGTTCGTTGGCCAACATATTCTTTGCCTCTTACATTTGTTTTTAGAAATAGGAAACGTCTTCTTCAATTGACATATTTTGTCTCACACCGTTAATCCTCAATTTCATACTTTTCTGAACACTAGAGTACTCACTCTCACGTTATAGAAGAATCATATGGGCATGTCCTTGTTCTTTTTAGCGTGCCCTTCGTTTTCTTCACTTATCGACCAACATCAACCACGACCGCTCATAAACAACAAATTTAACCCTTAAAATTAGAATCAAGTATATATATATATATATATATATATATATATATATATATATATATATATATATATATATATATATATATATATATATAGGGACAAGTTCATATAAAATAACATTTAGAGTAAAATAGGTAAAATAACAAAGGACATTAATATGTATTTAAAGAAGTTAAAATGTAACCCTTATCATTTAATATTTTGAATTTAATTATTTTTCCACTTATTTATCTATTTATGTTTATTTTAATTTTCTTGATAGTGCTTTAGAATATATTTGTATATGAATTTAAATATATTTTTATATTTTGGAAAATTATTTATGTCTATTCATTTTGTAATGATTCATATGCTAAATCAAGTATGTGTATCAAATTATTTGATTATATGCATCAATTATATTGTAGTGCATCATACTTGTTTTATGGTGAATCAAAAATTGTCAATTTTAACCTCCAAATATAGTTGATGCATCAGACATTTTACCTCATGCATCTAAAAACTTCCTACAAATATAAATATTAGATACTTTTAATTAATTTAATAATAACCGTTACATTTTTATTAATTGATGACCATTTATTGAACAACATGTTATTTAGAAATTCAATTATGACATTAAAGAAAGTTAATGACATTTTTGTTGTTTTACTTAGTTTACTATAAGTTATACTTTACAAGAACCAACCCCTATATATATATATATATATATATATATATATATATATATATATATATATATATATATATATATATATATATATATATATATATATATATATATATATATATATATATATAGAGTTGGTTTCAAATGAGAACCATACAAATAATTAGGAACCATTAGGAACCAATATTCACCAGTGTATATATATGATATTCACCAGTGTATATAAGGCATATGTATATATATATATACACTGGTGAATATTATATGTATATACACTGGTGAATATTATATGTATATACACCGGTGAATATCATATTAAATATACACTGGTAAATATTATATGTATATACACTGGTGAATATTGGTTCCTAATGGTTCTCAAATATTTAGTGGTTCCTATTTGAACCCACCTCTATATATATATATATATATATATATATATATATATATATATATATATATATATATATATATATATATATATATATATAAAGTGAATATGTGACTATTACACGTTAAAGCTTACAATCAAAACTCATAAAATATATGTCGTTTTGTTAAAAATTCTTAAAATCTCTATTTTTAATCATATTTATTAAACTAACTTTACAAAATTTTATTTGTTCACATCTTTCATTCATTAATCGTGTCTTTCAACAAGATATGTTTTTTTCTTATCACTTGGCATCTATCGAATTAACTTTTTATAACTTCTTCATAATAAGAAATGATTATCTGTATTTTGAGAATCACCTCTCCTTTGATGATTATAGAACAAATCAAATGTTGAAAAATATTTAAATCATAAAACAATATAATTTTTAATGATTTCGCATTCAAGATTACATGTATAATACCAATAAAATTACCAACTACTATTCAATAATGTTCTGATTCTTAACTTTAATAGTCAAACCTATTTTATGTCTATTCACATGTGCATGAAAACTAGCCAACCATATTTCCCTCTTGTATGTTTTGGAGTTTGACCCGTTTCTACCGACCAATCACTTCCGTTCCCTCTCAACCTTATTGGTCCTAATTAGATACACTAAATTTAAACGTTTTACGGATAGATATTTCTAATAAAATGTCCACTTAATCAACAATGTCTTACTTATAATTCTTTTAAATATTAAGTATATTTTTATACATATCAATTAAACATATCTATTATTTCTTTAATATTTTTTAAGTATCTTAATAAATTAAACATAACATCGGTAATTATATTTAAATTTTTTATAGTTTAAAAAATTTACTTCTAATCATAAGTCTTTTGTGGCTTGTTTGTCATTCACATATATATGATATTTATCATCATTAAGTGTCTTTATCGATCGGTCTCAAAATAAACATTAGAGATATATCAAATATTCACGACATATGTGTTATGTTTAGATTTGAATCTACACTCCCTAAAATAGTAACTCCTTTAATATATACATAGATTTTAGCTAATTTCTCATTATTGTTACAAATTTCATAAATTCATAGAAAAATCATATTTATAAGTAGACAGTTATAGTGATGAAAAAATATATATCTGAAAAATCACAAAGCGTGTAATTTTTAACATTACAAACTTTTAATTGTGAAAATTGTTTATAAACTTATTGAATAAATTGATTTGATGTGATTGGGGCCGGAAAATTGATGTTTGTGACTATGTGTGATAACTACGAAAGTATATTGGGAAATATTTCACAAATAGAATGATTCTTGTTTTAATCATATGTAAAATCGGGTTTATTAAATGGACTAATTGGGATGCTAGATGTTATCTAGAAAGTAATAAAAGTTTATATCACGATTACGTTTAGTTAGATGAAATGAAAATAGTGTAACAATATTCGTTGTGTGATCTAATTTTTCTAAAGAAAATGGAATATAAAACATATGGTAATATAGGACTTAACGAGTAAGTAAAAATATGTTGATAGTCCGACAAACTAGATCTACTAAATTTTCCAACTTTGATTTGTAGTTAATTTAGTAACATATTCAAAATCATAAGTACAATTTATGTATTTATGTTTATCTATAAAATAAATATAATATAATATGTGAGGTTGAAGACTCTAAACGTTTTAGTCAAGGGCAGCCAAAAATGATGTTTTAAATGTGTATTTAAATTGATCGTGAATCGAGTCTCTTCAACATTGTATTCATATTATTTTTATTAAATATAAAGAAAGTTTATACATCAAGATTTTATTTTTTAACTAAAAAACAAAATATGGAACTACAATTAGATGACGTTAAATCTATATTATATATATATATATATTATAAGGGGTGTGATCAGTTAAGACATGTAAATTATTTGAGACCTAAAGACTTGATCTCAGCCCTCCAAAAAACAAAATCTAAGGCCTGAGATTAAAACAAAATTTTGTATTGGAAGGGCATTTTCGTCCTTTAACAAAATAAAAAAAAATTACAGAAACCTAAAACCTTAAGCTCCCCAACCTCTCTTGTTATCAATGGCGAATCAATCGACCTAAAACCTCCATTCAAATCAATCGCGATTACCTTCGTAAAACCTCCATACGAATCAATTGAAACGAATCCAGAATCAATGGAAACGAATCCTGAATCATTGAGTAACCTTTTGGTTAGGATTGTAATAGATGTTATTCTCCCGACTTACATAATATCGCTGTTTAGCCATTATCATGAGGGCAGAACGTCCATCCACTATTTGGCAATCAACTATTACAATGAATGCAGTTTCTCCACCTCAGTTTCAACAATTGAGGGATCCTCACTCGTCTCTTTAGTTGTGGCGTTTCAACAGGTAATTTGTATTCATTTTCTATATTTATTTTTAATATTTGTATTTGAAAAGTACTAGGTTCGACCAAAAACTTAAGGAGGAGTGTATTAGTTACGTATAATACTTCGGTTTATGAAAAATCGTCATGCTTACAGGGGTGGGTGCTGCGTGGAAAACAGCCAAAGTGGAACCTGGAACAACGGTTGCTATATTTGGTATGATATTTCTAATTCGTTGGATTAAATTTTGGTGAGTAGCTGATTTTATTTTCTCCCCAACCTGTAGCAGATACTCTGGATGTTGTAATTTTTGACAAGAAAATGAAAGAAGTTGCAAAAAACAAGAAAAGAAAGAGCACCAAGCTATCTGTATCCGAAACAACTGAAATTGTTGTCCCCACTACTTCAGAAGATGTTAACGATGGTAGAAACAGTGCTGGAAGGAGTGACAAGAAAAAGAACAAATCGAAGAAAAATGGAAAAGATAAAAAAAAAATAGAAAGAAGGACGGTGTTCTTGAAAATGTTTCCCACTCTAATGAAGTTGACCTAAAAAGTGGTATGTACGGTCCTATAATAGTAGCTTATGCACTGGCTTTGACTTGTTTTTGAGTCAATTTAACACAGTTTAGTTACTTTCAGGTAAGTCAAAGAGAAGACCTCAAAAAGAAAATATGCCAACTTTACTGGACGATGATGATGAAGTTTATCAAATCTCTTCCGGGGACGAGGATGAAACAACGGGAATGAAAAGTATGTACTTTTACATATAGATGTTCAATTAATCTGTTCATGATGTTTATACTGTCATTTAGAATTTTAATTCTAAGTAGGGATGTGTTAGTAGCTTCAGATGATTCTGATAGAATATCATACGAATATTGTATCAAAGAAAGAACATAACTGTATTCTAATAAGTCTTGATTTAAATTGGTTTTATCTATGTCTTTAGGATGGATCACTAAATATCATCGAGCTAGACCTGGGGCAGAGGTCTTGTTGGAAAATATTAACGACTTTTTAGTTGACTACTGGGCACAAAAGGAGGTAATCATAACTATTTTCTATGTATACACATTACTTTCTATAAAATCCAAAATGGAAAACAGGTTTCGATGGGTGGGTCAAAACGGGTTAACAGCTTCTTGGCCTGTTTTTTGAATTTTCGTAAATATTTAGTATTCCAAATTATAGAAGTACAAGACTTATTATCCGAATGAAAATCAGTTTTTTGTTTCTTTCCAGTTAAATAGTCTAGGAAGATGTAAATAGTACTAAGGTAGATTCTTGAAAGGTCAACTTGTTTGACTCGTTTCTTTTCTAGCTAGGTTTTTGTTTTACCCATTGACTATTTATCACAAAAATGTAATCAAAGTCGACCCATTATCACAGTTATAACTGTTATCTTTACTTCTCATTATTCAGGAAAAGAAAAAACGGGAAGAGGATGCAGCAGATGGTGGATGGACTGTTGTTACACATAATAAGGGGCGGAAGAAAACAACAGATGCTGAAAGTGGTACAACTGTGGGTTCAGTCGCTCAGCTTGCTGTGATGGATAAGATGTCGAAAAAGAAAGATAATCAAGTAGGCCTCAATTTCTATCGTTTCCAGAAAAGGGAGGCACAAAGAAACGGTATGTAATCATGTTTTTTACATTTTTGTTTTTTCTGCATTAACAACTTTTTGTTGATTTTTTATTATCTAAATATATTAGTGTTGATTATGATTAGAACAATAATAGTATCGTAATAATAACTAACTTTAAATAAATTAGTTTATGATGTTTATATACACATTATAAATAGTCTTTGGGCAACTTTCAACCCATTTGACTTACTTGATCTATTAATTTGACCCGTTTGAGATAACACACAACCTGAAGTTGACCATGTCAATAGTTTTTTAATCGACCCTTTCATAAGTAAATGGTGGGTGAAATTGCCTCGTCTGGATTTGATGCTAAAATTTTTGAATGCTTGCAGAGATTATGATGCTACAAAGCAAATTCGAGCAGGACAAGAAAAGGATACAACAAATGAGGGCAGCTAGGAAGTTCCGACCATACTAATTTGGGTTAACTCATATACAGACTACACATCTGATTTTGTATGGTAAGTAAGGATCGGTAGATGGAAACTCGTCACAAGCTAACATGAGAGGGTTCAGTTGGCTAATTTGAAACGGCTCAATTTTGTAATGTGATTGAAAAATGATAAATATTACACTAGTTTATTTGTAATTTTATTTATAAACCTCCATATTTTTATGGAACCATGTTCTGAAAATGCGTGTTTGTATGTTATGACATGAATTTGTTTGCAGGACAAGCATTTGGATGTTCGTTTCATTGTGTAGTAGTAAAAGGTAATCATGAGTTCATGATTATTGCTTTGATTATTTAGAGTCTGGAATTATTTGAATTTTTTAATCATAAATTTTTTGAAGTTGATTATAAAGTAAAAATTATGTCAAATATCATATATGATAATGGATATATCATATATGATAATGGATCTGCTAATTTAATTTTTTGAAGTTGATTATAAAATAAAAATTATGTCAAATATCATATATGATAATGGGCCAGGTATATCATATATGATAATGGATCTAGTATTTTAATTTTTTTAAGTTGATTCTAAAGTAAAAATTATGTCATATATCATATATGATAATGAGTATGGTACATCATATATGATAATGGATCTGGTAATTTAATTTTTTGAAGTTGATTATAAAGTAAAAATTATGTCAAATATCATATATGATAATGGGTCTGGTATATCATATATGATAATGGATCTAGTATTTTAATTTTTTTAAGTTGATTATAAAGTAAAAATTATGTCAAATATCATATATGATAATGGGTCTGGTATATCATATATAATAATCAATATGGTATTTTAATTTTTTGAAGTTGATTATAAACTAAAAAATATGCCAAATATCATATATGATAATGGGTATGGTATATCATATATGATAATGAATCTGGTATTTTAATTTTTTGAAATTGATTATAAAGTAAAAAATATGTCAAATATCATATATGATATACCTATTCCAAGTAATAGGTATATCATATATGATAATGGATCTGGTAATTTAATAACTTTTTGATTTAGTTTGCAAAATGAGTTGTTCTGATTCAAAGTAATATGATAGTTATATCATATATGATATGTATCAAATAACATAACCATATCATAACTATCATATATGATATGTATCAAATAACATAACCATATCATATATGATATACCTATTACTTGAAAACAAGTATATCATATATGATACGGATATCATATATGATAGGACAAACATCATGTTATACCTATTACTTGAAAACAGGTATATCATATATGATATACCTATTACTTGAAAACAGGTATATCATATATGATATACCTATTACTTGAAAATAGGTATATCATATATGATATACCTAAAACAGGTATATATACCTATTACTTGAAAACAGGTATATCATATATGATATTATAAGCATATATGATATATACCTATTTCAAAGTAATATGATAGTTATATCATATATGATATGTATCAAATAACATAACCATATCATAACTATCATATATGATATGTATCAAATAACATAACTATATCATATATGATATACCTATTAATTGAAAACAGGTATATCATATATGATACAAATATCATATATGATAGGACAAACATCATGTTATACCTATTACTTGAAAACAGGTATATGATATATGATATACCTATTACTTGAAAATAGGTGTATCATATCATATATGATATATCTATTACTTGAAAACAGGTATATCATATATGATATTATAAGCATATATGATATATACCTATTTTAAAGTAATATGATAGTTATATCATATATGATATGTATCAAATAACATAACCATATCATATATGATATATCTATTACTTGAAATAGATATATCATATATGATATACCTATTACTTGAAAACAGGTATATCATATATGATATACCTATTACTTGAAAACATATATATCATATATGATATACATATTACTTTGAAATAAGTATATCATATATGATATGTTTACGATATTACTTGAAAACAGGTATATCATATATCATATACCTATTACTTGAAAACAGGTATATCATATATGATATTATAAGCATATATGATATATACCTATTTTAAAGTAATATGATAGTTATATCATATATGATATGTATCAAATAACATAACCATATCATATATGATATATCTATTACTTGAAATAGATATATCATATATGATATACCTATTACTTGAAAACAGGTATATCATATATGATATACCTATTACTTGAAAACATATATGATATGTTTACGATATTACTTTGAAATAAGTATATCATATATGATATGTTTACGATATTACTTGAAAACAGATATATCATATATGAATATTACCATTTGACTTCACAATAGAATCTATTAAATATCACCATTTGACTTCACGATAGAATCTATTAAAATGAATTATGCTATCTTTTAGCATGAGCATGATCCAGAATACAATGAACTGTGCAACATGTTGATAAACATCCCCGTTGGGATGTGTGACCAATGAAAATGAATTCTTCCACCACCACCACCACCACCACCGCCACCAACGCTCCCGCTCTTGCTACCATGACCTCCATCGCTTGAAATAAATCCAGACTCACCAATAGACAAAGCATTCAAGAACTGTTCCACCAGATCCACCCCCGGGGCCTTGATCCCGATCATCGTTACCATGAAATTTTTTCACAATATTTTCCACATAACTCCCTCCATTAGATCTTAATGAACCATCAACAAACAAACTTGCCAAAGGATGTTCCGATGAACCAATCACTAAATACACCAAAAAGATGCAACAATTAACAATTATTGTGTTTCTCATTAGCAACAAATACATATTTTGCCTATATTCCAAAAACGAGGTTTCACATCATAACAATTGACCATTTAGTAAGGTCTAAAGATGACGGTAAAAATCATGTAGAAGATTTGAGCTCACCTAGAACACCACCACCAGCAGTTGAGTGAGTAATGACATCATTTCCGCCTCCACTACCCAGCCAACAAGGAAAATCAGCATCTCCATACGAAACACCACCCTCCATGCACATCCCATTATAGCAGCCATACCCACCACCACTGCCAATGCCAACATTTAAGACTTTCCCCCTACCCATTCCTCCTTTGCATCCTGTGAAAATACAAGTATATTAACTGAAATTTCCCATCATTTTACTAGAGGTGGCCATTTGGAACCGTTTACGAATCAACAGTCAATTAAAGTTATAACTTTCCTTTGACGTGTCAAATAGGTAAGTTTAAAAATTAATAGTTGAAAGGGAAATAAATAGGTTGAACTGGTCGAGCGTTATATAATGTCTTCAAAATGCGAAAAGCTCTTTAATCATTTCATCCCTAATATCATATTGTTATCGTAATAATATAATTATTTTAATCAAAACTAAAAGGATTAGTTATTAGTAAAATGCAAGTAAAGAAAGAATATGCTTTTACCCATTAAAAAACCCGCCTGACCGGTCCGTTTTGCTATCTTCTTCCTAACAAAAAAACACAGAAATGCTGGCCATTTGGATTATCCATACTAATTAAAAGATTTTATCCCCTTTGAATACATTATATAGTTTTATAATGTAATACTCCTATCATATATGATATTCCTATCATATATGATATTCCTATCATATATGCCTATCTGCCTATCATATATGATATTCCTATCATATATGATATTCCTATCATATATGATATGTGATTATTATGATTGGATGATTTTTACTCTTCTAATGTGTACTATGATTGGATGATTTTTACTCTTCTAATGATTTTTACTCTTCTAATTACAGATTCGCCTTCAAATAAACTTCTTAGATGCTTAAATGTATGTACCATTAAGAGTAGTCTCTATCATATCAATGCAAGTTCCGACTGATCTCCCATGTGCCATGGCCTCAGCTAATGTTGATCTAGCTTCACCATGACGGAGTAATATCAATAGTGTGTTTAGTACAACCCATCTAATCAGAGCATTTGCTTCATCTTTCGAGAATTCCAACCAGTTAAGCACTCTATCCAATTGTTTGATTATAAAGAAATAAGCAATGATGAAAGTGATTAACGGGTCAAAACAAGTACATTTAGTTCTGGTTGGGTTCAGTTAATTTGCAAACATTTTTGTCCTTTTTATGCATTAAAACTACACAATACGTTTGACCCCGTTCAACCCATTTGACCTACCTTTTTCACTATTTTTCTTAACTTCCCCTGTTGAGTTAAAGTTTAAACCAATCAACCCAGTTATAAATAAATGGGTTAAAATTGCCACCTCTACAAGATAAAGAGGAAGAACATACTTTCTCCACATCTGCGTGATGTCCTTTTGAGTATCCGAACACCAAATGCTCTGCTACTAAGCCTCCAAGTATCACGCATGCAAACTTTCTTAAAACCTATGAAAGCATACACCAACCCGGCATTGCCGATCATCTAAATGGAAAAATTTACAGCAAAAAATAACTTTCAAGGGAATTAGATAACTAACCGTAGAAGACAACTTGCGTTTATTGCCCTACATGCATTATGAAACAGGTCATGTTAGTGGTCTGCATGATGCTAAAGTCAAATACAGAATTGGCATTAGGCCTAATTGATACTTCAGATTATGACCATCTACCCCTTAGGAAAATTATTGAATGCGTAGGAAAAACAGCCTTACCCGATGGCCTGGCTTTCTTTTATGAATATTTTTCTTTGAATCTTCTAACTGCATAAATAAAATCTAGTCTATGTTATAACAGAGAAGCAAAGGTTACGTTACCAAACTTATGCTAGTAATAGACTAAATAGTGGAAGAATTGAAGTACAATGTGCTAATTTTAATTAATTCGGTTTTGCGAAAAAAGTTTTATTGCATTTATAGCCAACCCACTCTCAAAGTAAAGCAAACCTCTTATAATTTAAACAAAATTTACTAGTACAGACACCAACTGAGAGACGTAAAGCATGTATCAAGTCACAGACAATTGGTTGGTCTTTTATAAGCGGCATAATGTTGTATATACAAGTTAAGACATTTCATCAATCAGGTTGAAGAAGGTGAAACAAGTGAGTAAGTAGTTACCTCTGTCAAAAATTCAAAGCCGACAAACTTAACGCTTGCATCAGAAACTTGATCTTGCTTCACATCTTGGGTGAAAGAAAATTTGTAGTGTTTGGGTAAAACACCAAGCAAGTAGCCAACTAAAAAATGACCTGCTTCGTGCTGCAACACTTGGCTTCAACTTCCAAAATGTATATCATTAGGTACTGCAAACAAAAATATGACCCGACTTACAGTCAATGCAATGCATCATAATATCTGCTTACTTGTGTTGGATTATATCATCTTGGAGACATACATCATCCGATGCTTGAAGGCTAGTGTTGATTGAATCAAGAACCGAGTCGAATAACGGTTGAAGAGCACTGAGATGTAATTCCTCTAGTGTTGAAACTCTTCGAGGAACCTTAAAGACATATAAAAGAATAGTTCAAATCTTGGCATTCAATAACTAAGACAAGAAAATGTGAAACTGACCTGTTTAGCAGAAGCAAAGCCACGTAGTTGGAGCTGTTTGATTAAAGAAACATCTAACTTAAAGTTTCCCTTGGATAAGTGTCTGTCCACCATTTTTAGTTCCTGTTTGAGTACTGGTCCTCGCTGGACAACGGTAATATCCTACTCGACAGAACTTCGATAACCGGAGAATCAGACGTCTGAACTCCCAAAACCGAAGAATCATCCATTGAACGAGATTAGGGTTTGCAGATTGACAGATTAGGGTTTGTAGAAGATTGAGAGATTAGGGTTTGTAATTTGTTTGAAGGAGAGAAAGAGTCTGGAATGAGAAAACACGGGAGGGAAAAAAAAATAGAAAATGTAAAATGACCAAAATACCCTTCCGGGTTATTTTCATTAATTTTAAGTGGTTAAATCTGGACCATTGATCATCTTGATCCAATGGTCCAGAATAGGTCTTTTGGTCTTAGTCAATAATGAGGTCTTAAATGATCTCTTTTCTATATTATAAAGCATTTGGTATAAAATGTTGAAATTTAAGAATGATAAAATTACTAAACTACCATTTTAACTAAACATTTATTAAATAATTACAAATAGGGTTTTTCTAACGTGTGCCCCAAGGGCACACGTTAAGTAGGGAATATTCTCCTCGAAAATTGAAAAAGTATGGAATATTCTCCTCGAAAATTGAAAAAGTATGAAATATTCTTCTCGAAAATTGAAAAAGTATGGAATATTCCATGCTTTTTCAATTTTCGAGGAGAATATTCTCTAGTTAACGTGTGCCCTTAGGGCACACGTTAGAAAAACCCTTACAAATATAACTTCATAACACACATACAATATACTTAAAATTTTGAAATAATTAAATTTCTTTTATTATAAATTTAAAACAATCAATTTTTAATGTGTAAAATTTCAAATAAATAGAGTTAATCTTTAAAATTTTAACTAATTGAATGTTAATAAACCGAAAATATTCATCGTTCGTAAAATTATTTGAAACAAAATATATACCATCGACTTATATATTTATTATCGCCGCTGGATCGCGCGAATATTATACTAATATATATAAATAAGCTAAAATATATGATAAAAACTTTGTATATTTCAAGCCCATTGTTTTATTTGGAACCCACCAAAGGTGCCCCAATAGCATATTAAGCAAACTTTTCTCAATCAATTATAACTAGAAGGTTTCCCGTGCGTTGTACGGGTTCGTTTTTGTGCGTATTTCGTCGCTCTGTTCTCGTAACTTTTTTTTTTACTCTAAATAATACTTTTACAACCTTCCATCCCATCGGCTCCGGATCAAGTCATTGATCGAAGCGAGAAGAGGAGAGGATATCGTTTATCCTACTCCGGATAAAACGACTCGACTTTTTGTTTTTTTACTTTTTTATCGAAATATAAATGTAGCTATTTGCTAAAACGATGCCAGTATTTATTATTAATCTGAGTAGATGTTCAGGGGTAGAAAACGTAAAAGTATTATTTAAAGCTGAGGGGGGGAAAACGCAAAAACATATAAAGTGCAGACAGGAAAAGCTAAAAGTCGTTTAAAGTTTAGGGTAAAAAAGCGTTTAATTTTTTAAAGTTGAGGGTGAAAAAGCGTTAAAGTTTTTAAAGTTGAGGGGGAAAGCGTTAAAGTTTTTAAAGTTGAGGGGGGAAACGCTAAACTCTTTAAAGTTGAGGGACCAAAATGAAAAACACCAAAATATTAAAAAATTGTTTTGGGCACTGTTAGCAATGTCTGCATGGGATTTAATTAGGAGGAGAATGACAAATTTCAAATAAACTATTACAATAATAATTGATTGTATATATTATACTAGATTATTGTCCCGCGATAGCGCGGAAAAAAATAAAAATTGAATTGTAAATTTTATGTTTATGTAGATTTTAGGTTATTATAAAAAGACAATGTTATACGTATAATAACATATATATACCTTTACGTTTATACACATGTTGTTTATAGTTATAATAACATAAACACTTTTACGTTTATATACATGTTTTAATATTTTTTATTAGGAGATTTTAAATAAAAATAATGTAAATCATAGTTCAAATTGAGTGAATTTTTTTAAGTAAATTGGAATTTTGTTTTTATTTAAGTAGAGATTGAAATTAAAGAGATAATGTAAATATGTTTTGTAAAATGGTGTAAAATGAAAATAGTGTTTGATGACATCATCAATTTGATCTAACGGTTGAAATCAAATAAGTTAACTCATCTAAGGGTCTTTGCTTCGCATGTGGCATTTAAGGCAACACCCGATTCATAAATAGGGTCGGGTTTCGGATAGAATAGTTCCAGTTTGTCGGGTTTCGGGTTTGACCCGATTGACCCGAAAATTACTGTCGAACTATATTTTAATTCAAAGGCATATGATATATATAAGCTAGAAGTCTGAAAGAGTTTCATACATGAAGCGATGTGGGACAAAGTAGGAAAAACTAAAGGCATATGATATATATATGCTAGAAGTATGAAAAAGTTTCATACCTGAAGCGATGTGGGACAACTAAAATAAAAATAGTGTTTGATGACATCATCAATTTGATCTAACGGTTAAAATCAAATAAGTTTAACACATCTAAGGGTCCTTACTTCGCCATATGGCATTTAAGGCCTCTCTTTTATATTATATTAAAGATTAAAGATTACACTAAATAACACCATTATTTTAATGATATGTACCACATGGAGAAACATATAGGTTTTCCCTTTTTGTGAAGATTTTGATTCGGTCTATATAAAAGACAAATCTTGTGAGTGCAATGTTCATCACATATTGATGAATAAAATATAAATTGAGTCATAACAAACATTTTTATATAGATCTATTGAATAAACAATTTCTAAAAATACCATATCATAGTTAACAAAATAGATAATGTATATAAGATCATCCAACTAATAAAAAACGACAATTGTATAAATACAAAAGTTACATGTTAATATTTGATTCATGGATCTTTGTCTTGTGCTACATGTTTCTCTCTTATAGAAAAACATTATAAATCAACATTTCTCTTCCAAAATAATATCAATAAAACCATATACATATTTCCATTATTCCCTCACGTACCAAGGCGATGATCATAGTCGGCCCAAAGGATGATCATCGGGAGTGAGACACGACCCGCGTCCTCCGAGAGGCAGTAATGAGGAATTTTCTACAATGGGCAAAAACCTGACGAAGCAATGTTGCGTGGAGTTAACATGTCCGCGACTCATGAACTTTTCAAGAAGAAGAAGCATTGATTGTAAATGGGAAATAAACATTGGGTATCTCTGTTCCAGCAGTCGTAATAATACAAAGGATTAAAGCGTTATCCACAGTGATCACGTGTAAATCGCTTGCAGGTGTCTTTTTATAAGTTCGGCGTCCAATCTATGTTAAATGATATGAATATATGTGACCCTAATGTCAAATCTATGTTAAGCCTTAACAAATGGACCGACCCTTGTTGATCGGTTGTTTTTGGATGAAATAACTTATTAAATATGGTTTACATTTAACGGACCTTTTTAATGGGTCATTGAGTAAGCTTGAAGTAAAACTTCAACATTGTTTTCAACAAATTATCGTAAAACATTATGTATAGACCGAAAAACATTGTTAGTTATTAAAATAAATTATGGGGTAAAAGTTAAAAAAAAAAAACATACGAACTTTCTCATTTGTATCGTTATAACAAACCAACTTCCGATATTACTTGAATAATTTATCAACTTTCCAAATCCGTGGCAATGTGATAAACTTGTAAACGGTTACCTCAACGTCAGAATTTTGGTGACATGGCATACACATGTCATACACGTCAACGCAATATCTTATGTGAACACCGTTTAATAAAGCTTTCTACCAGTCCCTTCTAGACAATTAAAACATACATATTCTCACCATGATTCTCGATTATCATGAATTAACATGACCAGACTCCATTGATCCATCATTTTCCATTTTCACTTTCTCCCCACAATCATCATTTTTTACAAGTTTTGTCACCTCATCATCCTCCACCGTCACTTTCGGTCTACAATAACCAATTTTCAAATGTGCACCAAGCTCCGGTTTTCTCTCAAGAAACTCTGTGTTTTCTTTCCATACTTCACCGTTTGAGTAAACCTCTTTCTTCCATATCGGAACAAAAGCTTTGAGCTCATCAATCATAAACTCACAAGCATCTAAAGCATCAGCTTGATGAACAAATGAAATAGCAACAAACACAGTCGTTTCCCCCCACAGATGCAGGGCCTAATCGGTGAGCTATGGACCATTATGATGCCGAGAAACGACCAGATTGAAGCGATTGGGGTTGAATTAAGGTTTTAATTTGGAAAATTAGGGTATCAGTTTTGGAGTAAATGATAAATTAGGGTTTCATTTGGGTGGGTAAATGGTGGGAAATGAGGTGGATAATACGTGGAAATTAATACGAGTAAAAAAGAAATAAAATCGGTGAACATAATATTCAACGGTAACCGATAAAAGGTCAATGAAAATTTGAAATTGTTTATCACATAGTGACGGATTTCAAAAGTTGATATATATACGAGTAGTATCGATAATTGATTTGTTATAACATTATAAATGAGAAAATTCATATGCTTTTTTTGACTTTTATCATTATATGACCTTATATTAAACTCAATATACCTATTATTAATTTCTAATAAATTAAATCTATATTTGTTAAGAATAAAGTTCTACACCTTTTCATTTTGGTTTCCTCATAGATCCCATAAATCCAACAAACATCATGAAAACAACTTCTCTTTCGGTAATCACTTTCTACACATCAAAACACTTCTTAAATCCTCAACAACTTTTCAACCAAATACTTGTACAACACGCTTCATAACATGTACATTTCTCAACTTTATTCAATTCCTAAGTTCCAACTCTACTAAAACCACTACCCTTTCCTTTCCCATATACAAATAAAAGTAAACAAACACAATCCCATACTCCCCCTTTATTTCCTTCCATATTTGATCTCATCACTTTCCAATTTTCACACTATGGATTCCGGTAATAGTGGTAGTTTACAATCATCAAGCGGCGGAGACGCCAATACTGTCACTGGCGTCTCCGCTACTGATGAAGTTTATGATTCAAGACAAGAATCTTTGTTTTTAAACCCTTCTATACATTTCAACCACTTACCACTACAACCACCATCATCATCTACTTTCTTTGATCCAACATCTTATTCACAACCAATAAACCAAAACCCGAACCCGAACCCAAATCCGATGTACAATCTTGAGTCTCTTTGGACAAGAAACACAAACCCTAATCCAAACCCTAATCAAAACCCTATCTACAATCTTGATACTCATCAAGATCCAAATTATAATCCAAACCCTAATCCTAATCCTAATCCTAATCCTAATCATATCAACCCGGATACCGGGCCCGAAAAGGGAAAGAACCCGAAAAAAAGAACACGAGCTTCACGTAGAGCACCAACAACTGTTTTAACTACCGACACAACTAATTTCCGACAAATGGTACAAGAATTCACCGGCATACCGGCGGCGCCGTTCTCCACCGCCACGTCATCACCCTTTTCCCGGCGGCTAGATATTTCACCGGTGCAAAGGATTCAACTACAACAACAACAGCCTTCATATTTGAATTCTGTTAATGCAACTAGTACTAGTTTTCATTTACCCCCTCAAGAAATCCAAGGGTTTTCAAAACAACCCTTTAACTTATCAAACTTGTCAAATTTGACTAATA
Source organism: Senecio squalidus (assembly GCA_910822075.1). Lineage (NCBI taxonomy): Eukaryota > Viridiplantae > Streptophyta > Magnoliopsida > Asterales > Asteraceae > Senecio > Senecio squalidus. The sequence continues at coordinate 65,720,648 of CAJVGC010000065.1, forward strand.
TGCAAAATCAAATGTTTTCGTTTCAATCGGGTTCGCAAACGAATCTTTCGCAACGAGAGTCTCAACGATCGGAAGCCGCGAGTGAGTCGTCGAAAAGATGGAGGGGTGAAAATGAACATTTGGTGAATTTTGAAGGGGGGAATGGTAGTAATAGTAATAATCAAAACGTTGGCGTTTCATCGAGAAATGATGGGGATCAATTACAAGGTAATGAAGATTCATGGATTTGTCCTTCTGATTAATTAAGTTTTTATATTATTTTATTTTTAATTAATTAATTTTTATGTAAGAATTTTAAGGTAACAATGTGGATGTAGGGGTGATTTTTATAAATTATTTTATGATCAAAATCACCTTAAATATATATTTAAAAATAATAAAAGTACATGATTAACCAATTATTTTGTCAATTTATAGAATTTATGTATATTTTGTATGAAATATATGTAAATTGGTAGTTGGTTTTATTGAATTTATGCATGAAATTACATGCATAGTCATCATTTTTAATTTACTATAATTAGTTAGAGCATTTTTTCCTTATTTAAGTGACTTAATTTTTTGGTGATTACTTACTTTAAAATTATGGCATTTGATTTTAGTGTAATGTGTGTCCTTTTGATCACAAGATTTGAGTATTTATACTTTCTTTGTCACATAATTATAAGAGTTTGATTAGTTTTACGATAACTGCTATCTGTTAAAACCGGATTAGAGCAACTTTTATATACATACCTGATTACTTAAATACATATAGAGAAAGGGGCGGAACCAAGAATATTCTTGAGGGGTTCAAGATTATGATTTAATTATGTTTAAATGTAAAATCAATGGATTCATATACGAAATATAGGGTAAACTTACAATAAAATACGTTAAAATTCTAAAATATTTTTAATTTAGTGGATTCAATATAGTTCCGCCGCTTTATAGAAAGATATATAAAATGCAATGTATATGCACTATTATTTTACCAAATATTCCAAACCTATTGAATGCTATTTCTTATGAAAATTTCAATTGATTGATAATTAAGTCTATAAATATTTAAATAATAGATATCATACTATATGGTAAAAATATATATTGAAGTTATGGTATCTAACTCAGCCATTCCTTGGCGTTATATGGAGTGGGGATTCCTACTCTACACCAAGTGTGACTAAAGTATAAGTAATTAATTATCATTTTACTCTTATTACAAAAAAAAAAAAAAAAAAACTAAATAAGTGAAAATGCCCATTTTAATGTCGTAGGTTTAAGTTTTATAAGAAAAAAAAATGTAAATAAGTTTGTTATGGTTGTGATATGCCTTTGACATTATGATTCTTAATACTCATGTTGTTTCGGTAAGTTTCAATTTCTAGTAAATAAAAACCATACCGGGTAAAATCAATGTATTCGCATGTTCTAAAAGTTATATTGTGGAATTTGAGTTTCGTTATTAAAGTCATTTCTAAATTTATCAGAAGGCCTCTTGTAGTCTTGTTGTATATATCCAACTCAAAGACAAATACGACATCTACATTTTTCCAATTTTAGAAAGAAGAAAAAGCTATTGACGTTTTTTTGTCCATTCTTTCTACCTTTTTGTTATCGTTTCTCATAACACTTTAGAGCACAATGTTGTAGCTAATTAAAAATATTCTTATTGTACTAATACATTAGCAATGTGTTTTTTGGTTTTTTCTGAATTTACTTTTAAGTTAATAATTCATAAATTGTATATAAAGAATTTTATTACATCAAGTTTAGCATACTCACATTCTTTTAATAGGGTACGGGTTGTTAATATAATTTGTGAAAAGGTGTCATTGAGATTTTGATAAAAACTAAAGGGGTGCTAGTGTAACAAATATTCTCTTATAAATAATATTAATATTAAAATTAACACTTTTTCATACAATAAAACGCATCTTGTTGATTAAAATAATATATAGAATAGATGTTTAATATAAGAGAAAATCACAAAAATAATCACCTCAAAATTCAAAAATACCAAAATAATCATCTGATTCGCGCCACTTTTCTCGCGCCATTTTTTTCGTCGCGAGATTGAAAATAATATAAATGATTGGTCATAAATTGACCACGTCCTCGCGACTTTTTTGGTCCTCGCGACATTTTTCTCGCGCCAATTTCTGACCACTCATTTATATTATTTTTCAATCTCGCGACGAAAAAAATGGCGCGAGAAAAGTGGCGCGAATTTGATGATTATTTTGGTATTTTTGAATTTTAAGGTGATTACTTTTGTGATTTTCTCTTAATATAATATGATTGGACTCTTTAGCTCAATTCAACCATATACTAAACATGTTCATTTACAAATTTAGAAGATATTTTTAGATACAACTTTGATATTTTTAAAACATTTGTAATAACTATACAATAATACTAAATATATTATATATATATTTATTTTATCTTAAATGCTATTTAGAAAAACATGTGTTTGCTTCATTGTGTTACTATAATGGTTTTGGTTGTAATAGGATAAAATATATATAGTACTATATAACATATTTTTAAATTAACATTTAGGCTCTACTCTTTGCAAAACTTATAATGGTGTGTCATTCGATCGTGGTTGTTCAAGCTTAGTTTGAGGTTAATGTGATACTCAGTCACATTCCACTCACATTCCATTATACTTATCGGTTTTTTGGTTATTAATATAATTGATCGGGGTGAAATCTCTTTCACCCAAAAAAAAAAAAAAAACTACTTATTCAATTAAATTATTTAAACAATTAAATTCTTTTTTAAAACCATATTTTAAAGGAAAAGATCTCATTTATAGAAGTTGCCTAGAATTAATTGGATAATTTGGTTGTTAGATCCACCTAATCCCACATAATTACCACCAATAATTTAAAAAGAGATGCCTTAGTAAGAGATATATATGACAAGTCTAAAGATTTGATATCCAATTTGAGTGATTGCAATATTTTTGGCTCTATTCTATGTAATCATGTTAAAACTTTAAAAGAGAAACATTTGTTTTGGTACACATTATTATTAGAAAGTATCTGGTTTTAATAAAAAATAAATAAATATAATAATGTATAAATATATGTTTGAATACCAAAGTATAAAGATGAATTGAAAGTTTTTGCATTGGATTAAACTTGAATTGAAATATGCAGTTTGATTAGATATAACATCATCAAATTCATAAGAACTTTCTTTTCTTTTACTATATTTATAGAAATATTTTGCCATTTAAACTGTTCTTTTTCATAATGGTTTCTTTTTCGTATGTCTTGTTCCATTCTTTTATCGTTAATTAAGTTGTTTGTGCGTGTTTTCAACAACTTTTAATATAGCGAGTCTAATCTAGATTTGTCAAGTCCGACTCTAGGTTACATTCATTCCGACATATAATCGACAAGTTTAAGACAATCTTCTTTTTTCCAAAAAAAAAGAAAAAAAGATTAAGACAATCTTTGTAATTTCTTGTTATTCTGAATTAGGTTATATATCCAACATGTAGAACCCCTAGATTAACGACTATGGTTAAAATAATACTAATGACATAGCTATAAAATATCGGCTCATGAAAATGATACACAACTAACAATAAAGTAGATTTATAAGTAAAAGTCGAGTTTATCATATTAACTTTATTATGATAATACATATTGTAACAATAATAACTTTTACTTCACTTATAAGCATCTTCTTATTTCAAAATTTCTTAGTTATACCATATGTACCAAATCTATAAACATCGAAATATTTTTATAAAATACTACTAACATTTGTTCATAAGCTAATAATCTTACAATTATCTAAAAAATTAGAAATTACTATAGGGTTGTTTGTTTGTGCTTATATAAGTGACTTATGGTTAATTGTCATTTCGGCTTATGTTTTATAAGCCCGAATTTTCTGGCTTATGTAACTCATTATGGGCTTATTATTGTTTATCACGTCATAATAAACAGTAAGAAGCTCATAAACGGTTACATAAGCCGAAAAATAACATAAGACGAAATGTCAATAACCCGCTCTTTATATAAGCTCAAACAAACGCTCCTATATCTGAAATTTAAATAGACAAAGAAATTGCAAAGAAATGAGTGATGGAGAAGTGAAAGCATGTGAGATTCTCATTGGAAATGAATGGTGTTTGAGTAGGGTCTTTGATATATACATGGAGAATAATCTTGTTTCTAGCAATCATGATGTGAAATGATGATACATTCATTGTTTGTTTTCAATTTCCATTACTATCACTTCAAAAGGTAGCAACCTGATTTATGGAATCGTTTAAGCTTTATTATTATTGTCATGTGACATTTAATCATCAATTTATCTATATAAAGATTAACATGACATTTATTCGGTATGTTTAAGTGGTTGAGATTGTAAACCGAATCATATGGAGACATCGTTGATATGGTTTGCTCATTTATAACATGACATTTATTCGGTATATAAAGATTAACATGAACATCTTGTTATAAAACGTTGAGGTTGACCAAGATTAACTTGACGTTGTAAGTAATAACGAGTAACAATTTGCGAGAATAAAGTATATAGATTAGTATTATGTCACACGCTACCTATTTATATAGTGTAGCGGTCATATTTTAAAGATACACAAAGTGTAATGTTTATCACTACTTTATTCTACTTTTATATATAACGAATATCTCACATATACAAGACAAACGTTATTATGCCCAAAGTTGGTGTTGATTTCTCAAAATCCCAGGAAGGGTTCACCCAATATTCTTCGATCTCATGAGTTCAAGCATCATCGTCGCCAACTAGTTGGCCGTGACTTCTAGCATTTTGGCTTGTGTTGAGGAATATTGAAAACCTCTGTTGTCCTTGTATTATTATTGATAAACTTTATATACAATACAAAGTAGATAGTAGAAACCCTAACCGACCATTGGACCTCCATATATATATATATATATACACAGTTGAGTCGGCCTTATATTCCAAAAACCTTAATCTACCCATCTTGTTAATTTATTTATATTTATATATATATATATATATATATATATATATATATATATATATATATATATATATATATATATATGTGTGTGTGTGTGTGTGTGTATGTGTGTCCGACTTAAACAAAGTTTTCTTGATTTATTTGTAACTATACATATATACATATCGTGTTTAGTTCATTTGAGTTTGATATTCAATTCGAGCCAAATCAATTAGAAAAAGTTGACGGATATGAAGACGACTTAAAGAAAATCTAACTAAAGTGAATGTCGACATATAAAACCTCGAGACACCTTTTAATAAAGATATATCATTTTCACTCTCAAAAAGTTGCATGATTGTGTTTCCAAGAGATGGTTAAAGTATATGAACTAAATTAAGGTTTTGCTAAATACATTTATATAATTTAAATAACTTAATTAAATTAGAAAAAAAGGACAAAATTTGTGTTTACCTTAGAGGCACAAACACGAACCCAAAGACCCCACTTGTACCCCTTTACCCACTCAACTTTTACTCGTTTATGACTTTATATATGTTGGAAATATGAAAATGATCTTCAAATTAAAGTGCTAGTCAGTAGAAAAAAAAAAGTCTGTTTGGTTGTTAAGGACTTTAAACTTTTAATTTAAAGTAAAAGATCTAAATTAAAAGCTTTTTCAAATAGCCTGAGTCTTTTAGAAAATAAAAACCCTGAAATAAAAACTTCAGTTTTCAGCCTCAAGCTACAACATGTAGTTATAGCTTCTAGCCTCATTTACGTTAAAGATACCCTAAATATATGAATAAGTACAAGTTTCCGTTGAATATATTCAAGTGAAATTTAAAGACATACATCTTTATCATCCACGGTGAATGTAAACAACATAGAGTTTATTTATAGTAATACTTGAGAAGTTTAGTAGACATTCTTCTAGTAAGAAGTTTAGGTGTTAAAAACGTTTGCATTTGTTGGAGCCCAAATGCAAAGAAGTTCATTATCAATTCTTCCAAAGAATCACATAGACAAACGAAAGAATTAGTTAAGCTACGAGGGGATATTGTGGTAGTCGATGTTCAAGTTATCGATTAGACATATAGAGCTCCTAGCATCTAGTCACATCTTGACAAAAAAACGTATATATGGAGTTCATACATACCGGCATCTGAAACTTAGTTATCGGTTGTACAATAGGCGGTGTAACTTTTATCCAACCAAGTTTTTGTCCATGACTATCGATTCTATACCATCACAAGATATAGCTCATTATCTCCGGTTCATATGTATGCTATGTCTAATTGTCTATCTATAAAACCAAAATTTCATATATGTATTCAAACCCTAGATCTTGTTCTCACCCTAGTACTAAATCGTATGGGTCGTCCATGTCATTCATTTAACTAACGTCTTATTAGAATATTAACAAGTCGATCAATCATGTTGAAAACATTTACCGAAATAAAGACGGATTGCCTCCCTATGATGACATCAAACGTATGTAATTTTAAGATAATAGGATGTATGAAAATAATGTGACGTAGTAAATGACATCAGGACCAAGATTTGATTGTGTAACCATGAGAAAGGGACCACACAGCAATATCCGCTTGTTAAGGAGGGCCAGCCACGTGTACTGTACCATGGACCCACCCCACTTGCAAAATTGTTTCCAAACAGTTTAGGGAGCAATTTGCAATTTTTTACAAGATCCTAAACTTTAAAATGTAACAGATATAACCCCTCATATAAATTTTGGTAGTTGATCAAGTATTTTGATTAAGTGTAATGGTGAATAATTCTTAATCCGGATTAAACTCAATAATCTATTATAAAGTATAAAGAAATAGATGTCACTAAATGCTACGAACATGAAGTTCCGACTTTCCGCCTTACTTCCATCAGCAAAGTATCAGAGCATGTGACATAACGTAGGTTGTGTGTTACTAAGATCGTACATCATCAAGCCTCCTAAAATATTAATCGTAACTAAGATGTATAATGTTAAACTTTAAACACACTTACCACTACATTCAGGTTAAAACTGACAAACGAGTTTTTTTTGCCTTAAATGTACGTTGCCTAACTTGAAAGTTCTCGTGATCGTTTATGTTCTGTTTCTCTAACCACTCGCAAGATAGGGATATTCACCCCAAAGACCTCTTGTAAAGTTACACAAACTTCTTGCCATTGTGTCATCTTGATGATAATTATACATTATATTACATATATTTCCATATATTTTCACAACTTGTGACGAGTAAGTCTGTATTACTTTAAGTACTCTATGATACTTTCTCAACACACATACATTTACAAACCTTCCTTACAAAAATTATGTCTTGTCAGGATGGATCTCATGGATTCGGTTTGGGGTCTATTCGGATTTCCTATATGTTTATAGTATATCCATAGTTCAAATTAATAAAAATGACACCTCTCGATCGTCTTAACCAACGCGACACAATTATGTTCCAACATCTAATTTTGTAGAGATATGTGTATAATATTAGTTCGAAAAGCTGTGAAGATTATGCCCAAATTATTTGAAAAATAATGTTAACATTGTATGTCCATATTGTTTAGAATTGTGGGACAAAAGAACCCCAAAAGAGAACCGGGCCACCGTGACCCACCCGTCACCATTCCCGCGGTTGATCCGGTCCGAATTTTGTGGGTTTTGTGACCCGATCTCTAACCATAAAGTATATAGACATGATCATATTTATCTTGAAATAACATATTTCATTAAAAGTTTTAATTATGACAAAAATATTATCTCAAGATATATAATCTATTTGATTGACATCTTGAAAGTGACCTTTATAAATTATTTAGCATTTTTATTCTTGAAATACTTCTTTCACGACGAAAGAACCGCGTCCGCATCAGTCCAAGTTAAGAACTCGAACCGTCAACTCAATTCACTGCCTCCTCTCACGAACTCCAGTTTTGCTTGATTACTGGAACTCAAAAGCCCTTTTGAATGTGTAATCGTAACATTTTTCTTCAAAAGATATATTCTTATATTTTTGTTAACATTCAAAAATAATTATATTATAATTAATTTATTGTCTTAACATCCATGTCAATTTGTAATCATTGTAAAATAGTTAAGGTATAAATATCAATCCATAAATTACTTTAAATAATGGTGGACTTTATAGAAAATTAAGAACATTAAATAAATAATTAAATAAAACTATAGACTAGGATACAAAACGTGATACAAAACGATTCACGGTAGGTAAATGATCGTTCTAAGGAAAAACAAATATAATATTTGTCATGAGATATAGTTTATTACATGTTAATGAAAAACGTAATATTGATTTAAAAAAAGTTTTTCTAACTCGTGTCCTCGAGAAATAAATTATTTTCAATTAAAAAATATTGTATTTGGTAAATAAAATCTTTTTTAGAAAAGTAACTAGATTATTGTTCCGTGATATCGCGGACATATATAAAAATTGAATTGAAAACATTATGTTTATTTAGATTTTAAGGTTATTATGAAATACAATGTTATACGTATAATAATATATATATATATATATATATACCTTTACATTTATACACATTTTGTTTATAATTATAATAACATATACACATTTACGTTTATACAAATGTTTTGATATTTTTTATTAGGAGATTTTAAAATAACCTAAGGTAAATTATAGTTCAAATTGAGTGATTTTATAAGTAAATTAGATATTTGTATTTATTTTAATTAAGATGAGAATTAAAGAGAAAATGTTATTATTTATTGAAATAGTGTGTAAAACGAAAGTAGTATTGACAGTTGAAATTCAAAAGTTTAACATATTCAAAAGCCCTTACTTCGTCATGTATCATTTAAGGTCCATCTCTTATTATATATTAAGATAAAGATTATGTGAACTCACATCTATATATGATATATATGGTAACTCGTGTTTATTAAATAATATATATCTCGTGTCTTGTGAGTATAAGTCAGACAAAATCAAGAAGAATATCAAACTAAGATATAGTAAAGGTCATTTTTATTTGAAATAATTATATTTATGTACAATAAAATATTTGAAATTGCATCTAAAAAAATATATATATTTGAGATAATGAACTTGGCCCATATTATTACTTAAACTTTTATATAAATGGGTTTAAGTTATCCATAATCAAATAAGTTAGATGGGCTTGAATATATGTCTCTGGGTGGATTTTAAGCCCATGTTAATTATTATTTGATTTACTATAATTATTGTTAATACTAGTATAATTTTTTTTTTTTTCTTTTTTTATTGTTTTTTGTTAGATAAAGATCTTTGTGTTGTAAAATATTAAATGGATCATTTAGGTGATATAATGATGAGGAGACTATGTCTATTCATCTTCTATGTAACCTAAGGTTTCTAAGTTTCTAATCCTATATAAGGATCTCCAATGTAATCCCTATATGATCTTCTTAAAATAAGTATTCTCTATTTCCTCCTAAATTATACTTGTCATTTGTTCTTTATTTCTTAACACGTTATCAGCACGAGCTTTTTGCTCAAAAACCAAAAAGGTAAAGAAAATTAAAATCATTCGGATTACATATAATCAACATATTCTTTTTCCTCCGTTTAATATTATTCCATTTGAATTGATACTACCTGTTTTGTTTTCATTCGCATATTACGCTGCAATTTTTTTTTGTTTTGTTATTATTTGATCTCTATAGTAATTTACAAGAACAATCTATGTTCTACAGTGATTACATAAAGAGATAATTAAAAAATAACGTAACCTCATGTTGTGATATTGAAAAAAAAATAGAACCTCAAGTTCTAATATGGTCTCTTAAGATCAAGAAAAACATAACCTCATGTTATGTTGAAAAAAAAAATATAGAACCTCAAGTTCTAATATGATTTTAAGATCAAGAAAAACATAACCTCATGTTATGTTGAGAAAAAAAATATAGAACCTCAAGTTCTAATATGATTTTTAAGATCAAGATAATAACCTCATGTTATGTCGAAAAAAAACTATTAGAACCTCATGTTCTATTACTTTTGTTATTGTTTTAAACAGTATTCGTTTGTATATTATACCTGTTTTTTTTTACGATCAAATGTTTGTATTTTACTGTTTGTTTAATTTTTTTTTTTAGCTTAATACTTGTCATATTACAAATCATGATTTTTTTTTGTTTTGCTTATACATGATAAAAAATATTTGAAAAAGAAATGGTCAGTACAAATTTCAATGAAGTATCACTTTTGGTCGGTTACATGAAAAAAAAATTTGGTTTAATTTTATGGTTTTTTTTTCATGTGTTCAAATAATGATGATGATTGAATCATCATAGTTTTAATATAGGAAGGTTATGTATCATATTCATTTGAATTAAAAGAATTCTGAATTTATTTGTTTGTTATGATTTTTCACCATGTTGTTCGTTATACACATTTGAAAGAAATAAAAGGATAACAGTAGTCCTACTACTTAAATACTATTTATGAATAAAGTTTTTTTATGGTGTATAATTGTTTAATGTTTGGTATGTTTTTTTTCGTAGTTAAGATGTCAAATGCAAACATGTCAAAAATAAACTTTGATGTTCTTGATATCTCCGGAAAAGACTATCTCCCTTGGACTCTTGATGCTGAGATCCATTTAATTGCTAATAATCTGGGAGAAACAATTAAACCCCAAAATAAAGCCTCTCCTCAAGAGTGCGCTAAAGCAATGATATTCCTACGTCATCATTTACATGAGGACCTCAAAAAGGAATACTTAACGGTGAAAGACCCGTTAGAATTATGGGAAAAATTGAAAGAGAGGTTTGACCATCAAAAACAAGTCATTCTTCCAAAAGCTCGTTACGACTGGATGCACCTCAGGTTGCAGGATTTCAAAAGCGTGAACGAGTATAACTCCGCAATGTTTAATATCACATCAAAATTAATGCTATGCGGAGAAAAGGTTACTGAAGAAGACATGCTTGAGAAAACTTTCTCAACTTTTCATGCTTCCAACATGCTCCTACAACAACAGTATCGAGAACGTGGGTTTAAAAAATACCATGAGCTTATATCCGTTCTCGTTGTTGCTGAACAAAACAATGAGCTTTTGATGAAGAATCATCAAGCACGCCCCACTGGTTCTACTGCGTTACCTGAAATAAATGCAACCTCAAATATAAGGGGTAATGGTCGTGCACGCGGTAATAACCGTGGCAATGAACGAGGTCGTGGCCGTGGCCATGGACGTGGTCGAAACAATGCTTGGCATCGTGATGGTTACAAACCAAAACCCTCTGATTTTAAGAAAAAAGATGATAAAGGCAAAAGGATGCAACATCAAGCTCCTAAGAATTCTAGAGATCCTTGCCACAGATGTGGCATGACAAATCATTGGGCAAAAAAATGTCGTACCCCTAGACATTTTGTTGACCTTTATCAAGCATCACTAAAGAAGAATGGAAAAGACATTGAAACAAATTTCATTGATACTTTCAATGTTGCTAATGAGCCAAACCCAAATGTGCATTTCGACTCCTCAGATTTCTTTGATGATGTCAAAGACGTGGTTGCTTCCTTTTCCAATGATCAAAATGCCAAATAGTTGTCTAGTTTCATTTTACTTAGTTTTTCCACAATAATTGTTTTAAGTTTGTGTTGAATAAGCTAGTTTAGTTCTAGCATCGTTACTTATGTTTGAAACTTTAATTAATGCAATATCCATTTGTTTTCTTTAAAGTGATCTTATTATGAAATGTTTATTTACTTATTTTTTTATGTTCAAGGATATGAAAAGCATTTTGGAAAACGGTGAAGACGAGTGTCTGGTTGATAGTGGAACAACAAATACCATTTTGAAAAATAAAAAATATTTTTATGAATTTCATATAGCAAATGCAAATATCAACACAATTTGTGGTACTAGCAACTTGATTGAAGGTTCTGGCAAAGCCTGCATTGTGTTACCTAAAGGTACACAATTAATAATAAATGATGCGTTGTATTCTAGTAGATCGAGGAGAAATCTACTAAGTTTCAAAGATATAAGACGCAATGGTTATCATGTTGAAACCATGACTGAAAATAATATTGAGTATCTCCAAATTACATCCATATTTAATGGAAAAAAGTCCATAATGGAAAGAATGAAAGGTTTATCTTCTGGATTGTATTTTACATGCATTAACCAGACAGAAATAAATATGGTTTCTACCCGAAAGGGTATCGATCCTAAAACATTTACCCTTTGGCATGATCGACTGGGTCATCCAGGTGATATAATGATAAGGAGAATCATTGAGAGCTCAAATGGGCATCCATTAAAGGATCTCAAGGTCCTGTTATCAAAAGATTTATCATGTGTAGCGTGCTCTCTTGGAAAAATGATAACTAGGCCCTCAATTAATAGAATTGAAAATGAATCTCCCTTGTTTCTTGAAAGAATTCAAGGAGACATTTGTGGGCCAATTACTCCTCCATGTGGACCATTTAGATACTTTATGGTATTAATTGATGCATCATCCCGATGGTCTCATGTATGTCTGTTAGCATCAAGAAATGTTGCTTTTGCAAGGTTACTTGCCCAAATAATTCAACTAAGAGCACATTTCTCAGATTATCAAATCAAGAAGATTAGGCTTGATAATGCAGGAGAATTTACATCTCAATCATTTAATGATTTATGTATGTCAATTGGGATTAAAGTTGAGCATCCTGTAGCACATGTGCATACACAAAATGGTCTTGCTGAATCTTTAATAAAAAGATTACAACTAATTGCTAGACCATTACTTATGAAATCAAAATTGCCATCTTCTGCATGGGGACATGCTATCTTACATGCTGCTGCTCTTATTCGATTAAGACCAAGTGCATCTCATAAGTATTCTCCACTTCAACTGGTTTCTGGAAGAGAACCAAATTTGTCTCATCTAAAAGTCTTTGGTTGTGGTGTATATGTCCCAATATCACCACCACAACGTACAAAGATGGGACCTCAAAGAAGATTGGGCATTTATGTTGGCTTTAATTCTCCATCAATCATCAAATACTTGGAACCATTAATTGGAGATGTTTTTACAGCACGTTTTGCTGATTGCCAGTTTGATGAAACAATGTTCCCAATTTTAGGAGGAGAAAATAAAAAGTTGGACAAACAAGATGTAACTTGGAATGCATCACAAATATCTTTTCTTGACCCTCGGAGTGGTCAATGTGAATTAGAGGTTCAAAAGATCATTCATTTGCAACAAATAGCAAACGAATTACCTGATGCATTTACGGATACAAAAAGAGTTACTAAATCATATATTCCAGCTTTAAATGCACCTTCTCGGATTGATATTCCTGAAACTCTAGATGAGTCAAATGTACGCAGAAAGCGTGGAAGACCAATGGGTTCAAAAGATACGAATCCACGGAAAAAGAAAGAGCAGAATACAACTGGAAAAGCTCAAGGAGTTGTTATAAATAACATCCCAAAAGAGATTAAAAATAACACAGAAAATGTGGATAAATCTCTTGAAGATGACCATGTACCTATTGAATATGAGATCTCAATAAATTTTGTACAAAATGGTACAACATGGAATCGAAATGAAACACGTGTTGATGAAATTTTTGCATATGCTATAGCAAGTGAAATAATAAATGATGAAATTACTGTGCCAAAAACTATTAGAGAATGTCGACAAAGAAATGATTGGCAAAAATGGCAAGAGGCCATACAAGCTGAACTAGATTCACTTAAAAAACGCCAAGTATTTGGCCCTGTGACGTTAACCCCAAATCAGGTGAAGCCGGTAGGCTATAAATGGGTATTTGCGATAAAAAGAAACGAGAAAAATGAAATTGTTAGATACAAAGCGAGACTTGTAGCACAAGGTTTCTCACAAATACCCGGGGTAGATTATGAAGAAACATATTCACCTGTCGTGGATGCAACGACTCTTAGATATTTAATCAGTCTTGCAAATGTTGAAAGGCTCCAAATGCGCCTTATGGATGTTGTCACAGCCTACTTGTATGGATCACTTGATAGTGACATTTACATGAAAATCCCGGAAGGAATGAAAATGCCGGAAGCTTGTGAAAATAAACCCCGTGAAATGTTTTCAATTAAATTGAATAGATCTTTGTATGGACTTAAACAATCAGGACGAATGTGGTATAATCGTCTAAGTGAATATCTTTCAAAAGAGGGATATAAAAGTAATCAGATAAGTCCATGTGTTTTTATTAAAAGATCAAAGGCGGGTTTCACAATCATTGCAGTGTATGTTGATGATTTAAACATCATCGGAAATCTTGATGAAATTGAACATACTGCAAATTTGTTAAAGAACGAATTCGAAATGAAAGACCTTGGTATGACTAAATTTTGTCTCGGATTGCAAATTGAGCATTTATCAAATGGAATATTCGTTCACCAATCAAACTATACAGACAAAATATTGAAACGGTTCAATATGGATAAAGCTCATCCACTAAGCTCACCAATGGTCTGTCGTTCACTTGACCGAGAACTTGATCCGTTCCGCCCCAAAGAACATGATGAGGAAGTTCTTGGTCCTGAAATTCCCTATCTAAGTGCGATTGGGGCTTTGATGTACCTTACTAGCAATACACGGCCGGATATTGCATTTTCAGTAAACTTACTAGCAAGATATAGTTCCGAGCCAACACGCCGACATTGGAATGGAATTAAACATATTTTTCGTTATCTTTGTGGTACCCGTGATATGGGATTATTTTACCAAAAGAACTCAAAATCTAAGTTGGTTGGATACGCTGATGCTGGCTACTTGTCTGATCCACACAAGGCAAGATCACAAACAGGTTATGTTTTCACTTATGGGGACACCGCAATTTCTTGGAGATCGACGAAACAATCATTAACTGCTACATCATCAAACCATGCTGAACTTATTGCACTTTATGAAGCCGGTCGAGAATGCGTTTGGTTAAGATCGATGATTCAGCACATCCAAGAAGAATGCGGACTCGGGTCTATCAAAGGAAATCCAACCATATTGTATGAAGATAATGCGGCATGTATATCTCAAATCAAGGAAGGGTATATCAAAGGCGACAAGACAAAACACATTTCTCCGAAATTTTTCTTCACTTATGATCTACAAAAGGATGGGGTTATTGATGTTTGTCAAGTTCGATCAAGTGACAATTTGGCAGATTTATTCACAAAATCGTTGCCAGCGAAGGTGTTTGAGCAACTGGTTAAGAAGATTGGCCTTCGACGTTTAAAAGATATACATTAATTTGAGGAGGAGCATTATGCGCACTGCACTCTTTTTCCCTTCATCAAGTTTTTATCTCATTGGGTTTTTTCTTGGTAAGGTTTTTAATGAGGTAGTCTAGAGCGTATAATAAACGATGAATATCCAAGGAGGAGTGTTGTAAAATATTAAATGGATCA
Source organism: Senecio squalidus (assembly GCA_910822075.1). Taxonomy (NCBI): domain Eukaryota; kingdom Viridiplantae; phylum Streptophyta; class Magnoliopsida; order Asterales; family Asteraceae; genus Senecio; species Senecio squalidus. The sequence continues at coordinate 65,736,030 of CAJVGC010000065.1, forward strand.
TTTAGGTGATATAATGATGAGGAGACTATGTCTATTCATCTTCTATGTAACCTAAGGTTTCTAAGTTTCTAATCCTATATAAGGATCTCCAATGTAATCCCTATATGATCTTCTTAAAATAAGTATTCTCTATTTCCTCCTAAATTATACTTGTCATTTGTTCTTTATTTCTTAACACTTTGATGTTTATAACTTTTACCTAAAATTAGTTGATTTTGATGGAAAATATTTATATGGTTTAATAATTTGTTTCATCACTAAAACATGTATTTTCGAACTCATCTCTACTATAATATAAAACATTTCGAATAGTGTCTTAATCCTTTAATTTTAGTTTCCCTAATCCCTAAATTCTTCCATCAGTCGTCCTCCTCCCATCAACCTAATTTCTCGATTATTCGTCTTCCCTAATCTCTACATCCTGCGACCAGGTTTCATTTTTCGACTAGGTACACATCTTTTGCGTGTTTATATGTGTTTCATAATTTTTAAGGGTTTGTTAATTTATATTTTTTAGGGTTTATATCCGATCAGGTACATTTTTTCTGGGATGAAATTGAAATGGATTATTATATGGCATATTTTATATTTTTTAGTTTTCATGTTGCATAGTTGGTGAAGGAAATGTAGCACTCGGAAAACGATTAGGTGAAGTCACAATGACGCTTATTAGCAATAATTATTATAAAAAGTTCAAAATTTTAAATTGTTACAAATATAATTTAGGATGGAAGACATATACTTGTTAAATATAAAACTAAGTATTTTTCAAATTGTGGTATTGCTATAGATGATGAATTTTTATAAAAAAAAATAAAAATTAAGAGTAGTCATATTAGATTTTAAAATTTTGAAAGTTAAAAGTTCTAAATCAATTTTTTGTTTTTCTTCCTTTTGAACATACGAATTGTTATAGATTATGAATTTTTATAAGGTACAGGCGCTATTCATGGACTTTGCTACGATGTCGGCGATAGATAATATTCTAAGGGAGGACACGAGACAAGCTCCGGTTGATTTGTTCGTATATGGTCGTGAATGGGGGGTTTATTTGTAATGCCAAGCGGATTATATTTGTAACACTTTTTAATATTTTGTAGGGTTAGAATGCTCTATTTCTTCTTTTGTGTGTCTACATACAAATCAATTATACAAATGTTTTAGTTATGTTCGGAGCTCGGACCTAACTATTCTCGTTTAAAAACTTATCGAACATAATATGTCTTACAACTTTGTTTATTATCTAGGAGAAATAATTGAATTTGTTGGAATGTTGAACACATGGACAGTTTACTACTTATTTCTCTATCCGTTCCATGACCAGATGTTAATGAATCATATTTCGTCACACATAACTTATTAGTCACCGTTACATCGCGCGAATAGTATGTTAGTTGGTAATAAAAGATACAAATAAAAAAAATTGTCTACTTAGATATGACTAAATTTATAGGAAATAAAAATTTATCTTTTAAAAGCAAATGAATGAAAAAATATAATTTCTTGAAAAATTAAGATAATTGTTCATGTTACAAGCTCTTAAAATATTTGTGACAAGTTAGCTTACATAGTCATTTTGGAGGTTTAGTAAATTGAAATGAATAGAGTATGTTTGGTCCCGAACCGAATTGTGAGCCATACAAACTTAGACTTTCTTAATATGGAAATTTAAAATTGAAGACGAAATTACATTTAGTTCAAAAAGAAGAAATTGGTCGTGTTTTGATGTTAAATCGAACTGCTTATGAATTTATAACCTCGTGGATCTTATTAACTTTAATTAGTGGTCCGCGTCGAGTGTTCTCCACCCTAACAAGGTAATTTAAACCGATATATGTCCTATAGCTTTAACATAGGTTCTTAACTATCATGTTAACTAGTATCCCATTTGTGGAATGGAAACCTAGCCAAATAATCCAACAAGTACCTTAAAATAATTACAATCGTTAATGCAATAACTCAATGACTTCAATTCAAGATACTAAAAAACCTTCTTTCGTATCAAGCAATGTGAGGTGTACAATGACAATACCTGAAGTTTGAACGGCTCTACGCTATAAGATATTTGAGTAGTAGTACTACGAATATGTACTAAAGTAGTATTTTACTCTGAACGACGACCAAAAATATGCTATTGTAATTCTCAAGTCTACTTAGTTAGAAGATTATTTAACTATTGTACAAAAAGTACCGTAAGTTATAACTTCTAGTCTTATTCATAATTGTATGTGGTATCTTTAGGGATATACAATGTTCAATGTAAAGATATATAACCACTCTCTCTATTCCGTTTAATCTACAATATATACCCCTTATCATAAGTTTGACAAATCTACACCTTACAAAAATACGAAAAATAAGCCAAAACTATTGAGTGTATCGACATATAATCTAGTTCGGTCTCTTATTTAAGACAATAGGTTGATTCTATGTCTTACTTCCTACATGAAATTTAGTTTTCTTAACCTAATCAATTTGTTTATTTTCGATTTCGTTTTATTTTCTAAATCAAATTTATATTTAACATATATGTATAACACATTGAACAAAAAGCCCGTCTAGCTCAGTTGGTAGAACGCAAGGCTCTTAACCTTGTGGTCGTGGGTTCGAGCCCCACGGTGGGCGATATATGTTTTAATAAATTTTCTAACATTTTTTTTTCCGATATTTGTATTTGCAAATTCAATGGACTAGTTTTGTAAGTTGTTGTTTCTTGGATTTTACAAATCATTAGACACTAGTTTAATTATGTTAGACATAATCTTGATCGAATGCTTTTCTCAATTGCGTTAATATTTAATTAACATTTTTGCTTTTTAGCTTTAAAATACTCATTAGTTGAGGGTCGGGCATCAACATGAGTTGAAAGTTGGAATCGACATGAGTTGAGGTTGGGTATCGACATGTTAGGTATATAGTTACATTAAAATATATCAGAAGTACTTTATATATATTAATCATGTATAAGTATCAATGGAATAGGAGGTGATAGACTTCCGACAAGATTTAACATGTCCTTACGTGATCTTAATATTCAAATCTTGGAGTGTCCGATGTGCAAAGAAAGGGCGGAAACTACTAATCATATTTTTTTTCTCGTGTTCTTTTACAGGTGAACAAGAAGATGTTGACTTGGTGGGATTTTCCGGCAACTTACTTTGATTCATGGAATAGTTGGAAAAGTTGGTTTGATGAGTTAAAAATAAAAAGAGAGACGAAGGATTATGTGGAAGCCACGTTTTTTGTTTTATGGTGGTCTTTATGGAACTTCATGAACAAGTTGATTTCTCTTCCAGGAAGGTCTATCGTAGTGATGTTTTTTAACATGAAGGTGTCACAAGTCTTTTTATGGTGTAACAATAGTGGTAGCCGCAAACTTGATTGGTCATTTTGGATTAGAAATCCAATGTATACTCTTATGTAACCGGTTCTTTTTAGATTCTTGTTAATTTTAATATATTTGAATACAAGCACGGGGTGATGACAATGCCGAAGCTTCTTGTTTGTATTTTTGACGTTAAAAAAAAATGCACTACGTGTAGATACAAGATATCACTTTATGATGTATTTGGATTTTTAGATCTTAATTATAACTATAAATTTGTTATAAACAGTTCGGTCTCTATATTCGTTACCCCTAATGTATTTATATAAAGTTCATTTAGGTTTTGTTCAAAAACAATTAAGTTCGGTTCTTGTTTAAAAGAGTATCCTAGTGGCAGAGTTATGAGAGGGGTTAGGGGATGCTTGGCCCCTGCCAACGAACCAAAATTATATATAATTTTATAGTAGATTCAAAATAGTAACAAAAATTAACACTACAAGCCCTCTATGATTCCTTCAATGCAAATTCATAGTTTCGTCGCTTACTATGACCCTTCTCAACAAAACCATTGTTTATAAGAAGTTACATTTTTTTTTACCTAATGTTAATAACTCTTTTTAAATATTTAACATTTACATGTTCCAATGGTTTCTCTTTTTATTATCGCACAGTGTTACCAAAATCTGTTTATCGGGCACGGCAAGTATTTATGTATTTGTTTGAGGTACGTATGTATGAAAAGCAAAGGTGCATATATACATATTTTTTCCAGTATTATATCCAACATATATTTATGTTGGTATAGTGGATAATGATTTTGGTTTGTGTGAATAACAAGTTAAAGATATCGTATTTGTAATAGCTTTTAATGTCCCGATCAACTCGTGGTGCTTCAAATCACTTATTTTCGGCATGTTACAATCCGAAAATGATATGACGAAAAAATTGTTACAAATTAAGAATACTATAACAAAGTAAGCATTGGAGTAACATATTTATTAAAAAAGAAAAAGGTTTCGTATAATTAAGTAAAATGATGGATATTTCATTATGTCACATGTCTCGATCTATAGAGTAGTTAGTTAAACTATCTTTTAGTCGATTTTTATGCATATCTATCGTTTTGGATTTTATAGTTATAGAATCGATTAACGTTTCAAAACAAGTCAGATATGATATACATATAGACAATGTTCTATAGACAAAATGATATATGTGATCCCTAATTTGCTAGAGATCCAAAGATCCACTTTTTGACCACCCATTTTTCCTTATATATATATATATATATATTTTTTTTTTTTTTTGCTTTTTTCTAATTTTTTTTTTTACTTTTTTCTTTTACCTTTTTATTTACTTTTTATTTTTTTATTTTTTTTTTTCTTCCGAAAATCACATGTGATTTTCAATCTACAAATATTTTATGGGTAAAATCACATGTGATTTTTAACGTACAAACTATTTTGCTTATAAAATTCAATGTGATTTTCGAGAAACAAATATTTCAAGTGTGACTTTAATATTGTGATTTTCGAGAAACAAATATTTCAAATGTGACTTTAATATTTATAAATTTTGGTTTTTGAAAATCACATGTGATTTTCCAAAAAAAAAAATTCACGTGTGATTTTAAAATTTATAAATTTTGGTTTTTGAAAATCAAATGTGATTTCAATTTTTTACAAAAAAATCACATGTGATTTTGAAAAAAAAAAAGGTTAAGTAAAACATAGCAAAAAAAAAAAAAAAAAAAAAAAAAAAAAAAAAAAAAAAAGTATTAAGGGGAAAATGTGTGGCTGAAAAGTGGATCCGTGTATCCCTAACAAATTGAGGATCTCATTTGAACCTCACCCTATATATATATATATATATATATATATTCCATAAGCAATTGGGGTTTTTTTTAAAGGTAATTATATCCGATCTAGCTATTTTTTTTCAGAGAAACACTTTATTACAAATTTTATAATTTGCTCTAACAAGAATCAAATCCTCAAACTCAAAAAAAGATGTGTAGTTACAACTACGTATATTGTCAGACTATAAATCATTTAGTTATAGTCAATTAAACTTTTAGCTTCGAGTTACATTTTCTAGCTACAAATTTTATTTTTAGGTTAATTAAATTAGTTTATTTTTAGGTTAATTAAAAAAAGCTCCGTATTTCATCTTCCAAATACATTCTAAACTTGCTTTATGATCAAATTTCATAGGGCTGATTTAAGCCTAATTTTGCGTTGCTCACCTTGCTTTATGATCAAATTTCATTAATTTAAGCAATGACACACTCCATAAGACTAAACTTGAAACCAAACTATTCAGCTTATACAATTTGATTTTTTCATAGATTCATGATTGGCGTATAAGTTTTTTGGAGTTCTTAGAAGATCGAGTTTATTGTTTTGAAATTAATAATCTCATTCGATAAATAAGCTTTTTGGGATATTGAAGAGTTAGCTTTGGTCTCGACAAAACAAAACTACTAAGAGCCTTAAAATAACTAGGAATTGAAAAGATGACAAATATAGGAAAGAAAAATCTTCTATCATATATCCAACTTTAGTTTCAATTACATATTCTGGTTGTAATATACTATGATACTAGATTATTGTCCCGCGATAGCGCGGAAAAAAATAAACATTGAATCATAAATTTTACTTTTATGAAGATTTTGATTTATTATGAGAAAATAGTGTTGTACGTAGAATACATATAAATACTTTTACGTTTATAGAGATGTTGTTTATAGTTATAATAACATATACACCTTTATTTTTATACACATGGTTTGATATTTTGTGTTAGGAGATTTTAGAATAATAATAAGGTAAATTATAGTCCAAATTAAATGATTCTATAAATAAATTATAATTATGCTTTTTATTTGAGTAGAGATCGAATAAAAGAGAATGTAATTATGTATTGTAAGAGGATGTAAAATGAAAATAATATTTGATGACATCATCAATCTGATCTAAAGGCTGACATCAAAGAGGTTAACCCATCCAACGGATATTACTTCGTCATGTGACATTTAAGGTCCCTCTTTTATTATATATTAAAGATTTACAACCATAAATCTTAAATAAATATCTTTTTCCTTTTATTCTGATTAAAAAAGATAATTACAATCACAATAAAAGAGCGTGTTAATAATTATAAACTGAAATTTAAACCTTTTTACATATATTAATCAAACTGAAGGGCTATCACAATCTTTTTCTTCTTCATCGTGTAATATAGTTTATAAAAACAAAACGATTGTTATCTCGCTTTCAACTTTAGTTAAAAATTTATTCATATTAGTTAAACATTTTATTTATGAGAAATCGTTAAAACTTAAAATATCGTCATCAATGTGTCTACAATCTTAAGTAGCACAATTTCTTATCAAATATGAGTTACGAATGTTTGATCTTTATCCTGTAAAATGAAACCAATACATTTTAAATCTCTTATGAATTATTATTCTTACTAAATTAAATATTTTGAACATGTAATAAATCTTTGAAAATGTGGTTTATGAAATGACTTCATAAATCATGAACCTTTTTATGTCTGTAGTCTCGTTTTGTAATTTGTTATTTGTGTCCGTTTTCTAGCTGCTTTGTAGTAGGGTTGTCTCTTAATATTATTTCCAGTTCCCTATGAAAAAATCATAAAGCTAAGATTTTAATATTTGAATGATTTATTAGATATTTATAATCATGAACCTAAAAGTTTAGGTTTCTTAAATGTGGTTTTTAATATAATTAAAGTTTGCTTATAAGTTTGTAACAATAGTTGAGTAAAATTAAATTAAAATAAAATCTGCAGACGTGTAATTAATTTTCCTTTTAAGAAATTAGTTGTAACATTTCTTTTAATTAAACTTAAGTAATTAGATGTTTCTATCTATCGATTAATTCTTATTTATTTTGAAGTTAAGGCATATTAAGTAACTCTTACACCATTCATTAATTCTTGATTGTTTTTGGTTCATTTAATATAGGGATAGATGAATGAGAATGTAACAAACTTTGTCGGATTTTCTAATATTTGTATTCAATTTTTAAAATCTATATTGTGTATTTAACTTTTATTTCTTCCCAATGATGTAATAGACCGGATTTTTGCTGACGTGTAACCGGTTTAAATATGTGATATTTCTAAAAAAACATAGGTTCTTACATCATTTATATAAAAATAAAAGTTGGATATACAAAATAGAGTTTTAAAGAGTTTGGATACACATAATAGCAAAACAGTCAAAGTTTATTATATTTTCATACATTTAAACCTTTTAACATATGACAAAACAAATTTTTGTATAGTGTTTTTTCAAGCATTCATGAAATTAACCCATTTTAAGCTAAAAGTCATTTCTTCTATACCAAATTGATTCAAAGTTACGAGACATGGGGACGACTCCATTAGCTCGAGTCGAATAAAAAAGTTTTTAAAAATTTAAAAATATTAGCTTAAATTTATATAAAGCTTTGAGCTACTCTTTTAATTGAAGATTTTCGATGACTCCCTAACCACATGTACCTTTGGTACCAACTGACATCGCTACCAACTATCAGCCATAGACAATGTGGTCCGAAGACCGCCCCGTCTCAGCGCCTTGGACCAACGAGCGGGATCAGATTACTCCGAACCCGTGACCTGTTCTTTTCAAAGTCATCGTGACAAAGGTCAATTGAACTTTTACGAAGAAACATTTGGTGTCCACAAACATAGGATGAGGTTCAAACCTGAAACCTCCATTTGAGCTACTCTGAGATGGCACTCTTTAACCGGCCTCCATACTAGTTCGGTGCTTCTTAAAGAATCGAAAACAATAGATGTCTTAAATGACACCGGTTTTAGAAATTCCAAATGTTCATCCCGATAATAACATTCATCGTATAAATATGAGTCAATTATTTGTTTGTATAAATCATTTTTTACTTAGTACTATTTGTTGTATAATATGTTTTGAAAATAGAAAAATGAAGAAAAAAATAATAATAATGTTTAAAATATAATATCTACATAAAGCGTAACGGCCAAGGGGATGATACAAACCTTTATCCATACGTTAGGTATCGTATAAGTAAACATTTACAAATTTAAAATTTACATAATTAGTCTTTCTACTTTTATTGTTCTTAAATTGCCTTCTAAACTTTCCTATTGTCTTACTTTTTAACAAAACTTTCTAAAAATAACAATCAAAACAAACTTATATTAAGCTCAAATTGGCCTTTTTGTAAAGGAATACATTTCATTAAGATGTATGCACATTCATTGTAAGAGTGTTATTTTCGATAATTAATCGAATAAGATTAGTCAAGTCCAAGACATGATTTTGTTTTTATTCAAATGAGATAAAGTTGTTTCGTCAATAAATTACCTTGAATGATTAGGCAAAATGTTTGAACAGATTGTCGGTCCAATTTGGTAATGAAGAGGTACATGAGATACATTGTACCAGTGTTATAGAGTTCGATTTTTTTTACAAAATATTTAAGTTTTTAGATTTATATTGCGAAAATATAAACAGTTGCACACTCGTGATGGAAACTTTTCTCAATGTAATTTTTTTCAAATGATAACATACACATACAAATACCGGCGTATAATAAACATACGATCGATAACCTTAACCATTAATAACGGTCCTTCTTGACATGATTTGAATCTAAAATTCATATTTTTTACTCCAAAAAAATGAAATACACGTATGTAAATATATTTTTCTGAAATATTTAATTATCTATCATCACGGTTGCCGACTAATAAAACGTTCGGTTGTCCTCATATCTATATATATTACTTAGAATTTTTTTAGTTAAATATTTTGGGATAACATAGAAAATGGTCAAAAAATGGTTGTATGGATATCCTAATTAAATCGGATACATCTAAGTCAAAATCTTGTATCCTAATTAGGTATATGTGTGAGAAAAACTGAGAAAAAAAATTTAAAGGACGAATTTGTAAGAATATGAAAGAATAAGGGCAATATAGAAAGTAAAAAAGACTTTGGGACACAAATCTGGCACCGGCACGTGCCTCTCACATGCCCCCCAACAAGTCCTATCAAAGGGCGGAATAAAATTTCAAATTTTTAGTACTCCACTGCCACCTGTACATCTTTCCTTCAATTACATTTTTGTCCTCAAACATTTACATTTTATCATTTTGCTCACAATAGTTTATGTTCTTACATATTCTATCCACCATCTAAAAATATGGCTTTAATGTTATCACACTAACAATCGTAAACGGGTAATCAAAATTGTTTTTTTGTATCTATTTTATTTGTAGAGGAAAAATCTTTTTTTTTTATCTTATGATCAATTCCGAGAATCGAATATGAAACATCTATTGAACTTTATGACGTCTTATCTTTAGATTTTATCAAATATACAATCATTATTCTTACATTTATCTTAACAATTTATAATGAGGTGTGAAAAGATGAAGAAAAAAAAATTAAACCGTCCATCTTAAAACATAATGTTGAATTAAATACATCAAGGTAAAAACGACTAATTTTGAAAACGGATCACAAATCAATTTATTTAACTATCCCCTTATTACTTCATTAATGGTTATATTTACATTGTCTAAAGTGACACTTTTGATCTCAATCTACCAAATGTCTTGCATAACGATATTATAATGATCGAATTTAATTAACTATTTAACATCTACCGATTAAACTAATTATATATCAAAAGCTATTGTAATTCATGTTTTTCTCGGAACTACGGAAAAGATATAAATGAGATGCTTAAACTATCAAAAACGGTATTAATTGTTTAAATACTCAAGGGACTAATAATGTAATTATCCAATTCAAATAATCCAGGGACCAAAACTGTAATTAGCCAATTCTAAGTTTTCTATATATATATATAAACAAGCAGTGAAGTTTATATATATATAGAAAACCCTTTGATTCCCACTGGACCATTTTTTTGAGCTCACTCCACAAAAATCATCAAAACGACGTCGTTTTAGCAAAAAATGGAAAAAGTGAGAAAACCTCAGAGTTCCACTGCAGATCTATTAACCTGGTCGGAAAATGCTCCGGCTGAATCTCCGGTCACCGCCGGTCGCTCCTCCGCCAGGTCTCATCAGGTATGTTTTTTTAATTTATCGTGAATTTATCGGCAATTTCTCGTGAATTTATCGTTTGATTTTTTTTGTGATTTGGATTTTCAGCCGTCAGATGGAATTAGTAAAGTTGTGTTTGGAGGACAGGTGACTGATGAAGAAGTTGAAAGTTTGAATAAAAGGTTTGAGATCTATTTATTTTTATTATTTATTTATATTAATTTTTTTTTTTGAATTTTTTGAATTTAATTTTGTGGTTAGAGTGATTAAATTAGTATTTATTTTGATTTTATTATTATTATTTATTTTTATTAATTTTTTTTTTTTTTGAATTTTTGAATTTAATTTTGTGGTTAGAGTGATTAAATTAGTATCTATTTGATTTGATTAATGTCATAATTAGGAGTTATTTTTTATTTAAATCAATGTTAATATTATTTTTTTTTGTTTATCAGTTTTAGTAATTAAAATAGTATTTATTTGATTTAAAATGTTTTTTGATTTTAAAGTGAAATTGATATACTATTGGATCTAAGAGTAAATTGTTTTTTTTTTTAAAATAAAAATCGGACAAAAAGCTGTTAATTAAGTTGAAATTTGATAATTTTTATAAAAATATATTATCGATTTGAATATTGAAAAAAAGTAGCTATAGGAAACAAAAAATGATTCATATATATCAAGGTTGTAACTAACGGGCGTGGCGTGGTGGCGAGGCCAAGCCTCAAGTTTTGAAAAACATGGCGAGACATGATCTTTTTTAAAGCGTGACAAGGCGGCAAAATTTTAATAAATTTTAGAATTTTTATATATACTTGTATATATATTTACTCTTATTAATTTGTATCAATAAACAATAAATTAACAAAAAATCAATGTTTTTACATTTCAATATACATCTAATCTAAATATAGTAACCAATTAAACAAAAATCAATGTTTTCAAATTTTAATATACATTTATCTAAGATATAGTCATAAATTTATAATCAAAGAATCTTTATAACCATTTTTAAATTATTTTAACAGTTTTTATGTTTATTTTTTTTTTTTTTTCGTAACGCGGTACAAAAAACTTAGAAAATAACGCATTAAAGCTCGCCATGATGCGCCTTTAAACGTTTTTTGGACGCCACGCCTATTTAGAACCTTTATATATACGCAATGTATATACATTGCTGTGTAAATGAGTCATTTTTTCGTGTCGAAAATGATAAGAAATGTGAATGATTTTGTAGATTTAAATGTAAAATACATAAGTGGCTTCTTCTTATTGTTTTCGATTACAATAGGATGATTTGAGATTAGTGCAGATCAGCTTAAATAAGTGGTATGTAAACATTTGAAATTAGCAACGTTAGGTGCTCTTTAACGGTTATTGTGTATGTTTATGGTAAGTACTAGGTTGAACTTTCAAAATCAGAAACACATTTATATATTTTAGAAGTCGGTTCGTGTTTGTTACTTCATTGTGTTATATACGTTGCTTTATGGAAGGGTTTTGAATATTCAACACTTTTAAACTAAAGTACCAACCTAATGAATTTTTTGTTGGTAAAACTTCATCATCATATGGATTCTTTCTCTTTATGTAACGATTAATGTGATTTCGAATGCAAGTAATAGATAATGGGATTAACACGTCTTTATAATAATATAGGAAACCTGTTTCCGGGTATAAGTTGAAGGAGATAACTGGAAGTGGTATATTTGCACCCGGTGGAGAGAACGGTGTAGAAGAGACTGACGTTGCGTCCCGCACTCCATCTAACCCAACTAGCATAAGGATGTACCAGGTTACCATTTTACCCTTTTTTGTGTACAAATATTGGATGCTTATCGTCTCACTATTGTTGTAATTTATTCTAAAGTTGATCATCATATAAAGATTTCTATAGTAATTTGATTATGAATGAGGAAATTTACTTGATTTTATATCAGCAAGCGGTTGCTGGGATAAGTCACATTTCGTTTGGTGAAGACGGATCAACGTCTCCTAAGAAGCCGATCTCTGAAGCTAAACAACGAGAGCTAAGTGGCACATTGGATAGTGAGTCAGAAGCTCGGTTGAAAAAACAAATCTCTGATGCAAAAAATAAGGAACTGAGTGGACATAATATATTTGCACCTCCTCCTGAAATTCAACCACGCCCATTGGCTGCTCGTGCTTTAGCTCTGAGAGAAAGTATAACTATTGGTGAAACTTCTCCAAACAATGTACGTATATCTATCTTATTTCCATATATTAGAAACAATTTAGAGCATTTAAAATCAATCCTAGAGGGTGGCAATTTTTTCATTCGGAATGGGTCGATTTGGTATTTTTTTAAATAATGTTTAAAAAGTTCAATTGAGTCATAAACTTTTTTAGTTACAAAGTTAATGGGTCAAATGGAACCCCGAACCAACGCCTATCAAAAACCCCGATGTTTGTAATTTGAAATATGATATCAACAAGGAAGTGGACATTTTTCTTTTTGCAAAACGTGTAATAGGTTGTGCTTGGATTTGTGTTGTATCACTCGTTATTTCCTTCTTGCTATCGTCTATAACTCTATATGATTTGCTAAACACTCCTGATATTTGACTATTTAATGTTATGTTGCTTAGAACCCCGAAGAATGTGTGATCAAGACAGCAAAAAAGATCCCAAACCAGAAACTAACAGAACTTTCCGGAAACAACATTTTCAAAGGAGACGATTCTGCAGCATCAGTAGAAAAGCCTCTGAGTTCAGCAAAGCTTCGAGAAATGAGTGGGAGCAATATCTTTGCTGATGGGAAAGCAGAGTCTCGAGACTACTTAGGCGGTGTTCGTAAGCCACCTGGCGGTGAGAGCAGTATCGCATTGGTGTAATCTCGTTCACTTTTGAACATTTTTACTACTTATTTATTAGTCTGATGGATGTTTTGCGTTGTGTTGACTGACTGACCACATATGTGTGGATGTTTCGGTAATTGGGGTGGTGGTGGTTTGTTTATAAGTATGTGGTTTGTTCTCCTTATGTGCTTGTTGAATTTGACTATTCTGTTGAATTCGGCTGTTTATGATTTGACAATAGAGGCGGTAATTTTGACTATTTTACTTTTGTACGTGTTGAGTTGGCTTGGTTACGTTTTAGCTCTAACGGGTCAAACGTATCATATCTCAAAATTTAAGCTACAATAAAGTAGTTGAACATAGTATATACCTTTGAATAATTGTCCATGGTTAAAAACAACCCTATATGATATGGTAAATTTACCGTTTTGCCCCTATGCAGGGTTTGAAGTGCATATATCGTTCATGTGAGAAACCTTTTGTGTGGATATCGTCCCTGGTAGGGATGGTTTTTTGCAAAACATTTAGACTTGTTAATTGCATAAACCGCCCCTGTTATCCACACAAGAGTTTTCACACATGGACGATACATGCATTTTCACAATCCTGAAGACGAGTCTGCACTTTGAGCAAATGTTGGGGACGATTTATGCAATTAACTTAATCACAATACTCAATGAACTAGTTAATAATCAGTAAAAGGTAAAACCGGCATTTAAAAAATAAAAAAAACCAAAATAATTACTTTTTTCTTAGATAATGCGTTTTTGTATAGCGTAATTATTTTGGAATGAAGAGAGTACAAAATAGCCGTTGTTGGTCAACTCGACTTGTTTCGACTTGCACGAAAAAGTGTATGTATGCACGTGTGTAATAATTACAACCCTTTTTGAAGGTGGTTATGATTGTTACTACCCATTACTGTTGTACTAATTATGTGTAATTGGATGGGTTGGTTCACTAGTGGGTCAAATTGGTTTGCTTTGAAGGTATCCGATAAGAACACGTCTTTTTGACTATGATGTACACGTATATGACCATTTCCAAACTCTTTTTTTACCGGAGTCCCTTAAGCATTACCATTAGGTCATATTAAATATTTATCGAATTTAAAGTTTTTATATTACATGTACCGAACTTTTAATCTATCGTGCTACTATATAGTAAGCTCCTATAACTCGGAATTTAATGACATCGTTCATGTATCACAACAGTTAGGATTAGGATAGACCTAGTAGACTCTTATAATCTTAATACAACACGACTTCCGATTTATGGATGATATAACATATTATAACCGACACATAAGGGAAAAAAAAAACTTACTTCATATGAGCTACCCGATACATACAATAGAAAATAATTGAAAAATGATCGAACAAATTTTACTTCCATAAACATAACAAAATAGTTTACAAAACATGTAACAATATCTTAACAAATATATATACAATTTACTAAAGGGGAATTCCTAGTATACCCTTCAACTAAATTAAATTGTACAAAATAACATCGAAACTTACTCCTCGATATCTTCTTCAGCTTGGGTTAAGATCTCATCATATTCCGATAACAAGAAATCACAAAGCTCCAAAAGCTGGTCGGCAAGAGGAGGAATTCCTGGATTTCTTCCATCGTTATATCTATGAGCATTATACGTAATCTGCCACATATCATGCCTAAAAGCATCTCGGTTTTTATATTCAAATTTCCTCGCTTTTTCCCTCATTGTTGCAAGATCCATTGGCCGGTCTATGAATCTCAAGTAATCTGGAGCTTCTTTTTTAGTTACTGGTTTTAAGAAAAGAAATGACACCTGATTTGCCTTTAAAGTGTCGATAATCTTCTCTAACGTATTTGACAAACCAACCTGTTGGAGAGATAAGAATATAATCAATCATACACAATCAGTTTATTTCACTTTGTGTTTACCACCACACGAAAATGGTCAAATGGGCTGAAATGGTTGAAAGACGAACTGAATGTATTAATACAAATTTCATAATCATAGTTAACACGCTATCTGTTTTGAAAACATTTTGACAAAAAGTGTTTCGGGTCAACCTAATGCCACTCCGAACTAACACTTCATGTTTTGACCCGAACTCATTTTTGACATGTAACCCGTTTACCTATGAATTAGTCGATTATAGTTATGTTTTATTATTAAAGGGTCCATAGGTAAAAATAAAACATGGTTAAAAACACAGGTCAAATGACTGCAAGCCGCACGAAGTATATTTTTGAAAGTAAAAGACGAAAAAATATTAGATTTTTTTTACCTCTCCCCCTTTGCGACGCTTTGCAGTCGATGTATACTCGCCACCAAACCTACCACCCAAGTCCATAATGGTTTTCCTCTTTGCGGAACGATCTCTTTCTGGGGCTCGCCTGTCATCTCTTCTAGGAGTAACATCCTCATAATAATCATTTCTCGTTTCAAAAACCATTTTATTCTTTTTCTTCTTTTTCTCCTTTTGCCGCATTTCTTCTTCCCTTTCTCGTTTTATATCCTCCTCAAACCGTCTAATCTCATTAACCCGTTCTTGTTCCTCAAATTTTCTCAATTGTTCTTCGTATGCGAACCGGGCCCGCTCTTCTCTCTGTCTCTCAATTCTCAGATTATTTTGTTGTTCGTTTTCCCAAAACTGATCTCTATTATGCTTTTGATAACCCGATAACTCATTCATTCTTTTCATCTTTCTAGGCTCAGTTACCGGACTTACTTCTTGTTGACTATATTGTTCAAGATCAATGATTTCTTTTGGACGTTTTATAACAATCATTTTTTTAGGTGGATTTCGGTTCTCAACAGGTGGCCGTATCACGAGAGAAGAAATCGGTTTACGAGATTCAACTTGGACATCATCGGTTTTGTGTATTTTGGAGAAGATAATTTTATTGACTTTCAATGAAGATTTATTCACGGTCTCTGTATCTGAAGTTCCGGGTTTATCAGAAACCTGTGAAGTGCTAGGAGTAGCTCTTTCGAGAACCTTTTCACTGGCGGGCCCACATTTTACTTTTAGAACTTTGGCTTTTAAAGAGGTTCTTTCATCCTCTGGGGGCACTTCAACTACAGCGAGTTTTGACTCGCTTTTTTGTATGAGCTTTTTTACGGTATTTTTCTGTTGCGGTTTAGCGATGGAATCCAAATTAACAGATTTTCCGGAGGCTTTTTCGGGAGCTTTACTTTCAAATTGGATATTCGAGTTTTCTCTATACCTTGGACAGTGCTTATTGGTCTTCATGTGACCATACTGAAATACCAGACAATAAAATCAGCGCAAAAATGAATATAATATATTTAACAGTTAAATACCAGATATATCAACTAACATTTGGGCAAATGGGGGGTATAAAAGTTGGCTCCTATTAAACTTTTGGGCAGTTTCTTAACCGAATATTTAAAATCGTCTGCAAAATCAAAAAGTCTGATGTACACGTGTGACGATTTGAGCATATTTTGCTGTCACTGCTAAAAGTTTAATCGGGGCAAAATTTTGTTCACCCGATCGCCCAGAAACTAGTAAACCGCAATAGAGACAACTGGAAAAGTAAGTTGTTATTCAATTTAACCCATATTTGTATAGCATACCTGACCACAAGCTCCGCATGTAAAACTATCTCTTGCATTTTTCTTTGTATTTGCAGCCTGCAAACAAGTTCAAATTCAAACAGGTCACTTTTAGTGCGGGTTTAAAAGGACCGCGCTGACCCACAAAACTTTTTTGTTCATTTTGTTATAACAATTCTTAAATAAAAGAGAGAAACAAATCACGAACCTTCAAAAAATTCATCCCATCGTTCAATATTTTAAGCTTCTTATTCGCTAAACCACCATTTTGTTCAAAATCATCCTTCTTTTTATGCTTCATCTTTCCGGATAAGTTCTTTCCATAAGGAAATAATTCATCCTGCCAACAAATAGAAGTGATAAAAATAAAAATTAAATGCATATATGAAAACTTATAAGTATGAACGAAAATCAAATACAGATAACAGATATGCATACATCTTTTAAAGATTTGAAGGTATTCTCGTTTACAGAAAACGGTCCATCAGGTCGGGTGTTAATTCCCTTTAACTTCTCCTTGTTTTTGGAATTATGATTTAACTGATGCATAGGAGTCAAACCCATATTTCCTCCTGCTTTGGCCTTTTTCTTCTTCCGTTCAGCCTCATCGTCTGCTGAATAACATAAAAAATGACTTTAAAGGTCTAGCACTTCTTAATTAAAGGACTGATATATATGTTGTCACACACTCTCAAAGTCTATGGCAATAAGGCTTACAGAAGGACGTACAGCTGTTCAATTTCCATTTTAGGAAAAATACCTTCGAAATCATTAAGAACTAATAATAGGTGGTTTGAAATGTAAGAAATAATGATATGATAAATAAATGATTAGACCCCAAAATGTCGACTCTCAATGTTAAAGTATAGAATGTGTACCATCCATGAGCATTCTGCATAACTCTGCAGCTTCAGCGGCTTCATCATCGTTTTCCACTTCTGTCTGAGCTTGAGAAGGCATTCGTCTCATTTTAAGCCCTTTAACACCGACTAAGTTCTCGTGATTTTCATAATTCCCCTCTTCTTCATCGTCATGATCTTCTGCATCCAACAGATTCTCGAGATCTCCCGCAAACGAATCCAGGTCACTATTTGCTTCAACGTCGCTTTCGTTTTCTTCACCATCAACAGCAGAAAGATTCTGAACTTGTCGGTCCCAAATTTCCTGGCATTTTTCACGTGTCTGTTGTTGAAGCTGCAAAAACGACATTCTTTGGCCACGTGCGTATTTGCTGATAGTCGCTGGATCGACTTTTACTCCAGATGCAGCCTGTTCACTAGAAAGTTTTCGGATCATTGCAATCCGATGCCATCTTGTAAGTTTGTCAATCTGCTCCTTTGGCACGTTAAATTTAAGCAGAACCTGTTGCATAGTCTGTTGGATTAGAGAACATCTACTAATTATTTGACATCATATAATGACTTAAATCAAGTCCTAGAAATAATTGGCAAACCTCTTCTGCTGCTACCATGCTTAATCTACGAAGATCGGAATCTGTTCCCGTGACTGTAATGCCGCCTCGATTTATTACTTTTTTCTTTGCTACCGCATTTGACACTGGTGCTTTGGGAGTGGTGCGAACATAACTAAATCCCAGGCCTCGACCAGATGGATCACCAACACCAGTAATCTCCAAACGCTCAATATTTCCTTTATCCTGAACAATGTATTAAAATAAGCCTTCAATCAAATAGTTCAATAACTCATGTGTTTACTTATGAATTTAAACCCATTTACTTAGGAAGGGGTAACGGGTTAGAGTATATTACTAATTTACGAAATATGCCCAATTGTTTCACTCTATATTTTTGATAACTACTGTAATGATATTGTTTTTGTATTCATTATTATCAAAACGTAAAACATAAAATGGACAAACTTTTTTAACAGGCCAACCTGACTAGGCTTGACTTGCTTTTAAAAGTTTCACATATGATTTATTGAAACTTACTTGATTTGTACATGCAACAAAGTTGCTGCTCAAATTCCAGGGTGTTATTTGTAATTCTCTCTCAATGTGAGATGCAGCAGCTAAAGCAATTGCTTCATCAGGAAGCTGATTCATTGCAGAGGAAAGACCGGTCGGATGGGTCATACTAATCCCTAGACGTTTCAGCCTATACATTCCAGCTAGCATGCTTTCAAACGCGCACACCTAAGAAAAACCAATAAGGAACAAATACTTCAGAATTTATATGTTTTATTATACATACAGTCGATAGAAAGAAGAGTAAACATACGTTTTCTGGTGTGACCATCCTTCGAAGCTCTTCTTCCAATGGAATACGAAAGTTACGCTTCATGACCCATGAACCCCTCTGGAAAACGTAGATAGATTAGTCATATACTAGTATTTTATAATTTTCTCCAGTAGACAAAAACAAGCAGTTTTAGGAAAATAAAGTTTTTAAACCGTACTTTTAGTAGAATGACAGTTTTACCCTTATACCAATTATTATATTATTATATGCTCTCTCTGAGTTGTGATCGAAACAAGTATGGGTAAAATAGGAAACTTAATTTATTAAACATATTAATATTTAGACATGAACGATTAGTTTGGGACAAATTAAAAGAGGAAACATCTTAAGTTAATGGCAACTCACCTGAAAATCACAAAACATCTTTAACCTCTTCCTCAGAGAAACTTCAGCCACATTTGCAAACAAGGCTGATAGATCATTCGCACGAATGGCAGGCACCAAGCCACGCTTTTGACAAGCACGAAACTCGCGATACATATAAACCAGAAGTCTATTCATATTATACATCTGAACCCCTTTCGACACAGGTGACATTACCTCCATGTGAGGCTCCTACACAAAATATCCAAATATATATTCAAAGAAAACGAAAAAATATTATACACCAGGTCAGGATTCTCACTGGCAAGCCGTACGGGTCAGGTAATGGGTCAAAAGTAAGGGGTTATTTAGTTGTAGCAAAGTGGCTATGTTGTCTAGAAACTTATCAAGGAAAAATCGGAAAGTAGCAAACGTGTTCAAATCAGGATGTTCCAGAAAAAAATACCATGAAAACAGCAAACCTATTTTCGGTTTTATAACTACAATTAATAGAACCCATATTTATTTTTTTCGGCAGTTTTCTGGAAAGAGAAAACTTCATTTTTCTAAAACAATAGAGAAAGATAAATCATAAATGAAGAAGTTTTTCTCCAACAAAACACATCCTATGTTTCCATTCGGGTCGGGTTGGTTTACCGGAGAATAACCTTGTCCATAATATTATTAACTTTTTATTAAGAACTAGTGTGTCAAATATAATCACAAAGATTATACTATTTCAAAAATAGATTAATTAACACGATTTGAGAGATTTTGGGCATTAAAAATAGACTTCGAGCGACTTTTGACCTGTTTTGACCCTTTCCCTTTCAAGCTAATTGTTTTGATCTTATCCATTTGACACATTATATATATACAAACCATAAACCGAATTATTCATAACTAAATGGGTAAAAAATGGCAGGTATCATGAACTATAGATACAATAATACAAACAGTTGGAAGTTTTAAGATGAATAGAAATGGTCCTTGATGCCAGAACAAGATAAGATAATGTTATTGAGAAAGAATTTGAAAGAAAAAGAACCTGTTGTCCAACGACATATGCTCGGTCAATGCGCCTTAAGGTGAGCTTTCCTTTCGCAGACCGAATTAGCAAATAATCGGTGGATGAGACCTTATGTGCATATACTGGAGCTCTATACATATTAGTTTCAAGACATGATTGGGTTGAACCAGCCTTTATATCTCCTAAAAAGGGGGATTTATCAGCGGGATCAAGTGTGAGTACATTCCCCAAATTGTTAGGTCCGCTACGCAAATTTGTGCCAGTTTGATCACTGGGACTTGATTTTTGGTAGTAAGTGCATAAACGAGCACCCATTCCACTATTTCCAAGAAGTAAAGGCCTCTCTTCACAATACCTGAAAAATATATAATAACAATAAAGTATAAAAGTATTCATTAGAGATAGAGCCTTATAAATGAATTTAACAAAAAAACTGAAACGTATAAAGCACTTACTCCATTAGAAACACATGGCCGTCTCTAGCCGAAAGATCTGATTTCTTCTTAAAAGCTCCAGGAGGACGTAATGATTTATTCTCACCGGGAAGCTTTTGGGCCCGCGGTAATAGATGTATTCTTGTACGAACAAGATGCAGCAACGAGTTCGGCCTAACATCTTGCTCAGCTAGAGATTTATCATCTTCAAGCTCCTTTCCAGAGTATATTATTTTTACAGGCTCAGATGGTTTAAAATCTACCAAAATTACATTCCAAGTTGTTCAGAAATATTGATACACAACTTTTATATTATAAATGAGAGGGGGGATAATGTATACATAGGCCACCCAGATCCAAAAAACAGCTTTAGAGCCGCCGGAGAATCGAGACAAAATGACAAAAATGCACCTGAATCTATTCAAAAAAAGTTACCACAGTTGATTTTTCGAAACACATTCGAGTCAACAGGGGTGCTTTTTGTTACCAAAGCTTCAAGTGTAGGACAATTTTGTCATTTTACAAATTTTCAGCAAGGTTTTCAGCAGGTCTCTAATTTTGTTTTCAAACTTTAGTGACCTTAATGAATTTTCTGAATATTTATGTTAATATGTAGCCTATGTATATAATATCCCTAAAAAATATAAAAGAGAAATTGAGCAGAAAAGATGACCAACCGAGCTTCTTAGTAGCTTTTCCTTTGAGAGAAAGAAGGGTTTCCTCAGCATCTACGTGAAGCTTGCTGCCTTTCCCTCCCAAGCTTTTCAATACAATTTTCATCGATCCTTTTGTAAGAAGTTTTCCTTGTTCCTTAAGTGCCACTACATTTTCATGGGGATACCATAAAGCTTTTGGTCGGTGAAAATACGCTATATCTTTACTGCAAATACAGAAAACAAACATTAGAATGAAATCTTCAATCGAACTACAATAAAGAAGACATATTATATCAATATGAAAAGAAAATACAAATCACTAGAGGTGGGAAAATGGGAAGAAGGTTAACGAGTTAAAACAAGTTTGGTCCAAAGAGGAAATTAAATATATATGTTCCTGCAACTACGTGATCTCTACCAACTCATAACTCAAGAACACAGTATTATACAGTCCTTTCAGCATAAGATTTTATTCTTACTTGCTAAGCTTGGCTTTCATCGTCTGTAGCTTAAGTGCAGGTATTGAATGCAAAACTTTAACTCCATGTGCTGCACGCTTCTTAGAATGTGATTTCAACTGCTGCTGAGAGGATTTCCGGTTGGAATAGAACTTGTCATTAGCAATATTAAATTTCCCTCCAGATTGACTTCCATAACCGTGTAGCTCCAATAAATCTCCACCAGCTGACTCAGCAGAACGAGTTGTAATCATAGCTCCAGCATGAAGATCAAGATCAGGATGAACATTCTCGCCATCCTTGTTATCCAAAATTTCAAAAAGCATCTGTTCATCTTGAAGATCAAGAAGTAGTTTTGGTTTTGAAACAGATTGATGTGGGTCCCAAACTATTCTTTCCATCCAAGACCCATCCAGCAAATCTTTGTTCCGTAAAGTAAGCTTGTTAAAACGCTTAATGGTGTCACTTTCAACTGTTGGGTCCCGCTTACCATCATTGGTTTCCACACGAGACTCTAACCTTAAAAGTTGAGGATGAAAAACGGTTTCTTCGCAGGAACTGGATGATTGTGGTGATTTTATTGAACCAAAGGGCTCTATAGAAACGGGTCGGGTACGGGAAAAGAGACTGTGATCTTCCTCATTTGGTGTTAACTCGACCCGCTTACGAGACTTCAGTTGCATGGGTAATGAGTCAGACTCGGGTCCTGAAATGTCACTAACATCTGGAGAATTATCATAAATGATTTTATTTTCCCAGTCATGCTGATCGAGAGGGAAATAATCATCATCAAGACAATAGTCTTTCCTATCATCATCTACTTCTGAAATTGCCATGCCGTCCTCATCAGCAATCCCTGATTTTGGAAGCTCTACTTTACTACTATGTAATGGAGATAGATCATTTTGAGTTATTTCGGTATGCCTCATATAAGAAAATCCATCTAAAGAGCCTTTCAAAAATTCCTCTTCGTCGTCCTCCACGATATCAGATATATCCATAGTCTTGTACTTTTCTGTAATATATGAACAAATTAAAAAGGTTCAAATATGATTACAAAAAAAGATGTCCAAAATTCTAATTTTTTTAATGAACATTTAGACATTTATGTCATGAAAAAATATTTTTTTTTATAAAATACAAAGAAATTTAATATAGGATTACAAAAATTCGAATTATTTCAATAATAATGTTTGATTTAGGAAGTTTTATGAGTTAAGAATACATATTTGGCATGTTTTGACCTTTTTGACCCGTTTTCTTTTTAGACTACCTCTTCCCATTTAAAAGTGAATGGTCAGAGTAGCCATCTCTACTTAACTCAAATATAGTATCCTATTCAACCAAAGAAACCATGCAAAAACAGAAACTTTATCATCGGCAAATTTCTTGATTTAAGAATACTTGTATTTTAGGTACATATATTTGACTTGAATGAAATAAATACCTTTTGGAACAGACAACCACTGTTCCCTCTTCGTGGCTTTCTTTAAAGGCTGATGTATAGCGAATATTTCTGAAAATCGTAAGATCACATTTCCGTCTTCTACACAAAGAACAGGTAGTGGTGCTGAACTTTTTGGTTCAAGTGGCTCTTCTGATATACTTGTATCCTCCTAAAAACATAAGTTAAATTAACAAATAACTTAATAAATTTTTAAAAATAAAACTATGCATTTCCACAATAGATGTATCCACAATAGATGTATTACTAACCATCTGAATTTCCATAATATCATGATCTGAGTTTTCTATTTCAAGTACACCATTATCATCCTCTTGAGAGCCTTTTTCTTTAGAAACGACTTGCGGGTCTTTTTCAACCTCGGCTAAAAGCAAAAAATGATTAAGTTACAAGATGAAAAAAATGACAAAAGATCCCCATTATTACAATTCTGCAAGTTCTTAAACCTGGTACAGAAGTGGTTTGAATTTCGTCATTATTATCCACCCGATCAAGTTCTTTCTGTAATTCTTCTTCTTCTTCATCTTCATCGTAATTATCATCATCAAACAATGAAGACGAAGCAACTGATGGAACTGTAACTGTTGTAGAAACATAATCAGATTTCGGTAATAGATAATCCTCCTCAGTCAAAGCTTGGACTTCTGGTCCCTCGTATTGTTCATCAATATCTTCATAATCCACTGCATCTTCAGCTTTCAGATCATAATCTGCTATAAAAGTCATAGATTCAATAAATAAGTAAAAATACTTATAAAATTCATTAAATAAAAAAATGCCGCATGAGAGATTTATCGAACTAGAACATCACCTTGATCAGCACCATCACCAGATGTTTGGGATTTTCTTACCGAAAGCTGAACATTTGAGAGAAAGAAAAAAAGAAGAAAGAATTAAGCAAGATATTAATGAGAGTAAAAATAGCAAGAAGATAGTAGTTGCGTACATCGATATCTGTTAAAGACGAACCAAGCTTGTCAACAAGTGCAGCAAGATGTTCTTTTGCATCCTGAGAAACAAAACCATGGTTTTAGTATCACCGTTTAATCACTGCAATAATTAACCAACTCACAATTGAAATAAGGGTTTAATTCGATTATAATATCTATCACGACTTTCCTCTTATTTTAATGTCATTGAAAAGTAATTCAATGTCGGGAACTTGTTGTCTTATATTAGAAAAAATTATTGATTTTGTTTCGAATGGGGAATATGTATGTCTGGATGTGAAGAGTTGGATACAGCACCTTTGAAGATATATACGAACATATATTAGAAATATTAAAAGGGTATAAATGAAAATATCATGAAAGAGTAATACCTCGTCAAGGTAATCAATATCAAGATCACCGGACCCATCAATATTTCCAAACATGAATTCTAAAAGACGACTACCATCACGGCCCTCTTCATATTCTTCCTCATCATTATCTGCCAGTCAAACAAATTCAAAGTTATCTGAGAATAACTAAAATATGGAACTAGCGCCAAATTATTTTACCATTAGTTACATAAATTATCGTCCATTTTACTTCTCCTTTCATCTATGTTATATGTTTTATAACTAAATAAACATCATCCTTATAATATGTAAGAGATAAAGTAGGAAACCAATTAAGTACACACGGGTGGCAATCAGTAACATGTATTGATTAGCATATGTATACCATTAAACACGACTTTAAATTCTTGATAATATTGGATGCGTTTTAGTTCAATGATGATGATCATGTGTAACTCTGAATCAGGTTACCATCCAAACTTTTAAACCGAGAACGGAGAGTTAAACAATCTATACAAAGTAAAACAAATGGATGGAAGTCTGGGTGACGGATTGGGAGGGGTAGGAAAGTTATCGTTTTTACTACATTTGTTGAGTTGGGCTAATAAGTAAACCTATCCAAAGTTGGTAAGCAAGTAAAACAGTTAATGCTTTGAATATCTATGCATAGAAGTATCCGATTTTCATATTTTATACTTATGACGTCTATGTTCATGTCTACATTCAAATACCCAACTCTCAAGTGTAATTAATAATTGTAACTTACGCCTAGTCTACCCTTCAAAAAGCTTAAAATTAACAAGACTTAAAAAAAACACCGAACACGTGACTGAAGCTAAGAGATAGGTTTCTATATAAAATACCTTCATCACGATCATCCGTTCCCCTGCCATCTTCCGACGTACTACCAACATTGGAATCCATTATTTATAACGAAATCTGCAAAATTAGAATAACGTATTCATCACCAATAACATACATACAAAAACGTTATTGCCTCCAAATCAAAAGCAACAAAAAATTAAAAAAACTGCCCCCACCCCCTTCCAAATCCTTATCCATTACGTACAACACAATGCCTTTAAAAACACGTGAATATCCCAATAACCAGGACGATTCAACAAGATTATGTATCTTCTAAATAGATAGTCTTCTCAATCTTTTTACAAAAACTATTGTCGCTTAAATTTGTATAACAAACTACTATCTATAAACTTAATCATTTATCACATTTTATAACACTAAAAACAGTCATCACTCCTCACTCGTCAGCGTGTCATATCGAGCATAACAATCTCACCGTCAACAAGAAACAATCAAACTAACCAAAACTTCACCTCTTCCTAAGTTATCGTTTTCGCGGTACATTTAACTTACAAACCACGAAAAATAATCAATTAGGGCTAATTTCCGTAACTAAACTACAAATCAAATCGACTAAAACTCGTAAATTATCAAAAAAGCAACAATATTTCTAACGAAAAACACAATAATTAAACAAGTAGATAATTTTATCACAAATTAATCACATAAATGATGAAATTAAACAACGAAACAAACCAAAACCCTAATTCTTACCTGTATTGTAATGATTGTGTGATTTATTAATCGATGTATATATATATATAATAATATATACGTATCGATTTGTGAGTGTGTGAAATTGGAGCCCTAATTTTGGTTGATTTTTTGGGGAATTATGGGAGTAGGATTATATAACTGAAAAGAAGAACAGAAAAGGGTAATTATGGTATTTAACAAAAGAGTAAAAAGTTCAAAACCACCGACTTATTTTTTGTGGGAAGAAATAGCCCAAACATATTGTTAATACGGTTCTGGTCGGGTATTAGGATGTGTATTATGAAATATGAATGACGTTTTGTTTTTAACGAGACTTGAATCCATGATTTTCATGGTCAATGGGTCATTCATATACCGTTAGGCTAGAAGTCTTTTGGTTATGTGTTATATAAGTATACATAAGTCCCTTTTTGGCCCCGTAGTAGCAACAGATTGGTGTGCCCAGAAAGATGTCAACTCTGCTCTTCTAAAGTATGGTTTACTTTGGAAGATTGACGATGGGATCGCCTCCTTTGGTTTGTTGTATTAGTTCCTTTTCGGGTTATTTGGGTGGACTCTTTCTAGGATGCAGTGGTCACGACGGTGTCATGTTCTGTACTGGTACACTTACTAGTATAGTCTCAGGGTATACTTTGGTTCAGCAGGCCGGTGTAACACAACTGACTGCTGGTAACTATGACTTTCGGTTTATATTACATAAATTATCATATTCCTATAAAAATTCGTTTACGTATATGTGTAAAGTGTATTTAAGGACTTATATTTTAGTTTTCTCCTAGAACATCTCGATTCTCGGAACCTGATCCTAATAAGGGGATAACATATAAACCACGTTTGTATTGTTTTATGATTGTGTCGCCGCGATCAAATATAATGTCTTACGATTTGTTAGAAGTGCATCTAAACATCGTCACAGGACCTTGATTCTACCGCCCTTATCATCGAATAGCTCCAACTATATTTCACATCACCGTAATTTGCTTCATATGTGTGATGAGAGCATGTTGACTGTGTCATACTATTATTAAACGATTTAGATTCTAAATGCCTTCATAGTCTTAATGTAATCGTCTCTTAGCCTTTATTTAACTCAATAACACTTTATACTAAAAACCGATTTTTGATTCTGAAAGTTGAAAGTAAATCATGTGGCTTGATTTCGTGTTCACTTAAGTATCATCTTCGTATCTTCTCAAGCTCGGTGCAAAAATGAAAAAATGGGCTCGTATATAGATCTTTTAACATAAATATGAAATTTCATTTATAAAAGTGGGCTTAAGTTCTTAAGTTATTGGACATGATTACTTTATTTTATTTGTTTTTTTACATGATTTACATATGAAACGACCAAAAATTGGTCCCCTCCGACCTTGGAGCTATGTACGGTCAAACACCTTGCACATGCTTCGAGTTGACCTTGTATCTTCTGCTAGGTTGTTTGGAAAGTGGCAACTAAATCGCTCGTGATTTACAGACTAAACAACTAAAGGAAACAAATTACCCAAGTGATACGAGACCCATGAACCAAAACTTGTATCCTTTCTTTCGAGTTGTCATGTTAGACGCAACAACATACTTTCACTTGTATAAATTTATGTACAAAAGTCGAAAAAAGACAAATATAACATGAAACATTTTATTTATAAAATTATACGTGCATATGCATTACTTGCAATGCCACGACACATAAACCATAGAAGACGAACACTTTCAAAAGTTACGAAGCTTCAAAGATATAAAACAAACTCTTCGTTTAATCATCGGTGCCAATGAGAGCGAGAAGCATGTCCTCGTAGTCTCCTCTAGTATCTTTAGCAATGGCTTCGCTTAAAGAGACGCTACTCCTCCTTTTATACTCTTCTTTTATGCATTTCATGTCAAATTCAACTCGTGTAGCGACAACCCTTGTGAGTGCATCTTCATCGGTCCCTTGTCTATTGATTGATAGCCTTAGCAACTTCTCGAAGTATTTGGCAGGTAATGTCAAGGACTTTATCGTGGCTCGTAGTAACTTCAAGAACTCGTCATTCGGATCAGCCTTCAAATCCTATAAATCATGGTAGTTTTATTAGATACCTTGTTAAGGTTATTTATGTGAAATATGGTAGACTTAGGTTATAACTTATTACAAGTATCTACGACAATCTACATAATAACGAGTTGATGAATTACACAACGCGTCCTTTACGAATGATCGACCATACCTTGTTAATATCTTGTCCGAACTCATTTTTATAATGATTCAAAGTTGCATTGATTTGTGCTTTGCTTCTCGTGGTGATAATTCTGATAAAATCATCGTCGTTATAACACTTTTCTGTTATCTTATCGTGGAGCAACTTGGCTTCGGTTTTAGCAAGTGACATGTCCACTTCCTCACCTTCGTACCTGTAGCTCGTAACAAGTGGCCACAACAACTACAACAATCACAATCACAAAATTATAAGTAAGTTGCGATGTTGCATTAGTATAGATGCTAAAGAGAATTTACGTTATTACTTAATCGTGTCAGTTTTGACAAATTTACTTATGAATGGGTTTGTACCTTTCGGAAGTCCCCCGTTGTGTGATGTGCGACATCTTCTTCGAGGGATTTTTGATAACGAGCATGATATGCTTTCCTTGCAAGAAGCAAATCATTTGCAGTCCTTGTACAAGCTATTTCGACAAAAACTTGACCACTTTTATCCCCTTTCTTCGTTGCTTCATTGGCCAAAACCGCATCTCGTTCAGGTGGATCAAGTGTCCAAAGAAGAACGATTTTCTAAATCAACAAAATCAATTATAATCATATTAGTCGTTAAATTATATTAAGCAAAGTCATTATAAACTCTTTACCTCAAAATCTCTTGTAAGTTCTTTGTCGAGTGCTTTTAGAAGATCTTCGCTGTAAGTCTCGGCATAAGTGTGTCGAATAAGCTTACGTTGGTCGGCATTTCTATGAGACAAAATCTCGATGATCAAACCCTCATTTGTCCCCCATCCTTCAATACAATCAAAAAATCGAAAATACATCAGAAAACAATGACAAATATTGCAACATTATTGCAAACTGAAAATTTAAAATCATTAGATTTCATAAAATAATTAATGTTTTCGTACAAATCAGTCCATATATAGAACGGGTTAACGTACTGCATAATCATCAATCAACGTAGGCAAATTATAACATCAAAATCGTTTCATCTTTATATGTCGATGATTTAAATATAAAAAACAAGGCTAAACACTTATGAATGTGTTAACAATAGAAATGCACATTATTAACAACCCGATGAGAATATAACTTTTTGGAAAAACGTTCAAATCGTTTAAGATTTATACATTCTAATGAAGCGCGTATCATTTGATAAAAAAAATCATGAGATTAATGAGAAACCTTCAAAAGCTTTTCGGAGTTGTTCAACGTCGTCGGAGACAGGAGGAACTTCTGTTGGAACGGTGATCGTAGCCATTTTGTGCAACAATATTTGGTTTTCGGGTTCATTCTATCTAATTTGATTTATAGATGTAGAGATTACTATAATTGCCAATCTTAAATAATGACAATTAAATTAATCTAAAAATAGAATTAATTAAAGATAATGATTTGATTTGGTTTAGAAAAATGTCTAATCAACAAAATTGGAAAGGTAGACATGAATAAATGCTCTAAAAATAGTTGTAGTCGTTTCATGATTCTTAATTTTGCAAAACATAGAAATTTGTGGTCCGTAACTTCATTTATTTCAACCAAAACACACCACATATCGATTTGAGTTTGATTACGACACATATCGTTAAAACAAACCATATCCGATACATACATATCCTGACAAAACGAACCAAGTACGTGCTTATACAAGCAAACGAAGTTCATCTTTCAATCCTTGTGGTCCATGAATGCATTATTATAGTTTATTGTTGCTTGAATTTCATTGTCATAGCTTTCTAACAAATATATTTACACTTGATGACATGATAATACGTTATTTAGAAAATTTGTGGACTGGGATATAATATGTTCCCGATTATCAACGGGCCTTTGGCTTAACAATATATTGTCATGGTCCATCAACTTAGAGGTTATGGGTTCCATCCCGTCTAGGACAAATATATAATCTCGTGATGTTAGTATATGTGAGTCATCGCCTTTCTAATAACCAAAATTGTGTCACCCATAAATTTTATTGTCCCAAAGCTTAAAGTTCTTTATTTCATAGTTTATGTTATTATCAAGCAATACTTTACAAGGACAATATTAGAAAATAACATTATCAAAAAAAATATTCATTATAAAAATGATTAAGAGGAGAATTTTGCCTACATTGTCCAAAACCGGTTCTTTTTTCTACGGTTTAATCGGTTTTAGACCAGACCGTAAAAACTATCTTATTTTACAAACCGAAGGTTACATGTCCATCCGGTTCCTACCAAGAGAGTTACTGAAGCTGGTTGGCTTGAAATTGAAAGAAATATCGCTAAAAAAAGTTGGTCCCAGTTTGATCCTCAATGTAACATACATTTATTCATATCTTTATTTTTTACGAAGCCGAAATTATAGGTATAGACCTCAAATCAAATTGTCAAACAATTATACGCAACGGAAAATAAGGACCACATAGTAAATAATAAATAGGATATAGTTGTATATCTTATTGAGCAAGCAAATAAACCAAAACCTAACATAAGGGTTTTATCACGGTTGCGTACGCGACACCTTCTTTTATCGACCGACTGGTATGCTAGTACACGTTTTACTACACATCTCTTGAACTCGATCACTGACACAAACCGAAACCCTTTTGGGCTTGTTAACCGATCGATTAAAAGGGCAAAGCAGAAATCGAATTCTAACTTAATCCCTAATCGATTTTGTGATGTTTAGAATGAAGGATTTGGAGAGTTACATTAGAATAAGGAAACCTTCTAATACCGAAACACATTGTACATATCATTTTGTTATGTCAATCTAAAACCCATAGGAATTTAATAAAAAAAAGTTGTTGCTAGTTGTACCTAAAATAATAAAATTATCCAAACAAACAATAAATATAGTCAAAATAAAACCAAATAGAATAAAGTCATAAACCACCAAAATCATCAATCAATCCCTATATCAAATCACACACACACACACACCCACATTGTGTGTATAACTAATTCTCCACCACCATGTCGCCGTCCGGCGACCACTCCACCGTCTCCGGCGAAACCTGTTCATGCAACTACACCGCCGAAGACCGGAAAACCTGCTCACAATGCGAGAGAAAATCGAAAAAAAGTAACGCTCTGACGTCATCATCATCATCCTACGCTTTACTTAGCTTCGATTCGTTTCCGGTTGAGGATTACGATAAGCGGTGGAGGATTTTTGCTGCTGCGGTGAAAGGATTTGCAATCGGAGCTGGAATTAAAGGCGGACTGTCGATTTTTGCTATCCTTGCACGATTGAGAAGGAGACGATCGTTATCGTCTGTTAAGTAAGTGATTTGAGCTAGTTTTTTTTGTTAATTCGCTCCGGTTTCGTGTAATTTGTTAATATAGATATATAGATGATATATGTTTATGTTCATTTTTAGCGATTTGAACTCATTTTATGTAATTAGTTAATTAGACTGAATAGAACCTGAATTTCCGATGTAATTTTCTGAATGAGTTCTATCGAATACATTCACGTTCGTTATTTAGTAATTTGAACTCATTTTGTTTGTTAGATAACTTCGGTTTTGTGTAACTAGTTAATTAGACTGAATAGAACTTGAATTTCAGATGTAATTTGCTGAATGAGTTCTATCCAATACGTTCACGTTTGTTATTTAGTGATTTGAACTTGTTTTGTTTGTTAGATAGCTTCGGTTTTATGTAATTAGTTAATTTGACTGAACAGAGTATTAATTTTGATGTAATTTGCTGAATGAATTCTATTGAATATGTTCACGTTCATTATTTAGTGATTTGAACTTGTTTTGTTTGTTAGATATCTACATCGCTTCAGTATAACGTAATTTGTTAATAGAGTGGTTATAACCTTTGATGTAATATTGCTGCATGAATTCTCTCGGATAACAAATTCATTGAGAACTACATTCATGTTCAATTTCAGTGGATGTGTATATAGTCAATTAGAGTGGTTTGAAGTTGAATTTTGATTTAATTATGTGGATGAACTGTCACAAATACTTCGAATCTGATAATTTTTAGTGATTTTAACTCATCTTGTATTAGACGTTAGGTATATCGTTAGATCGCTTGAGTTTTATGCAATTTAATAATTCGACTGATTTTAACTTGAAATCTGATATAAGTTTTCCTGTGATAGCAAATACTACATGTGATAGTGAATAAGAGAAATACGTTTATAATAATTTTGTTATAAGAAATAGTAATCGTTACTGTTTGAGTTTGAAAGTGCTAGGTTTGGTCCCCCAAAATTAATTGCTGTTTTTTAGATTAATTAGTAGCTCAGTAGCTCCCAGAAAACGTTTGTTTCTCTCTCTTTGAGTTTAAGCTATTTTTGTGACATAGTTTGGTAAATTTGGTAAATAGATTTCTAAATTTAATCATTTTTTGTTAGATAGTTTGGTAGTTTAGGTGTCACATCTCACTGCTCATGAAGAAAGCTGATTGTGAGTTGGTATGTAAAAAAGAGCTATCTTCAGATAATGTTGATAAAATATCTATGTCTAAACTTCAATATTTATGTGGATTCTGTCTCATATGTGAAACATTCCGTTAATTTATTAAAGTTTACTTCAAGTTAAACACTGATAGTGGCAAATTGGTGATGGAATTTTATGATTTTACATATCGGAAGTACTTGGATTTACATCTAAGTTTGAATTGTGGATCCTGTTTTGTATGGATGGAATACTTTTTAATTTTAATTGCTGAAAAGAAACTATATTTGCATTCTATTATAACAAATGAGGCCTTGTTACAATAAGATGATTTTTCGTCCTTTTTGTACTTTCTCAGCCGTACCATACACTGTACTTCCTGTCTGCATTCCTATACGTTAACGTACTTTCGTTTGAAATGACCTCTTTGCCATCTTTACTGGAAAAGTAAAATGTTTAATTTATCCAAGAGAACAAGACCTGTCTGTTTAATAATGTTGACGTAGGGAACGTTGGTCATATATACAAGTTTTACATATTGATGTTTTTGGTTCAGGAAGGTGCAGATGGCTTCGGGCGGTCAAGATTTGATTTTGGCCTTGAAAGAAACACTCAGATACGGTCTCTTCCTTGGCACTTTTGCTGGAACATTTGTCTCAGTGGACGAGTTAATAGCTGCTTTAGGAGGACACCAAAGGCATCTCACTCCCTTACCCCGATTCTCGTATTTCTTGTATTTATATGATGTAATTCTTTTAAGCTAACTTTTTTAATGTGCAATGATTCTGCAGAACAGCAAGATGGAGGGCTTTATTAGCAGGGGCCATAGCTGGACCTTCAATGCTCCTAACTGGATTCAACACACAGCATACAAGTTTGGCCGTTTATATTCTTATGCGTGCAGCTGTCCTGGCATCGCGTTGTGGAATAAAAAGCAAGCGATTTGGACGCATTTGTAAACCTCTCACATGGGCCCATGGAGACCTGTTCTTAATGTGTCTCTCCTCTACACAAATTTTGTATGTAGATGTTCTTTCCCATGTCAAGTCTTCCTTTGATTTTTTTTGTATTTCTTAGTTACACATGGGTTTGTCGGGCGGGTTGGGTAAGGGGTAAAATGGATTACGGTTGTAACAGATAGTTCTCTAGTATGTGTCAGGTTGGGTTGACTGTAAACATTTTTTGTTCATTTTTTAAGTTTTGTTTATAAGTATTAATGTCAAAATTGTTATCATAGTAGCAATAATATTATAGTAGTTAGCTAAATCTTTGTATAAAACGATTTAGGAGGTTGTATGCATTATAAATAGAATTTGGATTACTTTAAACTGTTGGACGGTTGGACCCTTTGATCAGTTCCCCTTTTGCTATTTTTTTTTATTTTACCAGCTTGAGAAAAATACAATTAAAGTCGACCCATTCATAAGTAAGTGGACAGCAGTTTACCACCTCTTATAGAAAGTGATAACTTCGGTTCACCACAACAAATGAATATGATAAATAATGACGATTAATGTTATAAGAAGTTGGTAGTGGAGATTGATATGAATAACACGTACTCCTTTTGGCTGTGGAAATTGATTCATGTTAATTAAATAGTAGTTTGATAGACCAATGCGTATGGCGGAAATCTGTATCTTGAAAAAGTATAAAAAAGGTTATAAAGTTAAAACTGAGGTAGAAGTATGTTTCACTGATCATATACTTATGATCCAATGTATGTTTTATAATTTTTTTTTCATTAATTTTACTTTTGGTTCTTAATAGGTGCGCATACATATTAAAGCAGGATAGTTTACCTTATACCTACAAATCATTTCTTAATAAACATGGTGGAAAGGACCCAGTCATCCTTCAAGGTGTTAGGGATATTGCTTGCGGAATGCCTTTTACTAATCTAGACCAAATACAGAAGTACTACAAAACCACGGGTATTGATGTCATACTCGACCCTCAAATGAAAGTTCCCTGTTCGGTATGCCTCTTATAAACGTATATATATGAATTTTTTCTTTCAAATTTTTTTGCAACTGCTACATAACGGGTAACGTGGAAAGTAACTTAAGGGGTGAATATTTCAGATGGTACATGAAAATCAATCATGTAGTTGGCATGCGTTTTCATTCTTTCTTCAAGCATACAAACGAGCAGTACCAGTTTATCTTCCAGTTTATTTAATTCCTGCACTTATCGTACATCGCCAAGGACTTGGAAAACGGTATGTATTTTTATTTGTTCATGGGTATTTTCTTAACATGTTTTTTTTTTCTTCTTTCTGCTACAGATATAGACTATGGGGGTGTTTGTTTCGGCTTATATAACGGGCTTATGAGCTTATGGAAATTTTGATAAGCTCATAAGCCCAATTTTTCCGGCTTATGAGTTCATCAACTTGAGCTTATGGTTTATTTAAGCTCACAAGCTCAACTTGATAAGCTTATAAGCCCATTATATAAGCCGAAACAAACACCCCCATATAGTTATGTGTTTCTTTTTTAAAAAAATTTGACTAACACGCACAGCAATTTATCACTCAGATTTAGACAAGTCTGCATATATGTTACAAAATAATGTATGTTTTAAACAATAATGATAACCGTAATATCTAATATCTGATTTCTTGTTATCTTGTTTATCCAAAATTTACATGTGGACATACGATTATTCAGGGATCTTCTTTGTATAATAAAGAAGTATCTACTATTGTCTATGGAAATGAAGTTTTTCATTTGAACTTATTATTCGTTACCCGATGCAGGCCTTTCACAATATTGGCTAAAGGTCTTTTTGGTACTGCAAGATCAAGCCTGTTTCTCTCTACATACTGTACTTCTGCCTGGTGAGCGTCGGTTAATACAAAGACAAAACTTTATTTTCGATTTCAAAGAAATTTCTGGTTTCATATGTAAATAACGTCAATTTAGTTGATACAAACATCTCTATTTATTAATTCGCTCGATACTGTTATTGTTTATCAGGATATGGACATGCTTTCTCTTTAGGCTTTTCAAGAGATGTAACGTTACCATGTTAGCCCTGGGCACGGTAATACCTCTAGATATGTTAATTTTGTTTCCATGCATTTTCTTGTTATTTAAACCAACACTTGTGCTCTTTGGCAGTTCCCGACTGGTTTAAGTTTAGCAATCGAGAAAAAAAGCCGAAGAATAGAAATCTCACTCTACTGCCTTGCTCGAGCCATCGAAAGCTTTTTCACAACCATGTCCGATATAGGATACATCCCACACCTAAAGAACTTAAAAAGAGTCGATGTGTTAATATTCAGCGTTTCCACAGCAATCATAATGCACTGTTACGCTATTGAAAGAGACGTATTTCGGTCCAAGTACTTGAATGTGCTTGATTGGGTTTTCGGTGTGCCTCTTTCTCCATATGATAAAACCCCACAAAAGAAAAACGAAACAAGTTGATCAATTTATTCTTGCTCGTTGATTTATTTGTCTAATGATACGTAACAGCCTGTGGGTACAATGGTATGTTATACTTAAAAGTTATCTGTGTTGTATAATTTTCTTTTGACAAAATTGACCATAGCTTCCGGTCTGGGTTTGGTTTAGTCGGTTCGATTTATAAGTTTAATCGGTCGTTTGCTCACCCCTAATTTAACTAGAAGGGTTTCTGTATTTGTAACATTAAATAGGGTCTAATGACACTGGATAACGAAGATGAACTTGTTATTTGTTTATTTATTCATTCAATCATTTGTAACTATGAAGAAAATCGTTAAATTGTTGACGATCTCAAATATGTATTATAATGCTTGTAACTTCATGAATCGTCTTCTTTATAACTACAGTAACAAAGTCCAACTTGTTTCCGCATACATACAATACGTAGTATTAGAACACGAACAAAACAATGTCGATTGGCCAAATCCGCGTAACTAAATTGATTCGAATAACTTTAGTACTAGTAATACTTGTGGCAAGTAGGATCACTTACACATTGGAAATTAACCTTTTGAAATGTCGAAAATCGCATTGTATAGCTTAAGTTGAAATGTACATCCACCATTTATAAGAAGCATATCCATATACTATTGTGTAAATCATCGTTCTTATTGGGTAGAATCTAAACCTGCACAAAAAAACCCGAATGCAACATTTCAAGAATCATAAAAGTAGAATATTAACGACTACTTATCCGTGTCCAAATGCGATTGAACCATGTGTTGAACACAAAATCCCTGTTGTTAGCTGCATATATCATTTCCCCTTAAAACATTTTAACGTAAATGCTTATTAGTTATATCAAAACACGATAAACTAATAAGCTTTACCCAATCACCCCTAACTATCTATTATTTCAACATTGAAGAAAAGTTTCTATACTAGGTATAACACAATATTACATGTCCTAAAAGTTGGCAAGTACAATCACTAGACGCTCCTATCAACCAGTCTTACAGCTAACATAAAAAAGATAAATCACATATCCAAGACATGTGGATGATTCTCGTTTGAAATGATACGCTCCTATCAACCAGTCTTACGGTTAACAAACTCAAATCGTACAAAATTTACCTAGAAGGAGGCGGAGGAGAGTGGCAAGGAGGCATATGTTGAAGCGTTAACGGAGAAGTCCATTGCGAAACCGGACGATCAAAGAAGTCCCAATCGGGAAGAAGAACACCTCCAATCGCAAACATCCCATACACATACGTAACCATAGTTTTCTTAAACGAATGTGTGTATAATAATATTAGCATCATTAGTATAGCTAAACATACTATACATTTTCTTAAAGCACCATCATCCGCCATTAATCAAATAATATTATGTTTTTCAAATTTGAAAATTAATTATTATTATTATTCAAAGATGAATATCATCACATTAAAATGATGAAAGATGGTAGTTAGTTAGTTGGGTAGTGCCATAAATGCTATTTTGTACTTGTTTCATTTAATGTGGCCATGTTTTAAAACTTTTTTTTTTTTTTTGAACGGAGATGTTAGTGATTCGGGGCTACAGTGACATCCATTTGGGCAGTATGCGACCCATGAACCTTACACCAAAGTTAGTTATCTCATAATATTCACCTAAAGAGAAACTCAGAGGAAGACTCGAAGACTCCTACCAATGGGACATGTATCCTCTGTAGGTAACTAGGTATATATCTAATCAAATTATTAAATATCAAGCAGCATCGGAAGCAATTAGAATCAAACACATAATTAATATTAAGTAAGTTAAAAATAGTACATTTATTGTTGATTTACCTCGTTTACGATTTATGATGAAATCCTGCTACATCACTAGTTTTGAACTTTACTAGATAAATATTTTTGGATGACGAAAAGTATTCAGAGAATCAAATCAATGAATACCTTGGTTATGTTATACAAACTACGAAAAACGAAGTAACGTAACCACTTTATTAAAGTTTATCATCATAAAAATGAGTATAAACGCAACCATGTTTTTCAGTTTAATATCATAAAAACCGAGCAAAAATGCGGGCACAATTATGTCGTTTGATACAGTTCAAACTAGGAAAAACGTAACCACTTTGTTACAGTTTAATACCATAAGAATCCGTATAACTCCCTATTTAGACTTTTGGGACCGTATTAACGCAACCATTTTTTCACTTTAATACCCTTAAAAACGAGAATAAATGCAGGCACGATTATGCGGTTTAATACCATACCATAGAAATGAGTATAAACACAAACGTTTTTAATAGACACAAATATCATCAAAAATTCAAGAATCCAAAACCTATAATTCAACTAGGTAGTACTTAATACTACTAATCAATAGTCTCTACAACTCGATGTTATAGACTTGTTGAAAACAATACTTATCAAGTATAACAATAAATAACACAACGGTTAACATACAATAACCATAAAAATAGCCGTTAAAAAAACCCATTAAAAATAAATTAAACACTTAACATCGTAAAAGCATAAAAAGCAAGAGTAACATCATCTTTTATTCTTTTTTTACGAATTTACCTTTTATTTTATTTTATTTTTTTAATATAGAGAAATTTTACGAGAGAGAAAAAAAAAACAAGAATGAAGAGATGTGAAAATTTTAGGTTTAAACATAATTAAAATCAGTTATGCCCCCAAAGAATGTAATTCATTCAAATGAAGAAACATTTTAATTTCGTATGAATTAAATTACTTTAAATTTGACAACCAAACACGATACATAATGGAATTCAATTTCAATTTCCATTCCATTCCGTGAAATAAACACGCCCCAAGTGTTATATGCACACAAGTGTATTTACCGATAATATCTTGAAGTTATTCATCATACTAAACACATCAAGGGACCAATTGAAAAGAACAACGGATAAGTAATCAGAAACTGCAATTCAGTAGATACAATATGTTCTTAACTTCTACGTTTTTAACAACATATTCAAACAAAAGCAGGTTCGGAGTAGTAACAGTTTTCGTACCACTTATACCGACTTCCAACTGATCCATAGCGAAACTTTGTTTTTCATGTTGGTTTCTTTTGCCTCTCGACACATTTACCAGCAAATGCGAAATGCCAATCTACATAACCTGCAGAATTCAAATAGATCCACAAACTGGAATTGTTAACCTCACAGTGATAGATTGCTTTTATAAAATGTTTATTAGAATTGCCCGCGTACTACGCGGGATACTAATCTAGTGTAGTATATAAACTGATTGCACACCTCAAGACCGTGAACGTGAACGCACAAATTCCTCTAGTCTGTCCCAAACGTCAAGTGCAGCAGCTCTGTCTTGGTGCCTCTTGTTCTTGCTTATCTAAACATAGAAAACGAACACGTTTTGAAAGGGTTAGAACTTAGAACGGTACACAGAACATGTATAATTAAATCCAAATAGTCAAAATTTATATCAACTAATCTCACCGATATGATTTTCACATTCCACTGCTTTACAATCTTTGCAGACTCCACACTGTCATCCTCAAAACGCATGTAGAATCCAAGAACTAGAACAAAATGGTTATCAAAAAAGATTGTAACAAACGATTTAGCTATTTAATATAAACTAGGAAATATTTTTAGCAAATGCGCTTACTTTTATTGAAGATTTCAACATGATCCTTAAACGGCCAATCTTTAAACTGCCACTCCTTCCCCAAAACAAAAACCGCCACAACTCTCCCCCATTCCTCCGCCTTAAACGAACTCGGTTTATCCCTAACCTCATACGCCGTCACCACCCTATCCCTACTACTAAACTTCTTCAAAACCGTCACACACTCCGGCTTCCCCCCATTCATCTGTTTCATCTTCACATCCGTCGGCACAAACACCCCATCCTCCAAAAACTCCTTCACATTATAAATCGTAATCAACGTCTGTGACGCACTCGGCACCAAAATAATCGGCACTCCATCACTTTTCTTCACATTCCCTTCCACCCCTCCTCCTCCTCCTCCTCCCATTCCCATCATCTCGTCTCCAAATCCTCTATCTATCCTATTCTTAGCAACTAATCCGTCTTTCCGTTGCTGCGACTCCACCTTCACCCTCTCCTCATCTCTTTTCGTCGCCGCAGTGAGCACCGAGTAAAAATCCCTATGCCTACATTCCAATATACTTTCCGAATCCTTCAACGGCCTCTCGATCTCTCGAACTAACTCCATTGGATTTTCTAAACCCCTAACCCTAGGAATCTCCTCATAATCAGTATCCGAAACCGGAACATTCGAAACCGAAACCGAAACGGGTAAAAACTCAATGGCATCAGTACTACTAACCCTACCTTGTAAATACTCTATTAACGGTTTCCGGTCGATTAAAGTAACGGCGTTAACTTTCTGTAAGCTGGCGTTACGGATGTAATCATGGTGTTTGAAATTATTAACGTTTTGGATAAAGTGAATTAGGGTTTCTAAAGTGTAGAAATTACCTTGTTTTGATCTGTATGCAGTCTCGATTGTGCAGGGGAAAGAGATGGATGAGTTGAATCGGAATGAGTTGTTGACTCGGACGATTTGGTCCAGCTTCTTTTGGATTGTGAAATCTCGGAGAGTTGTTAATGGATCCATTGTTGGGTTTTTTTTGCACACAGTTAGTGTGTGTGTTTTGTTTAAGGTTGATTTGGGGAGAATGATTATGTACTATCAAGTGTTTGTTTTGGATTATGTTTGGGACTTTTTTTTTTTTTTTTTCGATTATTAGAGTTGTGGATGATTACGATATTTTTTTGTTGACGTGATATTTATAATGGGAGTTGTGAATTTTTTTGGTAGAGTAATAATGAGAGTTGTGGAAAATGTGTGATCTTCGGGTTTTTTTTTTTAACATTTAAATAAGATGTATAAGATTTTATTAAAATAAAAACTAATAACATTTATTTAAATAGAAACTAGTACATGAAATTAAAATAAAAACAATAATAAATTATTAAAACTAAAACAATATTAAAAGGCAAATCATCCCATGTTTATCCTGAATGCGCATTTTTTCACTCTCGATCCACTCCGCTTCTTGTTGTGGCATCACTCCGTGTTCGTTTGAAGAAACAACATGTCGTCTTTTCTTGCACTTGCATAATCCGCTTCTTTTTTGGACTTTAAGTGTTTCTTTTTTCGTTTTTGCGACATCTTTTTTTGATTTGGTAAGTTTTTTAAATTGTGAAGCAACCGCTCCACATAACGCTGACGATGAAGATTGAGCTTTTCGGATGCGTCAGATGATTTTTTTTCTTTTATTTCCTCTTTGGTTTCCGCGTGGTCGTCCATTTCGATCATCCGCGAAAATATCGTCGGATATATCAACGTTGACGGTCGTAACTGGAGTTTTTATTTTCGCAAAAGCACGTCACTTGCTATGTTATCTCCAAATTTCCCATAATGTCGCTTGCCTAAAAGGCACACCCTCCGTATCAAGGTACATATCATGCACCCCCTCTAAAACCTTTGCATCGTCTTGCCCGCTACTCCGAAGTCGTAAAGCCTCCGCATATTGCTCAATAAAGTTATTTACAAAGTTAATTTTATAGTGGTGAGGTTGTGTGAGAAAATATCATTGAATGCAAAGCTGTGTAGTTTTAAAAGTAAGAAAATTAGTCTTAATCGTTGAAAATTGTTATAGCGGAGTGATAACGAGAAGGTTCGCTTGTTATAGCTCCACAACTTTCAACGATTAAGACTAATTTTTCTACTTTCAAAACTACACAACTTTGCATTCAGTGATACTTTCTCACACAATCTCACCACTATAAAATTAAATGATATGTAATTATGTATTAGTTCTTCACCATTAAGCAATTTAGATTTGACCGGTTCAACATTTTCGCCTAATCATCAAACCGCTTAAACGACCGGTCCTAACCGGTTCAAAAACATTAAAAAAAAAACACATATTTAATTCCAAAGATTTACATAGGACCTGTTTGTAAGCATCATACTCGGACTCAGACTCGGACCGTGATTCGAGCGTTTGATAAGTTCATGAAAAGCTCGGACCACGTACCGAGTCCGTGATTTTGCCTCGGACTCGGTCCGTTTAGAAAAATTGCAGACTGAGAACAAGGCAAAATCACGAACTCGGTCCGTAGCCCAAACTTTTCATGAACTTATCAAACGTTTGAACCAGGACCAAATCCGAATCCGTAGTCCGAGTCCAAATCCGAATCCAAATCCAAATCCGCTTGCAAACAGGGTCAAAATCAAATCTCCAAATATCCAAACACCAATAAATTCAAAACCCCACAAATATACCCAATCTAAGAAAACAAACAAAAGGGTAAAATGGTAATTTCCGAAATTGGTTTCTACGCGGCATTGGTCAAGAAAAGAAACATCTAAAGTCAACGCGCGAATAAGTCATCTTTCTTTTTCTTTCCATAAATTGAAAATAATCTTTTATTTATACCAAATTTTTATCATTTTTTTTCTTTAGGGTTTTATAAATAATCGATTTTTTTTGTATTATTTTGTTAGTTTAATCGCTTAAAGTTATTGTTTTTTTTAAGTGGGTTTTGCAGATTCTTTCATGGAAAATTTATGCTGTTTGCAGGTAATTTTATTTATTTATTTTTTTAAATTTTTATTTAATTTATGAGCTTTTTTTGTTGTTAGTAGTTTATATGATTATGTGTTTTTATTTTGGTTCTGTTTTTTTACCTTTTTTTTTTTAGAGGGTGTTTGTTTGGGCTTATATAAGTGGTTTATTATATAAGTGTTTTATGGCTAAACCCGGATTTTTCGGATTATGTAACTATTTATGGGCTTATTACTGTTTATTATGCCATAATACATAGTAATAAGCCCATAAACGGTTATAT
Source organism: Senecio squalidus (assembly GCA_910822075.1). Taxonomy (NCBI): domain Eukaryota; kingdom Viridiplantae; phylum Streptophyta; class Magnoliopsida; order Asterales; family Asteraceae; genus Senecio; species Senecio squalidus. Next base: position 65,779,188 of record CAJVGC010000065.1, read on the forward strand.
AAGACGGAAAATTCGGGGTTATGAAAGATAAGTCGAAATGTCAATAAGCCAAGTACTATGTTTTTTGGATATGTTTGCTTGATTCCTTAAAAAAATAAATAGTTTTTATAAAAATAAAGTTTTTAATTATTTATTTATTTACTTATTTATTTTTATGTAAGAATAAGGTGTTAAATAATTGTTTATGAGGTTATTATGTTGAAATTAGTGTGTTTGATTAGTACCTTTTTATTTCTTTAAAAAGGGGCAAATAAGCGGTTTAAAGTGTTTGGATAGTACTACTTTATATTTATTTATTTTAGAGTAGATATATAGTTTGATATATGTAGGTATAATATAAGCAATTTCAAACACTCTCGAAATCGATCATATTTGGCATTTTCGTTGCAACGTGATCATGGTTATTAAAAATTAGACCAAATGATGAATTTTTGCTATATAAAAACCAAAAGAGAGTCACCGGAAGTTGACATGGTGGCAATTTGAGGTTGATCATCACCGGCTGCATTCCTGATATGGACATTTAAACGGCTCAAAATAAGTCATTAGAAAGTTAAAACCACTCTTAACTTTATGATACTTTGCTATTTCATTATTGTAATCTTTGTTATGTTGTTTTAACAAAAATATTACAAGCTTTTTTCGAACGGTTCCATGGTTACTCTCACTTCTAATGTCTTCTCACTTTAGAACGGTTGCATAAACCACATTTAGCTTTTTCTATTCTCGTGATTACTATTACTATGTTGTTTATATGTAAACTATTATTAATCATAACATAACACATATAAAACTAAAAAACCATGTTTTTTGTTTGTTTTTCTCTCCTAATGTTTTTTCTTTGGTTTGTACTTGTGCACATAGTTTGTAGGAGGAGGGCCTTCATCGTATAGCTCGGGTAAAGGAAAAAGCCATGTTGGAAATATCAAGTTCGGGTTTGACTTAGTTAAAGGAAAAGCTTCTCATCCAATGGAGGATTATCATGTTGCTAAATTTGTGCAAGTAGACGATCATGAACTCGGCCTTTTTGCCATTTATGATGGTCATTCAGGACATCAAGTGCCTTCTTATCTTCAAGAACATTTGTTCGATAACATCTTGAACGAGGTATACATTGTCTCTTTAGTCTTTTATCATTATACTTGAGGGTGACAAATGAGTGGGTCAGATAACGGGTCGGAAAGTGGTTTGGGTAAAAACGGACACACTTTTGGTCCAAAATTTAAATAAATTATCTTTGTTTAATATGATTACAAATTAATATTATCTCAGTAGAAGCTGATATCGGAGGTTTCTGTTGTTTATGCATTAAGAATACATTTTGGGCGACTTTCAGCTTGTTCAACCCATTTGACCCGTTTTTTTTTAAGTTAGTTTTTCATCTGACCAGTTTATACTATTAGAGATAACATGTTTGCCTTAATATTGTAGAGTGAATTTTGGGTTGACCCGAAAAGATCGTTATCCAGAGCATATGAAAAAACTGATGAAGCAATTCTTACACATGATTCCGACTTGGGACGAGGTGGGTCCACCTCGGTTACAGCTGTTCTTATAAATGGTCAAAGATTATGGGTAGCAAATTTGGGTGATTCTCGAGCTGTTCTTTCAAAAGGAGGCGAAGCTATTCAAATGAGTACCGATCATGAACCTAGTACCGAACGGGTCAGTATTGAACACAAAGGAGGATTTGTTTCAAATATGCCAGGTTTGACTTTATTCATTGATTTGACTTTGATTTCCTATAAAAAACCATTTGTTCGATAACATCTTGAATGATGTACATAGAATACAATGATTTTGGAGGTTTTACGCATTAAAAATACATTTTGGGCGGTTTTCAGGCTGTTATGGTGTTAAATTATGAAATTTGTATATTTATTTATCAGGGGATGTACCTCGAGTTAATGGACAGTTGGCAGTATCTCGTGCTTTCGGAGACAAAAGCCTAAAATCCCATTTGCGATCTGATCCTGCTATTCATGATGCAACCGTAGATAACAAAACTGACGTTCTTGTATTGGCAAGTGATGGGTTATGGAAGGTAATCTTTTTCTGCTTTGCACTTTGATTTTTAGTTGAGGCGATAATATGGGTGGGTTGTGGTTAACGGGTCAAAACTGTATCGGGTTAAAAAGGTCATTTCAGTACCTATCACAACGGGTCAGGTCAAGGTACCCGAAACACTTATTGTAAAAAAAAAATTATAAATATAAAAAGTTCAGCTTGTACGACCCGTTTGAGATAAAACACAACTGAAATTGGCTCATTTACTTTTATATGGGTCGAATTTGCCAGCTCTAGATTCTAGTGAAATCTGCATAAACGAGAAAACTTTCATTAATCTTATTACTTGTTATTGTTGTTTTATTAATGAATCAAGGTGATGGATAATCAACAAGCAGTGGATATTGCAAGAAAAATTAAAGACCCGCAGAAGGCAGCTAAACGATTAATAGCTGAAGCTTTAAAAAGAGACAGTAAAGACGACATATCTTGTGTGGTTGTTAGATTCCGGTAAAAAAGTTTATTTCATTTACTGATTTTTTTCTTCATTTGCATTATGTGGGTCACGTCTTATCGACAGTTTTGACTTGACCCGTAAAATGAAAATGAGTAAAGATTTGCACGAATTCTATGTAAAGAGAACTTAAATAATCACGAATCTATACTTAAAACTACCTGTTTGACGGGCTATTAGTTTGCTAGATTGCTGAACAACATATTTTTTTTAGTAGTTGAGATGTTTCTCTGATGTAAAGTTTACCCGCATTGGTGTTTTGGTGAGACTTGTTTGGATGTTGAAATGAAAAACTAGGCTTCTTGCAATTGAGTGATTGTTTTTGCGGTTTTGGTCCGTGCTAGTCAAATTTGGTTCGGTTGTGTTATAATGATTCTTATATGTATTGTACAATGCGATATTGACAATATGTGCTGTTTTTTTCAATAACGTGGTTTATATACAAGCGTCTTAAAAACACTATCGGATAATCCAGCTTTATTCGGCTTAAAATACGAGTACATATATGATTGTTTGAAAAAATAAACTCAAAACCTACTTAACATAAAATGATGATTAATCCATTAATATGTTTTAACCGTGCTATGACATGACACTAAGCTACCATTAAGGGTTTGTTTTAGCTTGATTATCGGCTTATTAGCTTATTCAAATTTAGAAAAACCCAAAAGCTTATCTATCCCGGCTTATCACTTACTAAACTTTAAATTATTGAATTTTCGATTTTTCACAAATTGAATTTGAATAAAACTCAAACCAAAATTGGTTTTCACCGGTTGTATTTCTATTAAGAACATTTACCGGCTCATTAACTACTTGTTAACCAAAAATAAGGTTTAGTCATCATATAAGCTAGAACAAACACATTAAAAATAGCAAGGAGGTATCTCGAAGTTCCTATTTCATGTGCGTTGCTTATTGAATTTCTGGAACGCATAAAGTAGTTCTAAGGGGGTGTTTGTCTGGGCTTATATAAGGAGTTTGTGGCTTATTGACATTTTAGCTTATGTTTCATAAGCCCAGATTTTTCGGCTTATATAACCGTTTATAGACTTATTACTGTTTATTATGACGTAATAAACATTAATAAGCATATAACTAGTTACATAAGTCGAAAAGTTTAGACTTATGAAACATAAGCCGAAATGACAATAAGTCATAAGCCGCTTAAATAAGCCCAAACAAACACCCCTAAGTGTTTGGGTGTAACTACGTTCTGACTTATTATCTAAAGAAAAAAAACACTTATTTTTAGCATTCAACTACCGTGTTTATTTGAAACGCACTTATTTCATAGCTCAGTTGTTAAACAAGCGAATCCAAACACCCTTTAACATACATTTGAAATATGACAACTTAAGAAAGGAAAAGGACTAAACCTATCACTCTCTCAAACTATCTCAAAACTAGGGTTTTCATTTTCCCTCTCTATAAATACAGCATTAACCCAATCAAAAAAACATAAACAGCCAACTATGTGTAATCTTTAGTGTAATTACTATGTGTAAAATATTAGCCTCTTCTTTCAGCTTCAATTACAAATAAATTCATTGATGGCTTTGTTCTGGGGGCATATATGTAATTTCAAAAATTAGGATTTTTCAGATTTGGGATTTTTTCATCATTTCTGGCTTCCTTTTTTTTGGTATATTTTTTTTATTAATTTTTTTTAATATATATATATATATATATATATATAATTGCCTCACCTTTCGGCTGCAAGTGCATAGATTTAATTAAAATTAAATCAAAATATTCTTGCTGGCTTTGTTCTAGAGGCATATATAATTTCATTGTGAGGGTTTTATTAATACTTTTATTTTAGTATTATTTACTAATTAAGGTCTTGCCTTCCTCTGACATATTTTTTAATTTTATAAAATACCATTTTCAGTAATATATATTATTTTTTTGTAGCATTTATTGAGTAATTGAATTTACAGAAAGTTTTTGTATTCATACTGAACTAATTATTTATTAATTCAGTTATCAACCATTGCATTTTGTTATTCAAATGATTTAGATTATTGTGTGGACAAGGATAAAATTGAATCGTAAGCTTTATATTTACTATATTTACTAGACTTTGAGTTATTATGAGAGACAATTTACACTTATAATTGACGTGTTTTTTATGTTTGAAATAACATGTACATCTTTACGTTTATATATATGTTTGATATTTTGTATTAAGAGATTTATAATAACAATAAGGTAAATTACAGTACAATTTGAATAGAAAAAGAAAATAGATGATTAATTATTTTTGGTAGGAGGGTATAAATGAATATCGTCTTTGATAATATCATCAATATGATCTAAACGTTAAAATTAAAGAAATTAATACATCAGGACCCTATTTTATAATATGGCATTAAAGAAATCAATATATAAAATGACCCTATTGTAATAGGGTATAAAATGAATATAGTCTTTGATATTATCATTTCCTTTGTTTCACTATTTGATCGAAAATATCGTCAATGGGAAATATGTTTAAAATCAAATTCAACGTCATTCAACAATAAGTGAAGCATGATCGTCATGGGTGTGACTAGTAATCTTTACATTCTAAAATTTAATCTGAAAAGTATAAATAGCGTTTTTTGTAAACTTTGATAATCTTTAATTTTGTTTGTCATTCAAGACGGGTAAAGAGACAAGTTGAAAATTTTTGATTTAAATATACATGGTCTAAAATATAGATAATATTTATCGTCCTATGTACTACATATATTTTAAGGTTGTATATATCTTAACGGGAGTAATACTTTGAAAAACAACTTGGAATGGAACTCTCGGGTGCCTATAAAGTGAATTTTTCGGTTTTGAATGCATTTCTAAACCGTCTTTCTACCAAAACTAACCTTCTACAAAAAGATGTGCCGTTATAATCCACTGATCGTGTTTTTTGTAGTGGCAACCCTGGAACTAGTGGCGGAACTTGAAGGAAACAAAAAATTCATAAATTTTGAGAAACAAAACTATAAAATTTAGTATTTATATACTATAAAAATATAAAAAAAACTTAAAAACTCTAAAAAAGTACAACTAAGCGATCGAAATTTTTAATGAGATGGTCGCAAAATAAATAAAGTATGATTATATTTATATTATCCACCAAACATTTTTAATCACATTCAATTTTTATAGGTGAATCATTAAATATTTTCTTTCTAAAAAAGTTCAATGTACAAATATTGGTAAACTACCTTTGCTCAATGGCCACAATATATTTATTGGTCACCAAAGTGTTAGATATTTGCTTGTTGCATATTAAATTCTTTACCAATGTTATGTCGATTAATCAAACTTTTTGGTAGATGAAACTATTTATAGAGTAGCTAGAAATCGGTCCACTACAAATTACTTAATACAAAAGTGTGTAACGAGTTTAAAACCGATTATTAATGACATTAATACTTAAAATCTTAAATCTCTAACCAAATGTTTTAGACACACATGTCGAGGGTGGACAACATGAACATCATTTTTCTTGGACGACCATTGTTGAATGATTGATCATGACCATTGTTTAAACGACATAAAAAAAACCCTTCTAAAAGACATTGACCTAAAAAGTTTTACGACACAAAACAACCATTACATGACCTTCAAAGCGACCTCAAATTGCCTAAAACTAGTGACTTATTTAAGGCTTAATGTTCGACTGTGATTTAATTAAATCTAATTATGTATATCTATTCAACATAAAGATAAAGGTATTTAGATGTTAATGAAAGTATAAGATCGTGTGAGGTCTTTGTCTTGAAAGCTCTTTTTTTGGATCAATAGAATCAGTCGCGAATCAAGCGCTAAAGATGACTAGTATTCAAAATAATTATTTGATTGTTCACCGTTATCCCCTAATTAAACTAATAGAACCCTAATTAAAGAATTGAAAATTTCAAACATTTTTACGTTAAGCGGAACAAATTTATCAATTTCACGGATATCCCCTAAATGGAGTGCGATGCAAAAGTTTTATAATCTTTGAGAGTAGTATAGTTATTCACAAAATGCCATAGTGATGTGGACAAAATTGATGCCACAATGTTTTAAAAAAATAATTAAATAGACATTCATATAATTATATAAACTCACATTTTATAGTTGGGGGACATCAGAATATTTAGTAACGAAACATATATTTCTAATGATTGTATTCTTAAGATGTCTTAAATATTTTGTAACTTGTTTTTGTAAATCGTTAATAGCCAATTGATGCTAACGTTTTATTATTAGGACAATATGTGAAAGATAAAATTGGTCGATCAAGAAATATGAGCATCTTTAAAAAGTTCTACATATACGAGAGAGTTCAACAAAAAACTTGGTAGGCAACTTTACTGAATAATTACGATATTCATAACTACTTCACAAATGGTTACTTTTAATTGGTTCTCTAGTACCAACCAATCAATAAACACCTATTTTAGAGTAAATTACCAAAATAATCATCTGTCACTTACACTTTACAAAAATAATCATCTATTTTGTGACGGATTTCTTGCGACATTTTTTTCGTCGCAAAAGTACACATATTTTAATCAGACCAATAAAAATTCGACACGTTGTCGCGACAGTATTCATTCCTCGCGTCAATATTCATTTTCGTGACGACGTGTCTGATTTTGTTTTATATATACTTTTCGCGACGATAAACTGTCACGAGAAATTCGTCGCGGATCAGATGATTATTTTTGTAAAGTGTAAGTAATAGATGATTATTTTGATGATTAATTCCTTATTTTATTTTATAAGGAAAAACATTTAAGACAAAAAAGATATATCTTCTTTTACTATGCAATGGTTATTTCAACGATTTTATCATTAAATGCTAAATAATGAATATACCCTAGATGATATCTACCATGAGGGACGGAATCAGAAACTTTTACATTATCTTTTACATTACAAAAAATAATTAGAAGTAACAACTGTCTATTCTACCTTCATTCTGACTTCGACCGTGTATATCATATATAACAACCACATGATAAGTTGAAATAGAAAAGATTTTGTGAGATAAGAAGATAAAGACACATTATATTATTTCCTTATTAGGAAGATAATCTATAATTAAACTTTTTTTATTTTATCATGATAAACATGAGGTAAAAGGTAATTTTTTTGGATTGATTTCTAATAATAAAATTTTAAAATAACATATATATAATTTATTTGTAGGATGACATTTGGATGAAAGCAAGCGTCTTTCTCATCTCGTATTTTTTCTAACGTCGATCGTTTTTGAATCATCTTTCAATCAGACGAAAATATAAACTAGATAATCTATTACTTATTTCACTTGATCCATTTACAACATATATTTGTCTTAATTTTGTGACTTGGTGATAAAAAGACGTAAATATGTAATGTATATCTTATATTCAAAACTAGATATCATCCTCTCGTTTCGAAACATATGATTTACCTATTTTATATTTTGGGTGAAACCAATAATGGGTCTCCCTTAGTAGTAGTTTATATCGTTTTTTTATTTACCATATATTTTTTTTGACAACGATTTTTAATAAAACCATATTTTATTATCCACATAATTAAAGGGTTTTTGTTTGAGCTTATATAAGGAGGTTATCACTTATTGACATTTCGGCTTATGTTTCAATTTTTCGGATTTTTCGGTTTATATAACCGTTTATGGGCTTATTACTGTTTATAACGAAATAAACAGTAATAAACCCATACTTAATTACATAAGTCAAAAAATTGGTACTTATAAAACATAAGCCGAAATGACGATAAGTCATAAGCCGCTTATATAAGTACAAACAAACCCGCTCTTATTATTATTATATCTAAAACTAATATATTGCATGAAGATCCAAAAATAACACACCAATCAATTACAACCTCTACCCAAACACATTATTTATGACCCTCTTTTTTTCTCTTTCTTCTTTCTTGATTCTTCAATCTCTCCCCAATCCATAACAAAAACACACACTAAAACCACCTTAACTGTGTGTAAACTGTAAATTTTAACTCATCATGTCAAAATGTTTCAGTTTTACTGCCTCAAGAAATTGGTGTCTCCGAACAACTTTCACCTCCTCCGGTCTTCGATCAACCATCACCGATCTCGGCGATGGTATTGTTAGAATATTATAAGTCCATTTTTTCCGTCTTATCTTATTTTAACTTTATTTTGTTTAGGCTCGTTTAACTTTTTCTAGTTTTTACTATTGTTTATTTTCTAAAATTATTGTCCACGTACAAAAAAAAAAAAAAACGTAGACAATAATTTTGAGACAAACATAATATTACTTATCGTTTACAATATAGTTTAAAATCATGCATTAACTTATACATACTTTGATTTCTTTAGGTACAATTATCCATTGTTGGGTACCAAAAACCCGAAAACCAAACCGACCCGACTTGTTACTCCTTCACGGATTCGGGGCAAACGCCATGTGGCAATGGGGCCCAGATATAATCCCACGTTTCGTTAAACACTTCAACGTATATGTCCCGGACTTGGTTTTTTTCGGAGACTCGTTCACGACTCGGTCCGACCGGACCGAGTCGTTTCAAGCTCAGTGTGTGCACCGAGTTATGGAAATGATGGGTGTTGGGAAAGTGAGGGTGGTGGGGTTGAGTTATGGTGGATTTGTGGCGTATAGTTTAGCGGCGCAGTTTAAGGATATGGTTGAGAGAGTTGTGATATGTTGCGCCGGGGTGTGTTTAGAGGAAAAAGATTTGGTTGATGGGTTGTTTCCCGTTAAGGATCTGGCGACTGCGGCAGATATGTTGTTGCCGCAGACGCCGCAGATGATGAAAGAGTTGATGAGGTTAACATTTGTTAAGCCGCCGGTCAAGACTCCGAATTGTATACTTGTCGACTTTATTGATGTAAGTTTTGACTCGAACTCTTACTTTTTTCATAACATCATAAAAAAATATTTTAGTCATTTTACTTATATTATCGTTCGTTATAGACGTAAACTATTTCTTTTATTAGAAAAGTGTTAAATGATATAAACTAAATAAACTCATGTTAAAGGCATGTTGATATTTCACGGAAGGAATAAAAGGTTACTTAAAGTGAGAATATATATATATATATATATATATATATACAAAAAATATATGTATTGTTTTTAAATAATGTTTTAAAACAAGGGTTGTAGGCCGCACTTTGCTGCGAACGTAAATACAGTTTAACTTTCGTCATGAATCATGCTATTTAAGTTAACGTAGTTTTCTGAAAACGAAAATGCGGTTCTTATTTTTTTCATTTACATATTTGTATTGGACCTGGAGATACGTTTATACAATCTATATGTAAGTATCCCCGAAAAGGGGTAATATATGTGTTCATGTTTAGCATATGGGGATACTGTGGAGAATTCTTCAATGTCATCATTTTAGAAAATGATCATAAAGCCGGGAAAAAAGCCCCGGAAAAAAACCTATAAACCCTTAAAAACGACATAAGGCTTCCAACATACGTCACAAATGTGATAAATGTAAATGTATATGAACAAAAAGGTTATGTTTCAGCTCCTTCCATCGGGCATAATCAATTAATAAGAAACACACACATATATACACAGGAACAAGATATGTCCTATTTGAATTCGTAGGGATATATAAGTTTAGGTATCATCTAATATTAAACATAAATTTATTACCTATCCTACAATTCCATATTAACAAAATATGGCCTATTTGAATTCGTACTATACATAGTTCATATTTGTAATCTTATTTTCGGGTTTTTATTCATCATATGCCGATCTTTCAATCAAAATAATTAAGTGTGGATACCCGCTTATTGCAGCAGTGTCTCATTTAAACAAAAAAATCCTTTACAAAACTTTAAACAAAGAAAAACACTCAATTATTTTATAAATCATTGTCCCACCGAATAAAAGAAAAGAAAAAAGAAAACAAACGAATAATAAAAAAAAAAAATCAAATAACAAAAATCAAAAAAACAAACAAACAAATAATAGAAAAATAAAAAAATAAAAAAATAAAAAAATTATTTGTAATAAAATAATTAAAGGTATTATATAAAAAAGAGAAAATCACAAAAATAATCACTTGAAGTTTCAAAAATACCAAAATAATCACGTAATTCGCGCCATTTTTCTCGCGCCATTTTTTTCGTCGCGAGATTGAAAATAATATAAATGATTGGTCATAAATTGACCACGTCCTCGCGACTTTTTTGGTCTTCGCGACATTTTTCTCGCGCCAATTTATGACCAATCATTTATATTATTTTTCAATCTCGCGACGAAAAAAATGGCGCGAATTACGTGATTATTTTGGTATTTTTGAAACTTCAAGTGATTATTTTTTTGATTTTCTCTATAAAAAAATTAAGGGGCTCATATTGACAAATGGGCTATTAAATGTGGACCAGTTTTATTGGTTTGTTACATTTATGACGTAATAAATGAAGTACATGGGGTGTCATGCTTTTTCTCAACAATGCAACATGCAATAAATAAGTTTAACTTTGGTGTAAGGTTCGCATACTGTCCAAATGGATGTCACTGTTGCTCTAAATTACTAATATTGTCGTTTAAAAAAAAAAAACTTATAAATAAATTTTGATATTTTTAAATAAATTCCAAATAAAATAATTTAGATATAACATGAAATTTTAAATGCAGGAAATGAATAGAGAACATGTAGAAGAGAAAAAGGAGTTGGTTCATGCTCTAGGTAAAGACCGGAAACTTTCCGAACTTCCCATAATACCTCAGGTCAACTTCCTATTATCGAGTTACACTCGTTTACATTTGTTTTCTTTAAGTTTATGTATTTATGACTTATGAACTTATGTAAATGAACCGTTTCATATTGCAGGCAACAATGATAATATGGGGGGATAAAGATCAAGTATTTCCCTTGGAATTGGGTTATAGATTAAAAAGGTTTGAATTTTATTAACGTCGAGACTTTTTTTTCCGCGCGCGTGTTGCCTATTGACTAACGGGGTATGATAAAATGCAGGCATTTGGGTGATAATTCTGATATTGTGGTCATAAAGAATACAGGACATGCTTATATTGCTGAAAAACCAAAGGAATTCTATAAACACTTGAAGTCATTTTTACTTCCTCAAATCCCGCCTCTTCCCTCGACCACCACACCCACCGTCAACGGAAACTCTGATGAGACTATAACCACCACTCCCGCCACTTTATCTGCCACAACTAACAACCATAATCAAAATCATATCCAGACTAATGGCGCAGTCACAAACATAACCAACGGCAACATTGCAGCCACTCTTACCACCACTCCCGCAACTACAACGTCCACAATTAAACACCATGATCCTAATCATCTGCAGACTAATGGCATGGTCACTGTTAGTACATGATTCTATTTCTTACTACACGATTCTTATAGTAAAAATATCGTTAATTTGTTGTAAGCCTACGTCAAATCTTGAGTGCCTCAAAGTTTTGAACTTTTAACTATTCATGACTCGATCGAAGTTCTTGTAATCAAACAGTTAAATTATATTTATTGGTATTATTACCTAGTGAAACTAAAAGGGTATATCCTGATGCACCACTGAGATCGAAAATAAGTCCTACTACTATTACTTCAGTACTACTAGTTGTTCAATGTTTACGTCTTCAAATGCTTATAACGTTCTAAACGGATTCATACAAAGATGAGGACGACTCTAATCTCGATTTAAAATTACAATAATGTTCTAAAATATTTTCAAGTTTACATATTTAATAAGGATACGGATACAGATACAAATACAAATACATAAGTCATCAAATACATTGGATTCGGATACAAATCTTTGAAAATACTCTCATTTTCTTCAATGAACATACATTCGTAATCTATAATACATAGATCCTGAAGCGAGTTACTTCAAAGACCGATTAGAAAACAAAACTTTTGTATCTAGAAAAAAGATAATATTAATCGAGATTATAAAAAACATTATGAAAGACGTCTAGCCACCAACCGAAACCTAGTGTTTTCTTTCATGAAAGAACCCGATTCCCATACAACCTGTAAGTGAACTAAATAGTTGTATAGCTCGATTCAAATACGCAAAAGGGTGTTCCCACAAACTCCTAACTCGAATGTTTAAGAATTGTGTTCTTCGAGCATATTGAGCAGATGTGACGATGAAAGGGTAACTTAGGTAAACTGATCGAAAAATGACGAATAAAGTGGCTAATGCTAAATATGTCTCTTGCCGAAACATATTTTCAGGCGATTTTGCCCATGTAAACGGGCAGAATTCTGGCTCGGTTACGTTGTTTTCTTTTTCGTGCACAAAATTGTCGGTTTTGTCTAAGGATGTTTTATCGACAGATTCAGCTTCAACACCTGTGACCATTAAATTAAAAAGTGTTGTAATTTTCAAGGAACATAAGAGAGATGATTTACTATCAATATTTTTTATGAAGAAGCTTTATACCTGTAACATCCGTGTAGAAAGTGGTAAGAGAATTTAAAGTTCGTGAGCCATGGTAACGCACACGCATTGTTGAATTTAGAACAAAGAGAGTAGGAAATCCGTTCACTCCGTATTTTGAAAGTATGCTACAAAAAAAATATAAAAATATCTAGTGTTAGTCTTATAGACAAATAGTAAAAACGGGTAAAATTTGGAATAGTTACAGTCCATCACTTTTTATTTTTCTATAGAAAATTACGGAATGATTGCGAAAATCATGTTATTTCCATAATAAGCAGTTGAATGATTTACGAGTTTAGGAAGTTTTTTGGCTTGAATTTTTTTTTTTGGCTCGGTATTTATAAAAAACATTCATAAGTAAATGGATCAAAATTGTCACCTAATATGAATAAGCATTGGCGAAAATGTAAATGCAAGCATAAAGATTGCAAACCTTGGTTTCACTACGGATTCTTCAAATGCGAAATGAGGGATGGACGGATACAATGATGACATTGTTGATAAACTTGGTCTAAAGGTCATAGAAAACGGGCACCACGATGCATAGAAGAGTACAACAATGTAATCATGAGTGTTGGTTTCAATTATACTCAACGCCTTTTGCAATGATGTTTCATCTCCCTTCAAATATAAAATGAGCAAATGTCATTAGTTTGCAAATGGAACCTACTTGTTTCAAGATTTTCGTTATTTGACGAAAATTGAGGCTGTGATCATGGGACCCATTTCAATTATGCAATATTTACTCGACATATAATTTAAAGAAACATCGTCAAGAAGCAAATTATTAATTTATTTTGGTATAAACATAGTAAGTAAAAAGGCCCGTTTGTCATACATCTTTGTACCATTTTCGACATATTTCTAGGCATCTTTAAATAGGCGAGCCAAAACAAAGTTCGAGTTAATTTATCTCTAAAACAAAGTTCCGCATTTTTTAAAAGAAATCATTTTGTTAATAAAACCTCTAAGAAATGCTTAAATCTTGGAATAAGTCAGTAATCATAATCTCATTTACCCAAACGCTCAACTAACTATATCCGCTAAACGAAAACCAAACTACAAATTTGTGGATGCCATTCTGAACGATGCCTAAAACATTGAGCTAATAAACCTACCAACCTTCCTCTATACATCTGCTAACAAATTCACAGAGTATATAACACGAATCATAGCGACGACCAAGAATGCAGACAAATCAGTGAACCATATAAAAGATTTCATAACATTAAATCATGCAGCTCGTAATCCCTAAACGTTTGGTCGTAAAGTTTGACTTTTTTCGATTAACCTCAAATTCATAAACAAAACCCCCAATTTCTATCATAATACAGATATCATAAGTGTGTATATATATATATATATATATATATATATATATATATATATATATATATATATATATATATATATATAACAAATACTCAAAATCCCTAAATGTTTGATCAGAATGTTTGACTTTTTATACACAATTCAAGGTTGACTTTTTCCGATTAACTTCAAATTCATATCAAAACCCACAAATTTAACATAATCATAGAGTTGTATATATGCATATACAACAAATAATTGCAAAAAATTCAAATCATAGAGCTCAAAATCATATAGTTGACTTTTTCAACACAGCTCAAGTTTGACTTTTTTCAAATTGAATCAAAATTCATACCTCAATAACACCAATTGAGTGATCAAATCCAGTCAATTGACAAATTGACTCCTCAATTCCAAAGATCGAAGCTTTAATCGACTTAATTTCACAAACAGGATTTGAAACCCTAGAAATCTCATCGGCGCATGTTAGCACACCGAAAATCACAAATAAAATCAACCCAGTTCGTAATAGGTGAATTGGATTCATGGGTTTTGATATATAGATATATATATAGATACAGATCGGTTAAATTCATGAAGAAATTTTAGGAAATTGGAACCCTAATTTTTTGGGGGAAAATTGAATTGTAATTAAATTGCATTTTAATAAATTTGTAATTTTTTTATTGAAATTGAAAAGATTAAAAAAATTTAAATTTTTTTTAAGAATTAATTTGATGAATTTATTTTGTTTTTATTTTTTGGGGGATTTTTTTAGAGTAGATAGAGAAAGAAAGATGATGATTAGACAGTGTATATGTTACTATGTTGAAATGTAAGATAGACCTCTTTTTAGTCCATTTATCGGTTTAGACTCGGATATACGCAGTTTAAAGGATATTTTTTAGTCCCTTGATCGGTTTAGCACTATGTCACATTAGTGATCGTTTTTGTTGATAACTTAACTAGTAATCGACATAGACAAATTTAGTGCGTAGACAGTTGTCTCGAAAATATTCTATTAATAAAGATTAATTGAACAAAGATAAAAATAGTGGTTGGTGTAATGATAAGACTTTTTTTTAATCGAAAATGTCACAGGTTCTATTCCCAATAATCACATTTTTGTTTATATAAATATTTACCCCAGAGAAAAAATATATGTCGTCGTCCCTAATAATCGAATTGTTCACCTTTAAGAGGTTTGTGGACAACGTCCTTAGTAGATGTCGCGTTAAAATGATATGTATGAGAGTTAATTAACGAATTCTTTACATGCCAATTTTATTACTTCTCTTTCTTGCCAAAATTCCTAATGATCCGACAAAAATAGTTTGTGGACGATGTTCTTGTTCAATGTCACTTCACTATATATTTCGTGTGGACAATAATAGATATCAAATACTATTTTGTATGCCAATCAGGTTCTGCCTGGTTGGTAAGGGGTTTTCCGGGTGAAGGAGAGGGTCTCGAGTTCGAGCCTCTCCAGAGGGTCTCCTCTTTGGTGGGCATTGGGGTGGCTGGTAATGGTTCCATTACCGGCAGGGTCTCGAGTTCGAGCCTCTCCAGAGGGTTTCCTCTTTGGTGGGCATTGGGGTGGCTGGTAATGGTGGCACAATGATACTCCATTACTGGCCCGCATGAGTTGTCGTTTCAAGATAAAAAAAAAATACTATTTTGTATAATGTATCTATCGAGATTCAATGTTTAAACTTAGTAGTTTATTGATTATTACAAGATGTTATTTTGTTGACATAATAGTGCAACGGGATCGTAGAAGGAACAAAGTAAATTAACACGACATTTTTATAACATCAATGGACATTGTGTTTAACTTCTACATATGAAAACACGAATGTGTGTTCTTGATGTAAAAACATTGTGTATTTGATCTTTCTTATACATTTTTTTTTCCGATAAGATCAAATTTATATAATAACGATATGTGATGTAAAAATGGTGTGCCGATGTTTCTTTGTAATGTGTTATTTTTCTTATCAACGATATATGGATTTAACAATTCGATTTTTTCGTCATTTAAAACTATTTATTGTTAAATTATGTGGTTTATCATCTATTGTTTGGTTAATCGATGACTATTCATTGTGGTTTTCGCTCATCTAATCTATTTAACCATCTAATTCATTAATTGTACATAGATACAATGTAACGATTATGATGGGAATAGAATCTTTAAATAATATAGAGAAATCACATCAAATTTTGGATTTTATCGTAGTACATATCCACCTTTTTATCAAGCATAGCATGTTCTTAAAATCGGTTACGATATGATTAAGTGATAGATACAAGTCTTCATCAAAAATTTGTATGTTTGTAGGTTTTACTTTATCAAGAATAGCATGTTCTTAAAATCGGTTACGATATAATTAAGTGATAGATACAAGTCTTCATCGAAAATTTGTATGTTTGTAGGTTTTACTTTATCAAAAATAGCATGTTCTTAAAATCGGTTACATTACAAATGAAATGTATATTTTTGTGACGAATAAATTACCAAAATAATCACCTATCACTTACACTTTACAAAAATAATCATCTAATTTGTGACGGATTTCTCGCGACATTTTTTTCGTCACGAAAATACATATATTTTAAACAGACAAATAAAAATTCGACACGTTGTCGGGACACTATTCATTTCTCGCGTCAATATTCATTTTCGCGACGACGTGTCTGATTTTTATTGGTCTGATTTTGTTTTATGTATTTCTCGCGACGATAAATTGTCGCGAAAAAATCGTCACGAATCAGGAGATCATTTTTATAAAGTGTAAGTGATAGATAATTATTCTGGTGATTAATTTTTTTTGTGACAACCTTACAAATTAAAATGAAATGTATTATGTGACAACCCTATACAAATTATTATATTTTTATAAGGTGGATGTTATAACCACATTTATTTAATCATACTATATTGAATATTTTTACTAATTTTTGTTGATCACTTGTTTGATTGTTGGCGACACTTGTTTGATTTCAACAAATGTATGTCAAGTCAAGAAACCACATATTTTGTAGGACCTATTGGATCCAATGTTTTATTTATAAAATAAAGATTTGTTAATGATCATTTTATTAGTGATAATAATATATTATTTATTTAATAATGGTATTTTAAATCTAAATTATTAATTCTTAAATTATCAAACGATAATATATTTTTATGGAGAAATTATTAATTAAGATTCATAATTTTTTAAAGATGAAAAAATATCATCTTGATCATTTATTTCATTTTAATCTAATAAATAAAATTCAAACAAAAACTTTTTTTTATTTAATTTTTTAAAATTAAATTATCTCACATACCATTAATCGTTAGACAAAATAAAATATATCGTTGCGATTGTCTCGTTTTTATCTTTAATTAGAGCAATGATGTTATATAATTTTCACGGTTTTTTGTTTTGTATTGAAATTGTAAGGCTAAAATCAAATGTGATATTTACATCAATATGTAAAATTTTATAAAAGATAATTACTCTAAAATGTATAAACCACCTAAATTTAGAAAAAATCGAATGTTCGAGCAGTGGTTGTCAAACACGAGGATTGGTGGTGTCAACCTTGGATCTCCTGTGATGATCACAGTGCAAACCCAGTAAGTTCTTGACGAACCTAGGGTGATCAAGGTTGAAGGTGAAAGCAAGAGTATATGAACTCTGTTTTAGCTTGTGTGTGTGTTGAAGTGAGATTCAAGTGAAGTCTGTCTACCCTGATTAGACTATGTATTTATATTACCCGTTTCAAGCATAGGGAACGTCCATCAATCAATGACGATCATGAATACTTAAACTGACATATATAGTAATCAATCAGTGGTATACTAATCGTCTTCTACTTTATTATTGTTGACATGCGACGTCTCACAACCTGACAGGCGATGACAGCCTGTCAGGCAACTGACAGGCGATTGACAGCCTGTCAGGCAACTGACAGGCGATTGACAGCCTGTCAGGGCGATGACAGCCTGTCTTAGGAGAGGAGGGCGCCCTCCTCTGTCAGGAGGACGCCCTCCTCTGTCAGGAGGGCGCTCAGGCAATGACATACAGGTTGTACAATCTTGACAGGCGTGTCTTGCTCCATGGGCTTGCTTGTAGGCAGCATGCGGGCGCCTGTCAAACGGGCGCCTGCCAGGCAATGATATACAGGCTGTACAATCTTGACAGGCGGTCCAATCTTGACAGGCGGTCATATCTTGCTCAATGGGCTTACTTCTAGCACATGTTTTATTTAGGTTTTAGGGATTACCTACATAGCTAATCCTACTAACATCATCATGCCCCCGAGTTAGGATTTGCCACAACAACTTTTGCAAGTCGTAACTATCATTACTCGTTAATCTTTTTTTTTTTTTTTTTTTTTTTTTTTTTTTTTTTTTTTTTTCTTTTCGATAGTCACTACCTTTACTGCGGTGCCACCATACCGGCCACTCAGACCGACGGTTGACAACTTGACTTGTTGTACAATGTAATTGTAATTTAAAATAATTTTGGAACACATATTTAAAAATGTGAATTACAATCTCATAAAAGCATAACTATCTAATATATATTATCTTCCATTTGGTTTAAGGAAAATAACATTATAACATGCAAAACAACCAACCGACATTACCTCTTACAATTTGAATTGGTCTCCCCCTTGTGTCCAGCCTGACTCTTGCAGGTTCGATGGAGTGGATGGAGTGGTTGTTTGAGGAGCATCATCAATATAAAGTTTTGATAACATCATTTATCTTACTATTTCATTTTAATTACAAAAATGATAACTACAATTCGGTATATAATAGTTGTACACTGATAACAACCTCCCACCGTGTACCGGCCACCCTTGGACCGGCGGTAACCAGGGTACCGGCGGTATATAGCCGGTAGTGGATCGAGGCAAGCAAACCGGCGGTATCGAGGGGACAAAGCCGGGTACCGGCTGTTTAGGCCAGGTACCGGCGGTATCGAGGGACAAAGCCGGGTACCGGCTGTTTAGGCCAGGTACCGGCTGTATCGAGGGACAAAGCCAGGTGCCGGCTGTTTAGGCCAGGTACCGGCGGTATCGAGGGAAGCGGATGCAAGCAAAGCTGTTTAAGCCATAGTACCGGCAGTTTAAGCAAAGTAATTGTATGGTTATTGCTATGACCGGCGGTATCACCATGGACCGGTCACCTAGGAGCGGCGGTAGTCATTTTGGACAGGCTACCTAGGACCGGCGGTTAGCGGGTTGTAGACCGGCGGTTAGCTGGTTGTAGTCTGGCGGTTGTAAGCCTTTAACCGGCTGTAACGACATGGAAGTCATCAAAGCCATTTATTATTTTTATTTTGTCCGGCGGTATTTAAAGGTTTCGTCACCGGCTGTATGTTATGTTTGCTTAGGTACCGGCTGTATGTTATGTTTGCTTAGGTACAAGCTGTATGTTATGTTTGCTTAGGTACAGGCGGTCTGTTAAGGCCCAAATTTTGTTGCAAAAGCCCAACCAGGAGAATCCAACTAAACAAATATGTCACATAAATTAATGTGACAAAATTTATTTGAATGACGCCATTAATTTAATCCCTTTGCTAGTCATCTGCTACATGTCTTGTCAATTTCATAAGCTTCAAGTTTGCTTAATTGCATTATAGTAACTTCATAAATATTATAGGCTACTTTAATCCAATCATCGATTGGATGATTTCTTAGTAGAAACACGATTTCTTAGGAAAAGTATTATAAGAAAACAACATATGTAGAGACATCCTTATTGTTCGTTGTGATTTGGCATGGCGTTGTCTAGGCTTAGCCTTGCTTTGTGACATTGTCTAACTTTTAAAAATAATGTTTTATTGGATGATCAAGCCAATAACACATTTTTGTTTTTTATCTTTTTATTATGGATGTTGTGCCCATGACACCGTCTTGGGTGTGCATGACAGTGTATATTTGGTTGTGCGTATGACACTTTCCTGAGGGCCCATGGTTCCTTTGCATGCCAATGACATAGGTAGATTTTGGTATTTTTGATGTATGCTTCATATTGTGCCTGCGACACTGTGCCAATGGCACTTTTGTTGGTTAACCTTTACTTTGTTTACTCGCGAGGATTGTCGCTTCCCAATGAGAAGTGCTTATCTTTTATCAAGTAGATTAAAAGACGAATATGATTGTATGCTATTTGGCCAGACAAGTTTGCCTTTCTTGGCTTCATACATGTTGTATTGAACTATGTTCTTAGTTGTAACATTGTACGTAATGAAAGTGCATGGTTGGCTCTAGACTGAGTTGTCTATTGTGGCCTTATGCTTTTTGTATTGAATCCTTACTTCAATATTTATTTGTTTATGCAAATGCCATAGAAAAATGATATTGTGCGATAATATTGGGATACAACCAAATGCTATTATTGCCAATTTCATACATGACCATGACATTCCATGTGCTTGGAAACATTTATTGAAAACATAATGTAAGAAATGACAGTAAAGACTATTGCACCTTGATAGGTCAGTTCATATTGGCTCCCTCATGTATCATGAAGACATGGCCATCAGGTGGTCCGGGGTGTTCTGTGTCTTCCCCCTTCTTTTGCCAGACATAACTCTTCTTAGGTGGAGTTTTACTTGCTTGCTGCTTAGCGCCAGGGACAAGGTGTTCTAGCTTGCGTTCTTCCAAAGCCCGCCTGATTTCCCTTTTGAGCTCTCTACAAACATTTGTGTCGTGTCCATGGTCTTCATGGAAATCACAATATTTATTCATGTTTTTCGTACCTGACCTATGCTCTATCTGGGGTGGAGGTGTGAAGGTAGCGCACACCTGCTCTGTTATCAAGATTTCTTTTGGTGTTTTGCTAATAGCAGGTTCAGACGCATGTTTATCGTATGGGCCAAACCTCCTATTGCTCCTTTCATCTCGTCGAGTGTCGGTCCATGACTTGCCGCCTACCTCTCTTGTCAGGGAGACAGTTTCCTTTGACCTTAGATAGTCATATGCCCTGTCCGTGGCTTCTTTGAAAGTAACCGGACTTCGCTTGATCAACTTCTCTTGCAGTTGTCCTGGGAGCAAGGAAAGAGTAAATCCAGAAATTTGTTGACTCTCTGGTAACATGGCAATCTTCTGGCATTCTTGCGTGTATCGCTGGATAAAGTCACGCAACCCCTCTCCTTCTTTTTGTCGTATCAAATGAGCCTCTATATGAGTTCTATGTTGCTTCTTTTGTTGTACAAATTGAGTCACAAACTTGGCTTTTAGATCTGCGAAATCTTGAATACTCCTCTCAGGCAAGTCAGCAAACCAATCACGAGCGAAACCTTGTAATGTTCCAGGGAACATGTGGCAAGCGACTGGGTCTAACCATTTCTCCGTCATAATAGCCTGTTCAAACAGAGCAAGGTGGTCGTCTGGATCTCGAGTACCGTCGTAAGTACCAACAACGGACGAGACTTTTTGCTTATCTGGGAGTGGGAATTTGGCAACCCAGTCACAGAATTTTGAAGTAACCACTAACAAAGGCATAGTGGCTGCACGGGGTGGAACTACTGCTGTCACTAGGGTTTGCAAGACTCTGAGCATGTCGTTAGATGTGTCCTGTGGTAGAGGTGTTGGTGGGGTGCGTGTGCTTGGTTGCCTTAGACGCTCCAGGAGTTGTGACAACGGATCCACTGGCTGTACGGGCGCTGGCTGAGGCGTTGGGCGCAATGCCTCCACTAACTGGGACAACAGATCTGACGAAGCAGGTGGTGGTGGGGGTGGTGGTGGCTGAGTGCTCTGAGCCAACCTTCTAAGCAGTTCCACAATGGGATCCTCTTGAACCCCTTGAGTAGCAGGCTGGGAAGCAATCGAAACAGGTTGTCGTACAGGATCCGTGCCATCCTCCTGAGAGCTTGTCCCGTGGGACAAAAGAGGCTGGAAGGGAGGGATGGTTGTCACTGGCGGTGGTGAAGTAAACGTACTTGTTCCGGCAAACCTTGTGGAAAAGAGGGGACTGGTTAAGGAGGGATACCCACGCGACCGTAGATCCGACACCGTCCACTCAGAGTCAACGTATGGCTCTGACAGTGGGAGGCGACCAGGGGATGGAGGAAGAGCAGGGGGTGAAGTCGTCACCGTTTCCGGTGTGGTGGTAATCACAGTGGTTATTTCTGGTACTGAAGAAATGACTTGGGATGCATTTGTTGCCTCCATGGAAACGGCTGATTATAAGGTATGGGAAAAAGAAAAAATTTGGAAAAAATGAAACGCCGTTAAAAACGTGTCTCACGGATGGCGCAAATGTTCGAGCAGTGGTTGTCAAACACGAGGATTGGTGGTGTCAACCTTGGATCTCCTGTGATGATCACAGTGCAAACCCAGTAAGTTCTTGACGAACCTAGGGTGATCAAGATTGAAGGTGAAAGCAAGAGTATATGAACTCTGTTTTAGCTTGTGTGTGTGTTGAAGTGAGATTCAAGTGAAGTCTGTCTACCCTGATTAGACTATGTATTTATATTACCCGTTTCAAGCATAGGGAACGTCCATCAATCAATGACGATCATGAATGCTTAAACTGACATATATAGTAATCAATTAGTGGTATACTAATCGTCTTCTACTTTATTATTGTTGACATGCGACGTCTCACAACCTGACAGGCGATGACAGCCTGTCAGGCAACTGACAGGCGATTGACAGCCTGTCAGGGCGATGACAGCCTGTCTCAGGAGGCCGCCTGTCAGGAGAGGAGGGCGCCCTCCTCTGTCAGGAGGACGCCCTCCTCTGTCAGGAGGACGCTCAGGCAATGACATACAGGCTGTACAATCTTGACAGACGTGTCTTGCTCCATGGGCTTGCTTGTAGGCAGCAGGCGGGCGCCTGTCAAACGGGCGCCTGCCAGGCAATGACATACATGCTGTACAATCTTGACAGGCGGTCCAACCTTGACAGGCGGTCATATCTTGCTCAATGGGCTTACTTCTAGCACATGTTTTATTTAGGTTTTAGGGATTACCTACATAGCTAATCCTACTAACATCATCATCGAATTTTTACGATTTTATTTTTTCTCGTTTTTTGACATAAAATGATATACTAAAATCAAATGTGATAATAATAAATCATATGTAATATTATTGTAAATTATATATTATATTACTGTAAATCATATGTGATATTATATATGTAAAATTTAATAAACTCGAAAGACAATAACACACATGATTTGAACTTTAAATATGAATTTTAATACCCAACAATGTTATACAATGTATAACCTATATAGACCCGGAAAAATGTTCGAATTTTAACATTTTTTATTTTCACATAGTAAATTGTACGATATATTTCATTGTTTTGTGAATTCAACGGATAACTGTTTTCCCATCTATTATAAGGTTTTATTAATATTTTATTTAAATGTTATGTTTTAGTCATTGTTACTTTTGTATACAATATACTAGCTTAGAACCCGTGTAATACACGGTGATGTATAAAAATGTTATGTTAAACCGTTGAAAACCATCTTTCACTAATCTTATTTAAAAGATTTAATATAGTTTTGAAAAGTCAATAAATAGATAGAAAAAGTGCATATCTTAACTTATTATAGACGTATGCTTTAATTGCTGCATATTTTTTTTGTTCAAATATGTAAAATGTTTAAAGACCATATATAATCATTTAATAGATCAACACTAAATTTCAATAATATGTATTGATAAAGTCCATAAGGTTTTGGTATCATCGTCGATACAGATTCTAAAATAAAAAAAGACATTGTTTTTACCTCGGAAAATTATAACATACATTTAACTCATAAAAAAATAGAAAATTATCGAAGTCAACCAAAACTTGTTTGTGTGCCACTCTTTTCCTTCCTTCCCATTTCCCATTAAAGTCTAAAAATCAACCTTACAATCTATAACCGTTAGCTCTTTAAACTACGGAGTACAAATGAAAAACCAAGATATTCAAAGAGGTGCCTTTTTCTAAAACCAAGTACGTAAAAGGACTTAACAAAACCAAATCCAACCACAACCCAAACTCCCAAGATTTAGAGCTGAAGACATTTACATGAACATGGCACATGATTGCATAACCAAATTTACATACACTTTCACTTAGTCTCGGCTATGGAAGAAACAACATGAACTAATTTTACGCCATGGAATAAATTCAGTTTCCAAATGCAAGGTAGTTTGCATAAAGCACGCGCATATATTGTACAAAGCTCTCATCGCTTTAAGTGCGAGAATTCTTGGTTGGTAGAAAAAACAAATGGATCTAAACATATATTCAAATTTTTCCTTCATGGGCCCAAGAAAAACTAAATAAATAAAAAACTCTTCAGCACTTGATAAATTAGGCCATGAAAACTACCAATTTTAAGCTTTGGTTCAACTAAAAAACTTTTAATTAATGTTTAGTAAGATAATAGTGTCGAGCTAAAGGTTTTAATTAAAATACCAAAAGATTTTAATTAAAATACCAAAAGATGATATACAAAAGATGATATACTAATGTTATGTAATTACCTTTTAAGAATGACGTAATCATTAATGAACTCATTTTTTTTTAAATGAAGTTTTGGGTAAAAAAAATGGCATGGTTAGTTTAATTCGTTCTAAAAATGACATGTTGCCACTCGACCCGCTAATCAACCCACCCAACCTGCCTATCATGCCACCTCTAACAAATCGATTAAAACAATGATCTTCAAAGAACAGTATAAAGCGTTCTAAAAAAAACGCGTAAATAAGCAATCAAAAACTTTCAAATAAGCCGCAATTAAGCTTTTTAAATATGATCCAAGGAAGTTGAAAATAGGTAGTATAGGCAATACAGTTTAAGCTTAAGCATTAAAGAAGCATTAGTTACTCATTGTGGACTAACCTTAAGCTCCAATAAGCAGTGTATATGAGCTCTAATTAAGCCTTCTAAGCGATACAAAAAGACCTCAACAAGCAGTGTAAAGCTGCTGAAAATAAGAAGCAAATGATGAGTCCAAATAACTTCTAAATAAGTAGTCCAAATAAATTGAAAATAAGCAATCTAAATCTATACAAATTAGCAGTGCATAAACAGTTTTATACGGTCGAAATAATCGTTAAATGAACAATTTAAAAAAGCCCAAAGTCATTAACTGCTAAGCCATTCCCATTATCATGCAAATACAACTATTTAATCATGCATACCCATTGATATGCTGTTAGGTAACATACACTTTTCGCCCTCTGTTTTCACGAATATCGCTAACGCCTCGACAATAAAATCAAATAGCTCCTGCAAGTTAATCAAACAATGTTTAATCACATTGACACTATATTAAAGTTATAAAAGTAGGTATCTGATAGAATAGTTAGACCTCAGATGTACCAAACATCAAGTCTTGTGGTATAGTAACTTGCTCAACTTGGGTGGATATCACCCGGTCATTTTTTCCTCCTAATTCAGTTCTAAGAACTCCAATATTCGTACCTCCAAGGTCCAATGCATAGACCAACCCTCTTCCATTCCTTCAATTATACAAAAGTCACGTAAATTTAGTTTGCAATATACAAAAATAAACCGTAATTAAAAGAATTCCTTTCATAGTACATATTTAAATAGATAAACTCAAATCGCTGACATAGCCACATACCCTGAAACATAAAGACATGTGAAAAAACATCTTTAATAATAAGAGAATAGTAAGAGAAGTGAAAGAAAGTAAAAACCCACCCAGTTGGCAAAGAATCCACATAGGTAAGGATCATCTTAAGATCACTGGCACCATCAAAAGCGAGACCGGATCACATATCCGTGACCATGGCATTAGCAACATGGCGAAGAACAGGAAGTGGGGTGGCACAGTCATGTTGTAATTTAGTCAATATAGGAAGTGCAGCAGCAGGGGAAGAAGAAACAGAGGTGGATCGGAGCATCATGGTCAAATAACTTCTAAATAAGTAGTCCAAATAAATTGAAAATAAACAATCTAAATCTATACAAATTAGCAGTGCATAAACAGATTTATACGGTCGAAATAATCGTTAAATGAACAATTTAAAAAAGCCCAAAGTCATTAACTGCCAAGCCATTCCCGTTATCATGCAAATACAACTATTTAATCATGAATACCCATTGATCGGCAGAAGAAAAGAAAAAAAGAACACATGATATGCTCAAAAAGTGATTCATTATTCTTAAAGTAGAGTACACAAAATGAAAAAGGAAAAGACAACTGAACAAAAGTATTCAAGCAATTGTCACTCTTTCTTGTATACAATACAAAAACATCCACAATCATTTGAAGGTAAAATCTCAAACCTTTTTTTTTTAGGCATTTTATCGAACAGTTGGTGTTCACTCTTTCTTGTATGTTTTGACCGCATTCCTTTTTTAAGAGAAGACATCACATCAGTTAACTTTTCAGTTTTATTCCCACCCAACTGAGAAAGATCAGCAGGTTCAGTTGATTTTATTGTGGAGGTCGTTTCTTGGTTTAATTCCACATTTGTCGTCTTAGTAACGGAGTCGGTAATGTCTAACTTGCTGGTCAGATTAGAACCCGGATGGTCAACAACTGCTTCTGCCTGACGGACAACGACTTCCTCCGGCTTCTTTGACTCCTTATCATCTGAACCTCCTTCATTCCCAGTAACCATTTTTCCATTGCTCGTAACCTAAATGAGAAAAAAATTTCAACTTTAATAAAATATACTCAATTCTATTAATAATGGCAAAGAGTAAAAACTGGCATATGTCATACCTGAGCTACATCATCTCGCTGCTTTTTTAGGGTAGGTCTCGTTAGCCTGCGTATGTCAATGTTCTTTGCTTCTATTGACAAAGCCTAAAAATCAAACAAATTTAACAAATTCTAATCTAGTGAGTGAAGAACAGCACTGAAAGAGAACATCTGATGCCAGACGAAAGAGAAAGAAACCGATAATTTATTTAATCTCACTAAAAAAAGAAGAAAAACACATTGCCTTGCAAGTAATTAAACAAAAAGATAATAAAAAACATATATAAATTACCTGCAGAATGACAATCTGACGAATTCGAATTTGTTAGGGTTTGGTGAAAAATGGAGATGAAGGAGGTGACTGAAGGATTATGGGGAAAAAGAAAGCAAATTTAAATTTCATAGGAAAGACAAAGCTTCCCATATACGTTTCACGCTATCCCATGTTAGGCTTCCAGTATTTTTTTTTTAACACAGTTTATTTAAATTTTTTTATTATGACATCAGCATCAATAATAGTTATCCTAGGTGGATAGTCTAATCGAGAGACACATCAGCAATATGAAGTCATCCTAATCTCCCATTTATTAGAGAGAAAGGATGTTTAAATATTATAGTATACATGAAATGTGCATTTTTCATTCAACATTACATCATAAGGGTAAAATAGTAAATTTTTGTCATTCAGAACGTACATTCAAAATAGTTATCAAACATTGTAATTCCGTTGAGAACCATAATCATGCAGAGACTTTAAATCATTCAGGACTTTAAATAATTTAACGCTAAATTATTCTATTCTATAAAAAGAAATAGAATATATTAGAAAGAATAAATAAATTTGTGGTGCTATTGCCATCACATATCTACCATTTAACATATATTTCCATGTGGTATGTGTCCCACCTTATAATTGTATTTCCATGAAATATTATTATATTTCCAAAAGAAAAAAAATTATTTCACTTGTTTCCTCTATAAAAATTGCTTGAGTTATAAAATGTTTACAGAAGTATAAAAACTTTTGTGTTATATGCATATCAATTCACATATTTTGAAAATAATACTTTTAATAACATAGTTCAAATGATATCAATTTAGTGGTAAAAAAGAAACACACGGTTTTTTTTATTTTTATATTAGTCGTAAAATCGGTTGACAAATGATTTGAAGTGAGACATTGTCATTTTTTATTTTTCTCAATTTTTTTATTTTTAATGATTTGTTTAGTTATTTTGTTCTGATTGACAAGTGTCTAGCTTTAAGAAAACAGATTTATATTTTATTTAATTAATAATTAATAATATCTTCTAAAAGAAAAAAAGTAGTTAAACAATTAAAAATTAAAAAAAAGGAAGAAGAATAATAATGGCATATTTTAATAAGGAATAATGATATAGGATCATATCCTTCTAGAGCCGTGTACGATGCGCGTACTTATATTCATCTTGTTTTCTTTAATTAAAAACTTAATTATCGGACCTATCCAGACTAATCTTAGAACGACCATCCACTATACGATAAATGTAGGATGTCGCGGATGAGTCTCTACGATCATAATGGGTATATTAACTTTTTCCTCATAAAATTCGAACTTAAGACTTTAAGTACTTTCACCATTGAAAACCAAGATTTTACCACAAGATCACCGTTCTTATGGATTAAAACTAATTGTTTTACGTATTCAGATTTTATAATGGGTAAATGATAATAGAATTTCGTATAATATAATAACATTACTAAATTCATTGTGTTATATAGAACCAAATCTCCAAAACATATGAAAAATGTAAGATTTAAACTCGAGATATCTACTATATATTCACGATTTTTATAACAAAAAGGGTGTGAGGATTTTCTTAGACCATCTCCACCCTCGTCCTTTATTTTTAGAGTATGTAAAAGTTGTTTTTAGAATGTTAATCACTCTTCAACGACTGTATACTCTAAAATACAAACTTTAATATTTTTACACTTTTCTAATTATATATGTATTAAAACCATCAAAGGAGTAAAATATTAATATATATATTTATAGAGCAGTGAATAATAATACTCTATATTTGTAATTATTATATAATAAGTAGGGTTTGAGTAAGTTTTTGTACGGGTGTTTGTTTCGGCTTATATAACGGGCTTATGAGCTTATCAAAATTTACATAAGCTCAGAAACCCATTACATAAGCCGAAACAAACACCCAGTAAATATAGAGTATATGAGGATTATAGAGATCGTCTTGCTACTATTTTACGGTGGGTGTTGAATTGTGTAGAAACTTTTAGACCTTAAAACAATAATTTTAAAATTATTAAACGGAATTTTATATATATATATATATAATATATATATATATATGTAACTTACTTCCAGAATTCGTGTTGAATTGATGAAAGAAAGCGCAGAACAACACTGGATTTCACAATTGAAGAATTGAAATCGAATATTGGACTCACAACAATGGCGGAAATGTAACAAAGTTAGTTACAGGATTACAACAGAATTAGAGAGAATTACAAATGTCAAAAGATAGCTAACAACTTGAACTAATCCCTATTTATAACAGCATTCTAACGGTTTCTAATAGTCAACTCCTGGTCAACTATTAATGTGGTGAAGACGATGGCATGTGACAATCACGCGCCGTTATTTCCACGTTATTACTTAACCGAAACTTAACTTTCTGTTATTCCTCGTGCCAGTCACGTGCTTCTTAGAAATAGAACATAACAATCCATTCCCCTTAAGATTCTTGTCCACGAGAATCAATCCAAAAATTGTGGAAATCGTTTACAAAATTCCTCAGCTAGCTCCCATGTAGCATCTTCAGCGGTACCTGGATTCCATTTAACCAGCCAATAAATGACACCAACATTTCCCTTTTTAACCATCTTCCTGTCCAAAATCGAATCCGGAATGGCAGCAGTCAACCCGTCATTGTCACAAGGAGGAAGGTAACCCATCTGTGGAACCAACCCTTTACACTCTTTAAGCTGAGAAATATGAAACACATGATGAATTTTTGCATCAGCAGGCAATTGAAGCTTATAAGCAACAGCTCCAACTCGTTGTAAAATCTTAAAAGGGCCAAAATACTTGGGAGAAAGTTTGGAGTAAGCGGAACGTCGAACTGACAGCTGCCTGTAGGGTTGTAGTTTAAGGTAAACCCATTGACCCACTCTATACTCCTTCTCAGTTCTATGTTTATTAGCTACTTGTACCATTCTATTCTGAGCTCTGTGTAGATGAAATTTGAGCATATCAATGGCCTTTTCCCTTGCTACCAACGTTCTGTCCACCAAAGCCACATTACTATCTCCCATAGAATAAGGTGCATGTAGTGGTGGTGGTTGTCCATAAATCACCTCATAGGGAGTGGTCTGAATAGCAGAGTGAAAATTAGTGTTATACCAAAATTCAGCAAGAGTTAACCATTTCATCCATTCTTTTGGTGAGTCCCCACACATACATCTTAAGTAGCACTCCAAACACTTGTTTACAATTTCAGTTTGACCATCAGTTTGAGGATGGTAAGCTGTAGACATCTTCAGATTGACCTTCAAACACTTTTCCTTACCAAGCCAGTTCATCTAGTGGTTCATCAAATCATTCCAGGCCCACATCTGCAACTACTCAAACAAGGCCTGTATTACCATCTCCACCAAAACAGTTCAATACAAATATTCCTAGAAGGCAGTTATCACAGAAAGAAATGGAGGAAAGGAGGGCTAAGAATTTATGCTTCTATTGTGATCAACACTATTCTTATGGTCATAAGTGCAATAGATCTCAAATGTTCTCATTAGAAGTTATTGTTGATGGAGATGATGAAGGGGAAGGGGAAGATTGTGAAATTACTCCTCCTGTGGTGGAAGAGGATGTTCAGACCATACCTGTGGAATTGCCTCCACATATCTCCCTTAATGCTATTAATGGAGTAAATGCCTATCAAACAATGAGGGTCAAAGGTAATAAGGGAAGAAACTCATTGCATATCCTGATTGATTCTGGAAGCACTCATGATTTTTTAGATATACATACTGCAAAGACATTGGGGTGTCAATTCCAAAAGAATGCAACACCTTTACAGATTGATGTGGCTGGGGGTACTAAACTGTATAGTGAGTATGGAGTCAAAGCATTTAGTTGGAAGCTGCAGGGTCAAGAGTTCAAAACTGATGTAATGTTAGTACCCTTGGGAGGTTGTGAAATGGTTTTGGGAATTCAATGGCTATCTACTTTGGGTAATATCCAATGTAATTTCAAAGATCTCAAAATGGAATTTTATTACAATGGAAAGAAGGTGCTGCTAAGGGGTGCTAAACAGGAGTCTAGCAAATGGATGGGTCAAAAGAGTTGTGAAAAACAACTTCACATGATTCAAGCAAATACTAATTCAGTAGCAATGTGCTTCTACCCTGCTTCTTGTATGATGATTACTGGAATACAAAATTTGAAGGATTCAAGAATAAATGAGTTACTGGAATCTTATGTTGATGTGTTTGCAGTACCTACTTGTCTACCACCACAAAGATTGCATGATCATAGGATTCCTCTGAAAGAAGGTACCATTCCTATTAATATACGACCTTATAAACACCCTCCTACACAAAAAGATGCTATTGAAGCAATGGTGAAAGAATTAATGGAGGCTGGTGTAATTAGGGACATCAACAGTCCTTTTTCTTCTCATGTTGTTATGGTTAAGAAAAAAGATGGGACTTGGAGGATGTGCATAGATTATAGACAATTAAATCAAGCTACAATTAAGGATAGATTTCCTATTCCTGTGATTGAAGAACTTATTGATGAGTTGGAAGGTTCTAAGGTTTTTTCAAAGCTTGATTTAAGGTCAGGGTATCATCAAATCAGAATGTGGGAAGAAGACATTCCAAAGACAGCTTTTAAAACTCATGAAGGGCATTATGAGTTTTTGGTTATGCCCTTTGGGTTAACCAATGCACCCTCTACTTTTCAATCTTTGATGAATACCTTGTTCAAGCCATTTTTGAGGAAGTTTGTTCTAGTTTTTTTTGATGATATCCTTGTGTACAGCCCTACTGAAGAAGATCATGTTAAACATTTGGAGTTGGTGCTCCAGGTTATGAGGCAAAACAAGTTGTATGCCAAGCAGAGCAAATGTGTTTTTAACACTGCACAAGTGGAATATTTGGGCCATATTATCTCCTCTCAAGGTGTAGCAACTGATCCTACAAAGATACAAGCTATGCAGAATTGGCCAATACCAACCAACATTAAACATCTAAGGGGTTTCTTGGGGTTAACTGGTTATTATAGAAGGTTTGTGAAGAACTATGCTACAATCAGTCAACCACTTACACACCTCTTAAAGAAGAATTCATTTGTTTGGTCTACACAAGCTCAAGAAGCTTTTGATATTTTAAAGGTGGCTATGACTCAAGTGCCTGTTCTCAAAATGCCAAATTTTAATGAGGAATTTGTTATAGAAACAGATGCATCAGGTTCTGGAATTGGAGCAGTGTTGCAACAAGGGGGCCATCCTATTGCTTACCTTAGTAAAGGCTTATCTGTTAAAAATCAAGCATTGTCTACCTATGAGAAGGAATTTTTTTGCAGTTATTGCAGCCTTGGAAAAATGGAGGGGTTATTTGCTTGATAGACATTTCAAGATCAAGACTGATCACTTTAGCCTAAAGTACTTGTTGGATCAAAGAATCACTACCCCTTTCCAAACAAAGTGGTTACCAAAACTGTTGGGCTTTGATTATGAAATTTCTTACAAACAGGGCAAGGATAATACTGCAGCTGATGGGTTGTCTAGAATACCCCATGTAACTCAGTTATACCAGTTAATGGTCTCTACTTGCTCTACTGATTTGATGCAAGCAGTCAAGGACAGTTGGCAACAGGATACCACTATTCAGAACTTAATTTCTTTAATCAAGGAAGGAAAGGCTAAAAGTAATAAGTACACTTGGATTGGAGATGTGTTTAAAAGAAAGGGTAAATTGGTTGTGGGCATGAATGAGCAGTTACGGGCTAAGTTGGTCAATCAGTTTCATGATGCACCAATTGGGGGCCATTCTGGGGTACAAGTTACTTATAACAAGCTGGCTACTGTGTTCTATTGGAAGGGAATGAGGAAGACAGTCAAACATTATGTTAAATGTTGTGATGTTTGTCAAAGGAACAAACCTAGTTTAGAAGCATATGCAGGCTTGCTACAGCCACTCCCTATTCCACATGTGGTTTGGCAAGATATCTCCATGGATTTTGTTGAGGGGTTGCCTATGTCACAAGGAAAAACAACTATCATGGTGGTTGTGGATAGGCTTAGTAAGTATAGTCATTTTATTCCCCTTACTCACCCTTTCACTGCTGCTCAAGTTGCTCAAGCATTTCTGGACTATGTCTACAAGCTACATGGCCTACCTAAATCAATTGTGAGTGATAGAGACAAAATCTTCCTTAGTCAGTTTTGGCAATCATTGTTTAAGTGTTTGAAGGTCAATCTGAAGATGTCTACAGCTTACCATCCTCAAACTGATGGTCAAACTGAAATTGTAAACAAGTGTTTGGAGTGCTACTTAAGATGTATGTGTGGGGACTCACCAAAAGAATGGATGAAATGGTTAACTCTTGCTGAATTTTGGTATAACACTAATTTTCACTCTGCTATTCAGACCACTCCCTATGAGGTGATTTATGGACAACCACCACCACTACATGCACCTTATTCTATGGGAGATAGTAATGTGGCTTTGGTGGACAGAACGTTGGTAGCAAGGGAAAAGGCCATTGATATGCTCAAATTTCATCTACACAGAGCTCAGAATAGAATGGTACAAGTAGCTAATAAACATAGAACTGAGAAGGAGTATAGAGTGGGTCAATGGGTTTACCTTAAACTACAACCCTACAGGCAGCTGTCAGTTCGACGTTCCGCTTACTCCAAACTTTCTCCCAAGTATTTTGGCCCTTTTAAGTGTTTTAAGTGTTTTAAAGGTTTTAAGTGTTTGAAGCTCTAGGCAGAGGTAACAGTGCTTTAGCCTTCTTTTTTAGGACATTATTAGTGGCTTCATGTAGCTTTGCCAAAGAACACACATCAGTCAACTTTTGAGGTTTAAACATTCTAATACCCATGGCTATTTCTTCCTGTAAACCTCCAACATACAAACTAATAGCTTGTTGTTCTGTCAAATCAACTTTACTCAAAAGTATATCAAACTCATCTTGATACTGTCTTAGTGTTCCCTCTTGCTTCAAATTCTTAAGATCAGCCAATGGATCCTCATACACTGGACCAAATCTTGCTACAATTTCATTTTCATATTCCTCCCATGAAACATTTTCACCTCTAATCTTCACAAATTGCCAATGCCATGCTAAGGCTCTGTCATGTAAATGCACCGATGCTAAATTCACCTTGTTCTCTTCTTGAATATTATCCAACTTGAAAAATTGATTACACTTATAGATCCATCCTTTAACATCCTCTCCTGCAAACCTGGGAAACTCCAGTTTAGTGAGTCTTCCGAACTGCAATTGAGGTCCCCTGTGATTCAAACCTTCACCATTCTTAATTTTCTGTAATTCACTTGTGAGCAATTGTTGTTGTACCAAAGCTCCACTCAAAGTTTCAGACAAATCAACCACATTCTTATTCATTCCTTGCAATGCCAATTGAAACTCATGTAATGAAGTAGTTACTACTTCCTTAATCAATTCCTTTGTGTTGTCATCCACGGCACCTGATCGAGTATTACTAGGCATTTCTACACAAATCTTCAATTAGTTTTGTATGTTTATCAAAATTAATTGAATTGATTGTTCTCACCTTTCAATTGTTATATCGTACAGGTAATTCAACAATTGGAATGTGATTCAAGGTTCAATTCGTTTCTACTGTAACAACAAATGATCACAGGTTAGTTTTTTTTTTTTTTTTAAAATTCGGATAGAATTGAAACAATTTGAGCTGTTCTTAAGCAAATTTTGCCAGAATCGAGCTCTGATACCAATTGTAACTTACTTCCAGAATTCGTGTTGAATTGATGAAAGAAAGCGCAGAACAACACTGGATTTCACAATTGAAGAATTGAAATCGAATATTGGACTCACAACAATGGCGGAAATGTAACAAAGTTAGTTACAGGATTACAACAGAATTAGAGAGAATTACAAATGTCAAAAGATAGCTAACAACTTGAACTAATCCCTATTTATAACAGCATTCTAACGGTTTCTAATAGTCAACTCCTGGTCAACTATTAATGTGGTGAAGACGATGGCATGTGACAATCACGCGCCGTTATTTCCACGTTATTACTTAACCGAAACTTAACTTTCTGTTATTCCTCGTGCCAGTCACGTGCTTCTTAGAAATAGAACATAACAATATATATATATATATATATATATATATATATATATATATATATATATATATATATATATAACCCATATACACACACCCTTCAGAAATACGAAAAAAAAAAACCTCTCACCATAATTTCCTCCGCCGTAAACCACCACTTAAACCACCACCACAACCAATTAGCTTCTCACCAGAAGCTCAATTTTCCGACCATTCTGGCCACCGTCACGGTTGCCGGAGCCACCACATGTTCTATCTCCGGCCACCATCTTATTTGGCAATTACCCATTGATTACGGCTAATAGTCTTTTTTATTTTATTTAATATATTTATTTATTCAAACTTTGATTATTATATTGAATATATATCATCAAAATTGAATCTTTTTTCTGGGTTTTGATTATTTAATTCTATCTCACAAGGATTTTTGTTTTTGAGAAATATTCATGAAGATTCTTTGTTGCTTTAATTCATTGGGTGTCAAAAACAAGAAAAATAAGGTGAGGTTTCATATTTTATATTTCAATATGTTATTTACTTTACGTACTAAATCGACTTTTTTGAGCCGGTAAATGTCTTGTCATGAAAACAAACATGTAGTCAGAATCGAACCTTAGACCCTCACCTTTCAAGTTCATATTCTTTAATATATTTTCTAGCTTTGAAAAACTATTGTGAATATTTGGTTTATATGATTTTTTTTTTTTTTTGAAAATTCAATGGTTTGAATAATGATTATTGAACGTTTTATGTCGAATAACGATGTGGTGATTCGTTTTGGTAATTTAACTCGAGATCAGGTTATCATGAAATTTGCTAATTGTTAGATTTGCTAAGTTTGTTTAGCTTATTTTATGGACTTTTTAGGGGGTGTTTGTTACTTTGTTCTAGCTTATTTTTGGGTTCATGACCTTCGTATTTATATTTAAGTCATGATAAGCACATAAGTCACAAAATAAGCCGAAGCTAGATAAGCTCATTATCCTAAAAATAAGCTAAAACAAACATCATGCTTATTAGTTTATTACTTTATTGAGAGAAATAAGCCCATTTTAGCGTCTGGATAAGCTTATAAGCTTATGCATATGAGCTTTGTTGCTTTATGGTCTTATTTAGGAGTTTATCCCCCTTCGTATGAGTTTTTTCTAATAAGCTAATTCTAGAACTCAAGAACTTATGATCTTATTCATTATACGTCATAAATTGCTTATAGAAATTAAGCTTAACCCGAAACAATGGTTTTGACTATCTTTGACTTGTTATGGTGTTTATGTAGGAAGAAAAAGATAGTAAGATTCTTGAAGTGAGATTACAGCACCTAGGGAAACCTATTTATAAAGATGACCCGGAGTCAAAGTCAAAGTCAACGTTTGATGTTGATGTACCTTTCTCTATCCCAAAGTCATCAATCTGCAATGTCAAAGTGGTCAACCATGAAAGCCCTACAAAATCTCAAGAACAAGATGAGTTCGCATACGAAGCGGAAAATGAACACGAAAACGATAATAATTCCAAATTTGACCTCCAAGTTTCTACTAAGAAAATCACAATTCAAGAACAAGATGATCATGAAAACGATTATTCTGATACAGAGATAAAAAACGACGGTAATTTAAGTGATCCGGGAGCTTCAAAAAAGCCGTTTTTAGCTTCACCAAAGCTAAAACGATCATGTTCGAATCTAGAAACGAAAAGGGTCATGTTAAAAGATAAAATTGCTCCTAATGAATCTTTTGAAGATTTGCAGAAACTAGGAGACGGTTTTATGAGTCCTGTTTCTGTAGCAAGTCATTGTAGTGCGGATAAAGTGATTTTAAGAAAATGTTCTTCGAGTCAAATCTTACCGTCAAAAAGTCGAAGATTATGGTGGAAATTATTCTTATGGAGTCATAGAAATCTACACGAACCGATTAAAGGGATTCAAAATAAGCTTCTTATAATCAACAAACAAGGAGGTTACTCTTCAGATACAGAACCAAATCAAAGACTCGAAAGGTCAAATTCAAAGTCAAACTCGAAAGAATTAGTTTCGTTTCATCAAAGTTCGGGTTTCTGGCCACAAAACCAATGGATGGCGTTTCCTGCAGGATCACCGTTTCCTGCAGGATCACCGTTAACACGAGTAGAGGAATGGGTTCAGGAAATCCCAGAAGAACCAGTTTTCGCAATTGGTAACGGAGAAGAAGAAAGTGAAATTACATTTCCGCCCTCCCCGGAAAACAGTAACCTGCCAGCTAGAAACAACGATATTCCTGAAGAGATTGTGTATGCTAATAGAGTGATACAATCTTTAAATTCTTCTTCGACGGTAGCTTATATTTCTGGTATTGGATTAAAGGTAATTCCAGTAATTTCGGCCTTTTCGAGTCTCCGATCAGTTAACTTATCTGGGAATTCAATAGGTATATAAATATCAAAAACCCATTTTCCAAGTTTTCATTTTAAAACGTTTTATATCGAAATTTAAATAATTTATGCAGCCTATGATTTTTCTTTGTAGTACAAATTACACCAGGATCATTGCCAAAGGGTCTACACATTCTTGATTTATCAAGAAACAAGATTAGCGTTATTGAAGGGCTTCGTGAGCTCACTCGGTTGCGGATTCTTGATCTTAGCTACAATCGGATTTCACGAATCGGGCAAGGTAAGCAACTTAAGTTACCTTCAAGTAAAATTACCGTTTTACCCTTGAGTAGAAGTTTCAAAACTTGCATAAACTTGTATGCATCAACCCTCAACTTTTCAGTCGATCATAGTATTAAGAGTTGAGTTGATTTTCCAAGAAACGCGTAACTCAAATGTTGATTTGTGACCAAAAAATCAAAAGATACCCATATGTCATTCTTTGACTTTAAATGTCAAACTTGAAGTTTCAAATTACATATTTTTCACTGCAATTTTAACTATTCTATCACCAATTCATTCCTTTTTGCAGAAAATTGTTGTACATTTTGATATAGTTATCGGTTTTCATTCAGTAACTGTATATGCCCGAACCAATATTTGAAATTGAAAGTGGTTCGTTTGACCTTAAAACTCAAAGTTTATATATTTTTTCAGGGTTGTCAAACTGTCCCCTCATTAAAGAGCTATATCTTGCCGGAAACAAAATCAGCAACGTTGAAGGACTACACAGACTATTAAAGCTCGTTATATTTGACCTAAGTTTCAACAAAATCACTACATCAAAAGCACTCGGGCAATTAGTAGCTAATTACAACTCATTACAAGCGTTAAACTTGTTGGGTAATCCAATTCAAAGCAACATCAATGATGATCAATTGAGAAAAACACTTTGTGGGCTTCTTCCAAAACTAGCGTATTTGAATAAACAACCCGTGAACCCACAAAAGGCACGAGAAGTTGCTAAAGAAGCCGTAACAAAAGCCGCACTTGGGAATGGGAATTTGGGTGCTCGGAGAAGAGCGGCAAAAAGAGTTGGGAGTAGTGGATCCTCTTCACTTAGTACGCGAGTCGGTGGTGGAAGTGGTAGTGGTAGTGGGCGCCATGCGGTAAAACCAAGACCGCACCACCGGTCTATGAAGTAATCGCGGCTGGGTTCGAAAATTGGTCATGGATTTTTAGGATAATTAATTGTGAATTTTTATAAAACATTGGTGTGTTTATAAATTTTTTGAATAATGGAGAGTGAATGAAATGTTTCTCTCTTTGTTTTAGCTTATGTTCGGATTTACAAGCTTATTTTGTTCCACGATTTTTTTATAAAACATTACTTCGACTTTATTTTCCGGCTATTGAACGTGTAATCCAGTTTTAAGTCATAATTAGCTCAAAAACTATAAAATAAGTTTATATAAATGGTAGACTCGTAAAATGAATTATTGTCATACTTGACATGAAAGTTTATATAAATGGTAGACTCGTAAAATGAATTATTGTCATACTTGACATGAGAACTCATGTTCGATAAACCCTAGAACTTTTTTTGCAAATTCTTTACATAAATCATACGACTTCATTAAAACTTAATTAGCTCAAAAACCATAAAATAAGTTTATATAAATGGTAGACTCGTAAAATGAATTATTGTCATACTTGACATGAAAGTTTATATAAATGGTAGACTCGTAAAATGAATTATTGTCATACTTGACATGAGAACTCATGTTCGATAAACCCTAGAAGTTTTTTCGCAAATTCTTTACATAACTCGTACGACTTCATTAAAACTTAATTAGCTCAAAAACCATAAAATAAGTTTATATAAATTGTAGACTCGTAAAACTCTTTCGCAATTATTTTACAAAGTCCGGATGCTTGATTACATTTAGCTAATTAGCTAAGGTCGACTCATCCAATTTCTCACCTTATATGTTACGGTTTACGGTATTAAAAGATTATGAAAAACATAAAAATAATATGCTCCTGCCCGGGATCGAACCGGAGACCTTTTGCGTGTAAAGCAAACGTGATAACCACTACACCACAGAAGCTTTTGAATAATGATATAGACTAATGATAATTAACATAAAGTTAAGACTAATGTGTTATCGTAATTTCTATTTCGAGAATACATTTTTACGCTGTAAAAGTATCGACACTTTTTTCAAAGGTCATTAACTAACATGTAACAAAACATGATGGTTTATGGCTATTTGAAGTAAAAGTGAAGCGTTTAGTATGTCTTCGACTCGATATGCTAGTTACTCGTACCAAAATACAACATAGACAAAGCGAAACAGGAAGGAATAGTTAATCCTTAGGTCAAATCTATCATGTTAAAATTAACAAGTTACTAGTAAAAAGTTGATGTATTACTTATTTCTAAAGACATTAATATTTATCGTTTCACTTCTCTTTTACCGGTTTACCCGTTCTATATTTTTTGAATAATGTATAGTTTTGGAACCTTATAATATCGACCTTTGGATACCTTTTTGATCCAGCCATCCAATATTGCATACTTTCTTATTTATACATACACCACACATAATAAACATTATAACGAAGAACGACAGAAAACTCCTTTTTAGTTTAACATATTATTAATCGTAATTTATAGAGACAAACCCTAAATCTGATATACCTAAATTCCATATGTCGAATTTAGGCCACATTTAATAATCTCTACTCCTCTATAATGTATATTAACCATTTCAAATTTAAGTTTTGATTTTAAAAAGATGGATTATTGACCATTGATTTTAAATGAATGATCATAATTCATTCTATTTTGATCATCCATTTTCCTTGCAAAATAGTTATAATAAATATAATCGTTAAATACTTTTAATAGTGTCACAATATGTTAAATACTTTTTCCAATTATCACTATACATAGAAAACTTTTTTTAAAACTTCGAACATCCCTTATCGGGAAAAAAAATAGCACTTATATTATCAAACTAACCAAGTATGAAATATTAAGCAATATATTACAACCAATGTGCATTATACGAAAACTATGTTATTATTTATTATTTTCTTAGCTAAAAGAAAGGTTGAAGTTTAGTTTTTATCCTTAACGTTATATAAGTTAAAATACTCATTAAAATTATGGTAGAATTATTTCGGATAATAAACATGTTATTTATGGATGAAAAAACCAATAATTATGTATAATGGTAAACATGTTATCCTAGATTAAAAAGAAAAAAAATGATCATTATCAATATTTGATTTACTAAAATTTTAGAGCATTCATATCCATCATTAGTATATATTTATCCGATCATACCAGGTTCATATATTTTTAGTGGTCAATTCTTTATAAACATAATTTATACTGTATGATTTTTTTTTTTTGGAACCGACAAATAATATTAAAACAACCCGACTAGCAAGGAGCTTGAAAACGGGTACGAAATTACGAAAATCAAATGCGAGATTACAAACAGAAGAAAAGGGAAACAACACAATTCAACCAAACAAACTATCATTTCTCCATCTATGTTGTATGATAATTACACAAAACAAAAGAAATTATGCAACACACTTAATGTATGTTTTTAAACTATATTTCCGTGTGGTACAACTATATCATGTGAAACCAAATCAATTATTTGTTGGTGGTTGTTAATTAGTTAATTTGTTGTTCTTTTTTCAATAACATTAAAATCCATTTAATAATAAATCAACTTTATCATTATCTTAATTACCAAGAATTTGTATGATGGTTCACTCTCCCGCTTTCTATTAAGAATTTTTAAGCCAATTGATTATTTATTAGGAAAAGTACAAAAATAGCAAAATCATATGGTATATTAAAAATTTTCACTTTTCTATTTTGAATTTTAAAAAATGTTTCAAAGTTCTTGTAATACGAATTTCCCAAACTCTGCACACCCTCGATAATGGAAGGGGAAAAATGAAACAAAAAAAAAAAATCAAATCTAGACTTTACATTATGCGAATTTTTCTATATCATGTGTAGCAATTTTTATTTTTTCAAATTTTGATTGTTTTGGCAATTAATCATATCTAGTAATTGATATAAATTTATATCAAGATATCCAAGCTTGACAAACAAAGAAAATTAAATTTTACGTCATGCCTAAAACATAACATGTCATAAAAATTTCGAATTACTTATGCTTCCAATATTTTGTAATTACCCTTATATAAACGTACACCGAGAAAATCTATTCTTACAAAAAAAATAACAAAAATACTTTACAAAATGATATGAGAGAGAATAATGATGTAGTGTGATTGGTTATATCTAGGCCTGGCAATCATAACCCGTTTGTAAAATTTCGGGTCCGTTTGGGTCAAAAAAACTCCATTGTTTGGGTTGATTTGGTTCACCTAAGGGGAGACAACGGGTTGAACGGGTTGAATTGAAGCTTTCTCTAAAGATATACACGGGTCAAAAGGGTCACACAAGGGTCATTGTTTAAATTTTACAGAAAGTAATCATTCACCACCATAGCCATCTTTGTGAAGGTTTAAGAGAAAGAGAAAACGATGGAGTTAATTTTGGTAGGTGGGGTGTAACTTGGTTAATATTAGGTAGGAGTGGCAATATGGACGGGTCGGGTCGGGTTGAATAATGGGTCAAAACGGGTTAGGGTTAGAATGGGTTAGGGTCAAAAAGGGTCATAATGTGAAAAGGGTCAAATGGGTTACGGGTCAAAAGGGTCATGTAGGGTCGGGTCGGGTTGACCCTTTTTTTTTAAATGAATAAAACTGCTTTTTCTTTCTTATTATTGGATTCGTGTGAAGCAATTTTTATTATATAACAACTGTATATTCATTTACTTGCATAATTAGAACGGATTAATTAAAATTAGATTTTTTAAATTTTGAAATTAACTAAATTAATTAAATACGTATCAATTAGTTTGGTTGTCTATTTACATTTATTAGGTATGTACGTTTTATTAATTACTAATTAAAATTTTAAATTGTTTAAAATTATTAAATATATTTCTATTTGTAAATTAAATGATAATAACAACCATAAATGTTTACGAATCGTTTCGGTTATCACTTTATTTGATTTCCTTTATTTATATATTATTTAATATTAAAATTGAATATTATATTAATTACTATTTTTTTAAAAAGTCAACAATGTTTTATGGATAGCTGTAAACTCTATTTAATTGAATAAAAGTTCTCTCTCTCCTAATATTAACCAAGTTACACCCCACCTACCAAAATTAACTCCATCGTTTTCTCTTTCTCTTAAACCTTCACAAAGATGGCTATGGTGGTGAATGATTACTTTCTGTAAGTTATTGCCACTCCTAGTTATATCGATGTATCATGTCAATTTGTAAGTTATTTTTTGTAAATGTTTTGTATATGTAGCGTTCCTCAACGTACACCCAACACATACAAAATACCGTAACACACGCATACACTGCTCACAAGCCATAATGTTGTTCAAAAGTGTTGCTATGGGACGACACAGAATAGGAGGACAACGACCAGTTGCCGCACCTGTTGCTGACGACACGTTTCTTGTGATTCTACTAACTGTTGTTATTATTGTTGTGTGCCTGTGTATTGCAATTGATATTGTCATTGATAAACCTGAAATAGAAACATGAGTTCGTCCACTACAAGCTGCTAGAGAAGAACATGCTGCAGAACATGTAGTTCAAGAAGAAGGGATGGTTGAACTCGAGAGAGTTTAATCGTTACTTGAACTTCATATTAGTTTACGTTAGAATCATACAATTTAAGCATATTGTGTTACTCGTATCACTTTATTGTTCAATATAACTCGTTACATACGTATTATATTATTAACTTGTCTCGTTTCTTTTTTATTTAGAAATTAAAGAATAAAAACATGAACACAACATAATATCTTCATCATCATCCAACCCTTTTGTATAAATATATTTAACATCAATGTCGACTTTGCTGCTTATTTCTATAACGACTTTCATAACTAAATTCGCCGTGTTTTCTATAGTTTATAACACAAACGAGGTAACGAACAAAAAAAAGTGTAAAAAATTCTCACCTATATAATCTTCATGTAATTACATTTGTCCCACGTTCGCCTTACAGCTCCCACGGGCATTGATTTTTTGTTCGAACCCTCTTTTCTCTTTGTATCGTAGTTTCGCGTTGGTTAAAAAGTGTTCCAGGATCAAGAAAACAAACACCAGAAAATTGATGGCTTTGTTTTCAGGATGTGTTTGAATTTGATCGTCTTTTTATGAACGGTTTTTGG
Organism: Senecio squalidus; assembly: GCA_910822075.1. Taxonomy (NCBI): domain Eukaryota; kingdom Viridiplantae; phylum Streptophyta; class Magnoliopsida; order Asterales; family Asteraceae; genus Senecio; species Senecio squalidus. Next base: position 65,823,177 of record CAJVGC010000065.1, read on the forward strand.
CAAACGAGTAGCTTTTCATCACTGTTGCTCTCGATTTCCACAACTCGTGCTTCCCATTTTAATCTTGCAGTGATTGTTCTTGCTGTTTCGATTAGAGAAGTTGTGTCTCGTAGTATCACCCAACCCTGTAATTCATTTTGGTAAAAGATAAGTATTTTCCAATTTTCACCTGTTTGAATCGTTTCTCCTTTTTAGCTAAATTAGTTGATTTTACCTATTTAACCCGTTAGAGATAAAACATAACCCAAATCGACCGATTGATAAACTTCATCTTGAATTATAAAATGGAAGTTATAGGCAATAAATAAGATACCTCTGGGCGGAGTAATCGGTCTATCTCAAAGAAGACATCCAACATGCTGCAACGACGTTGCTTTGCTGTTTCAAGCGATAGAAGGCCTTCGGCATGAACCAAATCGTAAGTTCTAGGATACGTTGGAAACGGTTCACACCTATAAGTTTCAACAACATGATTAAGTATTATGCAGATCCGTAATAACTTAAGGAACGCAAGAGAAACAAAAACATAGAATATACCAATCATGCAACACGCCAAGAAACCCTCGGTCTAGAATAAGCGGAAGGTGGTTGGGGCCACTGGTGGGGATCACATTCATGACCCATACGGATTTCCCAGCTTCAAGTAAAGCGGAATTAAAACCACCAAAATGAGCGTTCATGTCCAATACGTTTCTGACCATGTTATAAGGCGGGACTGGATCTTCAGTACCAGGTCTTTTTGGATGATCGGAAAATATAAGTGGAGAGAGTAGAGACCAATAGTTTCGGACTGCCGATTTCCAGTTAAAATCGTCTTCAGAAAGGTCATCAGAAAGTACACCTGATGACAATAATCGTAGGACAGTAAGGACAACTGATTCACGGTTACTTTTGACCATGTTGAATTTATTTTTCATTTTATGTTAACGGTCTAAAATTGATACCAACTTTTAGAAATTCCGATCTTGGCAACTTTAACACTCAAAATGATAGCACGTGAATACTATGACCCGGTAATGGGTCAAAATGATGATGCCACAGCTCACGTGTCGTAAACTTTTGACCATGTTGACCTATTTTTAAATGGCGCCTGAATAATCTTTAATTGTACTTTTATGGGGGATCATACCGAAGTTGGTTACTTTTTAAGCAATTAGCCTTAGATTTTCTATAATACGAGTAAAGCCAAGTTTTTAATCACAATGTAAGAAGAATTACCATGAACCGCGAGTTCCTTAGAGCTCAATTTGGCTCTAGAAGGCCATGTTGGTCTTTTCTCAATTGGAACCCACCGGCGACTATGAGTTCCTCCAATGCATGCTTCCAATGGATTATAATACGGGGATTCAACATCACGACCCACTTTGCAAACCGAAGGTCCAGATCCCTGACTCCTATTAGTTAATGTAGTCAATAACGAAAACAGAAATTTATATTTATACTCCAAAACAAAGAACTAAATTTAGAAGAAAATTATACCTAGAAGCATAGCAATCTTTATTACTAGGCTTCTTCCATACAACGGTTTTGTCTTGTTGTGATAACAATTCCCAGCAAAGATCTTTGGCGAAATTACGCACAAAATCCCATTTTTTCAAGTTATCTTTGTTTCGACTAGAAACTGGTGTGTTAGCAATTGGTGAGGTCCATATAAAGTATCCTCCGGGCCTAAGAAGTCGGTCTACCTCAAGTAAATGTATTCCGTCTGGCAAATGACAAAAAAGAATAAAATTAAGTTGGCTTATTCAATTAAGTGCACACAAACCAAAAGAAGCAAGCAACAAAAGACGAAAGTGACGGTTTTGTCATACAAAGAAATCCATACGAAAATATTTAATGCAGGTGAAACAATATAAATACGAAATCTTATCACGAAACTCTGTATCTTGATAATCTATTGGTCAAGGAGACAAATGCCTTTAAAACAATTTTCGGAAAGATATTTTCTTTGACAAAGACCCTATTTCAAATGTTTGGTAAAAGCCTTGAAATTTATCAGTTTTTTCCACCCGGAATTACAGTACTAATTAACTACTGTTTACTCAAAGGATCATAACCGAAATAATTAGTATTCGATAAATAAAATGTTTTCATTTATCCTCCAATCATATAACTGAAAAATTTGCTAGAGAAAATGGTACCTTTGTGATTCCAGTCAATCCCATCCCACGCACTGTGTACCATGTCAAACGAAAGGGACGGAAATGGCAATTTTTTTGAAATAAAAGAAGCAACGATTGCAGGAAGACCTCTTTCAAGAGTTATCTCAACTTGACTCCCTGAAGACTCGTAATTGGCTATACACATAGTCAAAAGTTGCTTTTGAAAGAAATGTGCTCCTAAGCTACCAAAACCGCAACCTATATCCAATACCGTTCTTACCTGAATCAAGAACAGCTTTATGTAAGCAAATTAATCCCAATATAATAAAAATTATATGCTTGTTTTTATATAAAAGGGCGTGGTTACTTACTCCAACTTGTACAAGGTAAGATTCATTTCTTAAACCAATCATTTCCGCTATTTGATGAGAATAGTCTTCGATATTATCATCAACCATAGAAGACGCAAAACTAAATGAAATCTGGTCTTCATCTAACAACATCATCCTAAAGACACATCGTTAAAAAAAACACATAAATCATGACATAATCTGTCATTATTTTAATATGTAAAGAATTATGGACGCACCTTTTCGTTAAACTTCCTGATGAAAGTACTTGTTGAGCGTTAATTTTTACGTTATCGATCCAAATAACATCTCTTCCGGTAGGCCATCTATGAGGAATCTTGTATTTAGATGGAGCAAGAACTAAACAATTCTGTCTTGATGTAGGCCCGCAATGGCGGTCTTGTGTTCCCAATTCAAGATTTTCGGTAATATTGAAACAGGGGACGTAATTTTCGAACTCTCGAGTACAGAATTCGGATTCTTTTATCCTAGAAGCACCAAGAGAGAGTTCTCCAATATCCCATAAATCCGATACAAGCTGTTCTTGAAGCCGTCTATACCCACGAAACGTGTGACTTCTAGAAGCAGTTGTGAGTGATATTGTCCACCAAAACGACCCCGTAAGAGCAAGGATTACAATCACAAATAAACTAATCTTAAGCAAAAATAAAGTCAATTTATAGCGGTTTCGTGAAGTTACAGGGCTATATAGATCAGAAACATTAAACCCATTTTCGGAAACACTTTTTTTAGATGGTGAAGTGTTTGAAAACCAAAACTGAAATGGATTCCAAGAAGATAAAGGATCAGGGGATAATCGATTCTTATCGTAATCTTCTTTCTCTGCTTTCACTTTCATCTGAGAGTCTTCCAAGAAATCTTGTATATCCCCTGAAAGCCTCCCACCACCCGAAAAACCGCGATGGAGTGGCCTAGACATTCTCCTATACTCAAAAAAATCACACAAAAATGTCACATAAACACTACAAAAATCCCGAAAAATTAAAAAATATAATAAAATGGAGTCTTGCAGATAAACTAAAGATGCTTGTCCTATACAAAAAAAAAATTACATAAAAATGTCATAAAAACACTATAAAAAAATCCCTAAAAATCCCAAAAAAAAATAAAATAAAAACCGAGTCTTGCAGGAAAAAAAAAAACTAAAGATTCTTAGTCAGTTAGACCATCCTACTATATTCAAAAGAAACACACAAAAATGCCACATAAACACTTAAAAATCCTAGAAAATAAATAAAAATAAATCTTGTAGATAAACTAAAAATGCTTATGTTTGTTTCGGCTTATGTAAATTTTTATAAGCTCATAAGCCCATTTTTTCTGGCTTATGAGCTTATCAAGTTAAGCTTATGACTTTAAATAAACCATAAGCTCATAAGCCGAAAAAAATGGGCTTATGAGCTTATGAAAATTTACATAAGTTCATAAGTCGCTTACATAATCCAAAACAAACACCCACTAAGTAAGACCAACAACAACAACGATACCAAATCCCGCCCTATGGGTGGGGTACGAGGGAAACAGTCATACCTCTACCCCTACCAGAGACTGCTTTCAGAAAGATCTCCGGAACAGTGTGTATATTCCACAAAAAAATCCTAAAAAATCCCAAATAAATAAAAACTATAATCTTGCATATAAACTAAAGATGCTTATAAGATCTATTCATATAATCAATCAAACAAGATCCATAAACCACAAAGTTTGCAACTTTATTAAATTACAAACATACCCATTAACCAAAAGTACAAAAATTCAGATAGACTTCAATTCAAAGATGATCACCAAAATCCCTAAACTTTCAGATGTAATAAATATATCATTAAATTCACATAAAAAAAAAACTAAAATTAAAAAAAAAAAAAAAAAAAAACTAAAAATAGATTAAAATTTACTTTGTTTAGATGCAAGAAATTCAAGCAGAGTCCCTGAATTTTAGCAAGAATTTGTGAAAAAATTTATCATTTTGTTTTTGGTGGGGGGTAGGAATTTGAGGTGGGATTTTGGAGAATAATGGTGATGAATTGGTGAGTGAGGGGGAAACCAATCACGAGAAAGGGTGCTCGTGAATGCTACTCAGTGTTTTCACTTGAACTGTGTATACTCTAGAGAGAGAATCAAAGATGAGAGAGGATATATAGATATAGATATATATATATATATATATATATATATAGATATAGATATATGTATGTATAGTTTTCTAGTTTAATAATGTATATAAAAAGTATAAATTTGAGATATCTAGTTAGAGCATTCGGAGTGATAATGAGTGACAATGAGGTTGTGGTGGGTTGTGGGGAAAAAGGTGATGACGTGGCAGTGAGAATGAGGGTTATGAGTTGTTATGATAAGGAGGGTTGTGGAGAATGTGGGATTAATTTATTATTATTTTTTTTTCTTAAAACATTAAATAAAAACATTTAAATAAAATATATATAACATTTTATTAAAATAAAAAACAAAACTACAAATAAATAATATATAATCAAATTTAAAACAAATTAACTTTTTATAAAATACAAAATTAAAACATTAATATAAAAACGTTTAAATAAAATATATATAACATTTTATTAAAATAAAAATTAAAACTACAAATGAATAATATATAATCAAATTTAAAACAAATTAACTTTTTATAAAATACAAAAAAAAAAAAAAAAAATGAAACAAGAAAAGAAAGAAGAAAGAAAAGAAACAAGAAAAGAAAGAAAAGAAACAAGAAAAAAGAAAAAAAAAAAAAATTTGAGAATGAACCGTTGTGGGCACAACGGCCCACTCACAACGAGCCCACAACGATGGGAGTAGGTATCATAACGACCACAACGGTCGTTGTGGGGGGAGAACGAGGCCAGAACCCCCCCACTCCAGGTGCTCTTAGAGCTTGAGTTTGTACGAGTTAAGTTTGAGTTTATGATTAAAATTTTATAAAGATAAAAAAAATATATAGATGAAAGTAGCTGAATTTAGAACTTATAAATATAAAATATAGAAAAATATATATATTTAAATTAGTTAAAAGATAAAAGAAAATTACGGGAAACTTAAGCTAATTTCATAAGGTATTTCAACTACTTTATTGTTTTGGTGCTTATATTTTTAATAAATCTGTCATACACAAACATAACTTGTAAAGAAAGTTTATAAAAAACAACAAGGTTAAGTCGTATAAGTCTGGATACTAAACATGTCCAAATTCTATGCAAAACTAAGCTTTTATAAACTACTCTTCAAACATATTTATATTTTTCTTTCTAATTTGTTAAACTTAACCTTGTTGTTACTCTTGAAAACTAAAATTTTGTGTGATAAATGTTTATAAACGATCATTTTACCTTTTCCTAAAAGTTATGTTTTTAGTTCTTTCAACTTTAGGAACTAAAAACATAACTATGAAAAGATAAAATAATCATTTATAAAGTTGTAACACATAAGTTAAGGTTAACGAACTAAAAAACTATTTGTGTTAAAAGTAAAACTGTTAGATTAGTGTCTTGTAGTGTGTTTGGCGTAAGTAATTGGAGCTTGAGCTTATGATCGGCCTGAGGCTTATTTATTAAGATGAAAAACATGTTGGTAAAATAGCTGGAGCTAGAGTTTATTAGTGTAAAAAGACATAAAATAGTATAAAAAAATATGTAATTTTATTTAGCCCGTTTCATAAACTATTTCAAGTAGCTTATGATTTAGGGCTAATATTTATAATAAATCATTTAAACCAAACAAGACTTATACAGAAACTTATAAAAAAACAATAAGCTTAAACTATTATATATTCCAATAAACCTCCCTACCAAACATACACTTAGTTCAAAATCCACAAATCGAATTTAAGCTAACTAATTTACTAGTCATATAAAACTATTTTGAATCTATAGATAAATATATATTAATCTATAGATAAGTACATAGATATAGATATATAACAATATATATATACAACATTTTGTATGTATATGTAGACATACACATACATACAATATACACTGTAACACGCAATTGAGAATGACACGCTTTTCAATATACGAAATATCAAGGATAACTTTCTATAAATTAACCATTTGTTGATTTACCTGGAACCACCGTCTGCCGTGGTAATAATGTCGATCTGCCGCCGGAATTACTGGAAAATAATATATACATTTTATTATTATAATTGTCATGTATACGTATAGAGAATGTATACGTATAGAGAGAGAGGGTGTGTAATTAATTAGGTTATTTTAAGTTTGGAGAAATGGGAAATTATACCGACATTATGGGATCCACTATGTCATATGATACTAGAAATGTGAAATTTGTTGGGGGTAAAATCTTTGTACTTTTTGTGAGATTTCAGATTTGTTTGATGTGAAAAAACTTTAGTTTCTTTTTTAAGGTTTTTTTTAGTTACTTTTTTTATGTCTATTTATAGGATTTTTATATAATTAATCATCGAAATAATCATCTATTATTTAGATTTTATAAAAATAATCACCTGATTCACGACGAATTTATCGCGACACTTTATTGTCGCGAGAAGTTCATAAAACAAAATCATACCAATAAAAATCAGACATGTCGTCGCGAAAATGAACGTGCCGGATTTTTATTGGTCTGATTGAAATATGTGTACTTTCTATGTCGCGAGAAATTCGTCGCGAATTAGGTGATTATTTTTGTAAAGTGTAAGTGATAGGTAGTTCTTTTGGTAATTTGCTCTTTTTCATATGTAGGGGTGTTTGTTTGGGGCTTATATAAGGAGATTATGGCTTATTAACATTTCGGTTTATGTTTCATAAACCCGAATTCTCCGGCTTATGTAACAATTTATGGGCTTATAACTGTTTATTATGTCATAATACACATTAATAAGCCCATAAACAGTTATATAAGCAGGAAAATCTGGCCTTATGAAACATAAGCCGAAATATCAATAAGTTATAACAACTTGAAAAATGTTTGCAAAAGTTGAACATGTTCAAGAGCTGATAATGTTCGTCATTTAAAAAATACATGTAAACTCATGTTCACTCGTTAATTATAACGAGTACATTCAAGCGCCCTCGTTGATCAAAGTCAGCTCATGAACCCTAATCAGCTACGTTATACTTACCAACTCTCTTACTCGACCATTTTGGATGATATCAGTAATCATACTAAAATATGTAACAAATAGCAATAGACATCTTTATATTCATAATAGGATATATTCATCTACTACCAATGGACTACAAATCTAATTTTAAAACTTTGACTTCACGATTACGCTAAGAAAACTCAATAATCTAATATCGAAACATTAGTCTAGGTGTAACATTGCTTATCCATTTGCTTAGCTCTAACATCGTTGGATTCATCAATACCGTGTTTCAATCCCCAAGAAAAGGTATAAAAGTTTTATCGAACAAAGGTTATAGTTATTTTCTTTCTTAGTACACTTTTACATCTAGTAAAAGTCGAGTCGTTAGACCTAGCTAGTAATCACTCATTTCTATCATCAAAGTGTTTGATGATAACACGTTCTGATAGTTTTAGAGAGGTTATAAGTACAAATCTCGAAGGAAAAAAAATATATCATATATCGTTCTATATAATAATATAAAATTAATAAAAGAAAAGATAAATATAATGAGAAATTATATAGTATAGTATCATGGGTGACATGCATGGTACACGGAATTTTTATTTTTGAAAAATGGGATTGTGGGGGCCCAACATAACCGCGTTACATTCTGTTTCATGTTATTTTCATCTTTCAATGATTTTTATTATTTTTATTTTATAAAATTATATATCATCCGTACAAGTATAAAACATTTACTTATATACTTTAATAAAAATGAAATAATTTATTACTTTTATTTACACTTATATGTAAGGTTACAGATAACGTAAAATATGACGTGGCGGTATAAGTAAGTCTCAATCTTTGTAAAAAGTAGTAAGACATGACGTTTTTTAAAAAATAACAAAACGATAAAAAAAATTAATATATTTTTAATTTTTATATATACTTATATATATATACATATTTTTACTATTATTAAGTTATATAAATATCAATAAATTATCAAAAAGTCTATTTTAAGTGAATATGGGGCTGTTACACATGTAAGTTTACATGCAAAACTCATCAAAAATGTGTCGTTTTGTTAAAAATTCTTCAAATCTATATAATTTTAATCATATTTATTAAACCAAATTTACAAATCTTTATCTATTCACATCTTTTTCTTCATTAATCGTGTCTTTCAAAAATATAAGTTTTTTGTCATCACTGGGCATCTATCGAAGTCACTTTTTATAACTTCTTCATAATAAACAATGACCCCCTGCATTTTGGGATCACCCCTCCCTTGATGAATGTAGGACAAATTAAGCATTGAAAAGCATTTAAACCATAGAACGACATAGTTTTTAATAAGTTCTGCATGTAAGCTTACATGTGTAACAAACTAACAACCCCATATTCACTTCCCCCAATATATATATATATATATATATATATATATATATATATATATATATTAAGATATAGTTATAAATTTACAATCAAATGACTTTTATAACAATTTTTAACTAATATTAAGCTTTTTAAAAAAAAAAAAAATTATAACGCGTTATAAAAAACTCGTATTAAAGCGCGTCATGACCACGTTTTTTTGCCGTCACGCCTAACAAAGACGTCTTGCATGTTTTCGTAATTTTTCGCCATGCCTCGACGTCATGACACGTTATTTAGAACCTTGCTTATATGACTAAATATATTGTTTTATGTTTGCGTAGGATTGTAAATTTTTATAAACTACAATGATCAAACGATGAAGCCGGTAGAAATCGAACAGAAAAACCTTCCATCTTTGTTGCGAAGTTTATTCAAAGTCTCCAAACGAACTTTTGGCATAATTATTTACATGTACACATGATATAAACCTATTTTCTTGTTTGTTTGCTTCTAGTGATAGGGTTTAAGGTTTATATATATGGAGATTCAAGTTCAAGCCATACAAATTGTAATTTGATAGTTTAGACTAGTCGTGTCGAAAAAAACCGAACCCGAACCGAAACCGAAAAAAAAACCGAAACCGAAACCGGGTCAAACCGGGTTTGACCAAACCCGGTTCGGGTTTGACCAAACCCACCGGTTTGAAACCGGTTTGTAGGTTTTATGTTGAAATCGGGTTGAACCCGGGTTGAACCCGAACCGGTTCAACAACCGGTTTCAAAATCGGGTTTGAACCCGGTTTGGTAAATTCTGGGAATTTGCGGGGGACGCCCGTCCCATATGGAGGACGCCCGTCCCGACGGGTTTTTGACCATTTTGACTAGCCGTTAACTAGCCGTTGTAGACCATTTTTGACCGTTTTTTTTTCATGTTTTTTACCATTTTGCCATTCCAAATTTACTATAAATATGTGGTAGAGTTTTGGATTAACCACACACTTATAACTCTCTCAAAACACTCTCAAAAGCTCAAAAACGCAAAAAATACCTTCGAAATGGCAACTCAAAGCTCTACCGCTTCAACCGGTTGTGGTTCGTCAAGTGCAAGAACAATCGTAGAGGTTCTCACAACAACCCGAAACCAAAATGTTTGGCAACATTACCGGAAGGTGCTTTTGTCCGATGGCGAAATTATGGCGCATTGTAATCATTGCGGCCTTTTTTTGAAACAAAATTCTAACACGACGTTGAAGAATCACATCGAGAAGCATTGCAAAGTTCTCCATAGAGCACAACCGGCACCGGGTCAAGCATCGATGGGTCAAGACGGGAGTGTTTTTGTTTATTCGGTGGAGAGGATGCGTGAAGAGTTTGGTATGTTTGTGATTCAATCCGCCTTGCCATTCAATCACTTCGACAACCCGAGGTTCACTAGGGTGGTTCAAAAGTGTCTCCAACCGCGATATACTCACGTAAGTCGTAATACTCTTCGTAAGGATTGTTTAAAAATTTGGAAAAAAGCTAAAACAATGATATTAAATGGTTTTGAAAATCTAAATGCAAATGTAAACTTAACAACCGACGTTTGGTCGGCTCCTCATGGTTTGCCCGATTCATACCTTTGCGTTACCGCACATTGGTGTGATCCCGAATCATGGCAAATGATGAAGAGGGTTATTGCTTTTGACCAATTTCCTTATCCTCACTCGGGTCATAACTTATTTCACATGTTAATGGATGTTTTGCAAAGATATAATTTGGAAGAAAAAGTGTTTTCAATTGCATTTGATAATGCAAGTAATAATACAAACGCGGTGGGTAAACTAAAGCTAAAATACAAACCACCAATGGACGGTGACTTTTATCATGGTCGATGTATTGCACACATTATTAATTTGGTTGTGCAAGCCGGACTAGAAGTCACCGAAGTAAAAGACGCCATAAGTGCTTATAGAACCATGTTGCACGATATATTTTCAAACCGCAAAAGTAGATACAAGGCATATATGAAACTTTGTAAGGAAACGAATTCCGTCTTTTTGGCACCTAATTGGGATGTTCCTACAAGATGGAATTCGACCTACAATATGCTTATTTGCGGTTTAAGGCAACAAAATAGTTTAAGGGAATTTCATAACGACTTAGTGGTAGCGCATCGGGGTATTGTAGACTTTCCTAGTGATAATTGGCAAATTATTCGTAAAATAAGTGAATTGCTAAAAGTTTTTAAAACCGCAACAACTTTGTTATCGGGTGTTTATTATCCCACGAGTCATTTAGTCCTTAAACAACTCACTTTTATGGCTACAAAGTTAGACGATTATGAACATAGAGGGGATTTGTATAAGTTAATGGTAGCCCCGATGAAAGAAAAAATGAGAAAATATTTTTCGGTTATGTCACCTTTAATTACCGTTTCCGCCGCACTAAACCCGACTTTGAACAAAATTGGGGTGGAATACAATTTAAGACTAATCTATGAAAAATTGAATCTCACCAACAACCAAACTCAAGCTTTTGCCGAAAAAGCCATAGTCGATTTTGGTAATCATTTTAAAGGGTTATTTAGTGTTTATTTTGACAAGTTTAGAACATCAAATGTGTGTGAATCAAGTTCTTTTGTGACCGAATCCTATGAAAACTATACTAGCACGAACCCGGAACATGACATGTATAACCAATTAAGACGAGAAACCGCAAAACGTGCTAGGGGGGAGGGGGGTGACCAAACTAATACCGAATACGGGAGGTATACGGGAACGGATTTTTTAGCCACTATGGGGGTTGAAGAATTCACAAACTTTGAGGTTTTGGCTTGGTGGAGAGCACGGGAAGCCTAATATCCCGTTCTATCCGCCATGGCCAAAGATGTTCTAACCTCCCAAGCTTCTTCGGTAGCTTCAGAATCCGCTTTTTCTCTTAGTGGCAGGGTATTATCTTTACGAAGAACAAGACTCACACCGACGGCATTGGAGATGTGCATTTGCTTGAAGGATTACTTAGACGCCGCCGAACGTACACAAGACCACCAAAATCTTGAAGGTGAACTAGAATATGAAGGCGAAGTACTCGATATCGAGGTGGAAGAAGGAGTTGCAATATCACTTTCCGATGAAGAAATCGCTTTGGATGAAGCTAACCGAGCATATAGCTCCGAAGAAGAAGTTCCCGTTTAAGATGAAGGAATATGAAGATTGGATGAAGATGAAGACGAAGACGAATACGAAGACGAAGATGACTTTCCAATTATTACTTATTCCGCTTTATTTATTAATTGTCGAATTATGAAACTTTGAAAATTTGTTGTTTCTTATTCCGCTTTACTTTCCAATGAAACATTTGTTATTAAATCTTATTCCGCTTTGTTTATACACTATATTTTAACTGTTTCTGCCGTGTAACGGCCGTCCCTATAGATGTGACGGGCGTTCCAAGCCCAGGACGGGCGTTCCAAGCCATAGGACGGGCGTTCCAGACCAGGTCACTTGGTGTTTATTTGGCCAATACGCTTGTGACGGGCGTCCCATAGCAGGGGACGGGCGTCCCTCGCAACCGGTTTGGACCCGGTTTCCAACCCGAACAGGTTTGGACCCGGTACGAACCGGTTTCTATAAGGTTGAGTTTTTAGGACCCCAAACCCGGTTGAACCCGAACCGGTTTGAACCCGAACCGGTTTGGTATGTTTGACCAGAACCCGGTTCGGGTTTCCAACCCGATTCGGGTTATGGTCAAACCCGTTTTTGACATCTCTAGTTTAGACGCGGTATAAATTGTTTATATGGAGCTTATTGAATATGATCATGTTTATCAATAAGAACGACAATAACATGACCGGACCTATTTGTTTTAAAGACGGATGACCGGACATATAAGTCGGTGATTATTATTTGTTATTAACGTTTTCGACGTATTTTTGTTTGTTGTTTTTTATCTTGTTTTATTGTTACAAAACAAAATTAAATTATGAGAAATATTCCACGGCCCACGAGCCAACCATTGAATGTATTTGTCAGATTTATAATATATTTTAATTTTAATATCGACTTAATTAACATTTAACATATAAATTATGCAAGTAATTAATGAAAATATAAAAATCCAAAACAAATATATAATATATAATTTAGTTTAGATAAATCTCGATTAAATATTAGAGCATGAGCCAATCATATGTTTGAAAAAGTTGAAATTAGTTGTTCCCAACCATCTATTTTAAATGATCGACTTTAGATGCATTGATGTTGATTAATTTGTTTGTTCATCGGTCTTCGTCTAATCAAACTCGTTAAAGAGAATATTTAATTCGTTGATTTTTAAAATAATCGTTTTGTATAAGATAGTATAAAGTTTGTTATCCAAAACTAATCGACTTTATAATTAAAACCATAATATATATATTTTCCCAAACGTTAATTTTGATATGAACTATAGAATTACGACTCTTAGTCTAACATTAATGTACAAATCTTAATATAATTTATCATCAACAAGACTCAATCTTAACCTAAGTAACCGAATAATGTGAGTTGTATAACCGAATATGAAGCACTTGCTTTTAACATATTTTTCCCAATCTTGACAACTCTATAGCTAGTTCTAATTTGCGACACCTTAGGTAAATCTCACAGTCCCGTGCATAAGAGTGATGTTGGGTATATGAGTAAACCTTTAGCTTTTAATGACACGACGCGTTTTGGTGGCTACATGCATTGGAGAGTTTTGAAACTCCGTAGTTAAGCATACTTGGACCAGAGTAATTCCATGATAAGTGACCCTCTAGGAAGCTCAACCAAAAAGTAAATTCGTAATCCTTACTGACATAGCAAACAATATCACGGTCATTAAAAGACGATGTGTTACATAATTGAACCATCAATAATATGTAATCAATAATATGTAAAGCTACATTCAATTTAATATAACTAGATTATTTGTTTGTTTTTATAATAAAAACATTTTTCATGATATAGTTCATAAATAATAAAACGTGGCAATTAAATATGCACTTCTAAACTACTTGAATTATTATAGTTTGCATAACAATTTGAAATAAATATATTAAAAAAAGTAATGTTCATAATTATGTTTTTGGTTTTGTTGCAAAGAAGATTTTTAAAATTAATATATCCAAACACGTTTAAATATATTATATTAAAAGTAATTATATATGAAATTCAAAACTAGTATACCTTTAAAAAATATTTTCAAACAATTAGTGTCATTGATAACCATTTTATATGTATCATGTATTATGTATACACTCTACAATATGTGATTTCATCTCTAATCCCTTATCTTATTTTTTTTGAACAGCTGTGTTAGTGATTATTACATTAAAGTTAATTATCTCTTAATAATATGTAACTGACGAATCTTACACCAAACTTATTTATCTTCTAATAATATTTACCAAAGAAGGAAACCTTAGAAATAGACTAAAACTCAAAACCTTCCATAAAAATAAACAACCTTCTATAAATAGACAAACCCCTATCGACTCTCTAATCCCTTATTAACTAAATAAATTTACTTGATCAATTAATGTTTTAAGGGCCCTATGTGCCAATAATCGATACTAACCATCATATTTTATTTTTCTTTATCTACCTTAATCTTTTTATATGTGTGAGATAATCAACTTCATTCATAGCCTTTGACTATGAGATTAGGTTTAGATCCATGTCACATGGTCAAATTAAATTCATTGGCATCTACTATTATATATGTAAATAGAAGTGTTTTTTCGTGACAAGGAAAAACTGAATATTTTGATTTAGATACATACATTTTAAGTTAAAGAAACCGAAGAAAAGTTCCCCATATTGAGAGAGAAAAGAGAAGACTGCGGTCAGTGATCCTTGGACTCTTTTTGATTACGCGAAAATTTGGATTATTTTTTGCCTTTGTAATCGTAATCTAATTTCAATATTTTTTCCCATTCTATGACTTTTTATAAACTCAATAATATCCACGAGGATCTCTAAAATATAACCCATTAAGGTTTGAACTTGTATTATTGTTTAGATTTTTAAGTTATGTGTTTTGGATGTGGTACTTGATAAACTACACAAAAATAGATTTTCGTAGTGAAAAAAGTCACAACACGATGGTTGGAGTCGCACCGTAACATTTACTCATGGCGTGTTTGAAAAAAGTCATGTTTAAGGAAATTATTCAACTCATTAACTATTTCGTTTTAGACAATAAATGTTTAAATGCTTTTTGTGACAACAATCTAAAACTTCCCATTATGGTTTATTTCTTTTATTTATTTATAACAAAGTTATTATAAAAAGAGATATAGTCAACTTCATTCAAAGTTTGCTTAGTACACAAATTAGGCCATTGGCTAGAGATGTTAGGTTAGATCCATGACACATCACACTCATGCTCAAATTAAAATTGGGTAAAAAGCAATTGTAATTCCATTGATTGTAATTACTTTGAGTTGGCATAATTAGAAAATTGACCCGACATATACTAAGGGGTGTTTGTTTGGGCTTATATAAGCGGTTTATGGCTTATTGTTATAATAAATAGTAATAAGCCCATAATTAGCTACATAAACCAGAAAATTCGGGATTATAAAACATAAGCCGAAATGTCAATAAGTCATAAGCTCCTTATATAAAGCTCAAACTAACACTCTCTAAAAAAATAAAATTCTTGTGTTAGAAAAGAAATTTCAACCATTAATCTTCTAAATCTCTAGACACTCGTCAATTTCAAAAATTTGATTTATTCCTCGGAAATCTCCAAAACATATGGCGATTTGGAGATTCTTATCAATGGTTAAAATATCCAAATCGCTAAGTGTCTCTATGATCTTTTCTGCACAATTATATTAGTTGTAGATATCATAACTATTACTAAAAACTGTAACGTGTTTTCTTTAAAGTTAATCTAACTATATACGAGACATCATCTTCAATTTCTCGTTAACCTAATATTACAAAAGAGACGTTTTAGACAACATATGTGACAAGTATTATATAACTTCATCATATTCGATCTTAACTCTTTATAAAACATTGACACCGATATGTTAAGCGATATGTCTATGTCAACCCACCTTTGACAAAAAAGTAGTTCAAATTTCTTATATTATCATTTTATGACAATAAGACTTTTAACATTATTTGTTCATTACATTACAAAATTTGAAAGGTACAAAAATTTGGCAATTGTCATATTCATGTCCCGATGTCCATTAAATAGATTACTATTAGACTCGATAAAAGATAAATCGTTTGTGGTATTAAGATACAATCAATCATCTTAGACACGTTTCAATTAAAACCAAAACTCGTCGTATAGTCAATTGATCTTTCATATTTCTTGATCCTATCTAATAACCATTAACCAGTCAAGTAACAATCGATGCAACAACTAAATCTAACTAGAATGATCGTATTAGTTTCTTTCGTAGTTCAATCTTAACAATAAGATAGTTTTCAAAAAGCAAACGATCTCCGACAATGTACCATACTCACTTAAAAATGTTATAAATTTTGCAACTGCTTATCTTTTTAGCTAAAGATATATATATTTGTTGTACTTGGAGAAATAACTTATGAAAAAGGACAATTAAAAACACTTCTCTATTCTTTATAACATTAGACTTGTCATTATAGTTTAAAAATTAAATGAAACATATTTAAACGGTAAAAAAAAAAAAAAAAAAAAGAAGAAGAAAGAAGTTAGTTTTGTATACGATTGAATTATAGTTTTATTTGTAGTTGTAGATGTTTGTAAATACTTTGAATATATAAAATATAACATAGTCTTAATTTCCAATGTGGGATTTGTGATTTTAGATTTCTAATTCTGGAATCTGCAAGATGTATGCAATTTGAAAAAATGTTGTCTAAGACATGTTGAAGAGGTCTTAAAGACAATAAAGGTGCTATCAAAACCGGTTGAACATGTCTAATTTTTTTTATCAAGACCGGTCTAAAAGACAATTGAAACACGCGAATGAAGCTAACAGCAGGTCTAATTAATTATATTAAGACCGGTTTGAAAACCGGTTTACATTACTTTTGTTTAAGTAGACCTGTAATATATAGATGTGTTCAAAAATCGGTCTTTTAAGCCTTTTCAATCGGTCTATATGTTACTTTATATAGTAGTGACTTCATACTTAATTAATTTTTCGTTTTTTCAAAATATATTCCACACAAACCTACATATTATAAAAAGAGTTAATTACATAGTCTTTATGGTTATTCAAAATTACGGATTTTGTCCATAAGTTTAAAATTTTGCATAAACTGTCCACTTTTTGAAACTAATTACAAATTTCGTCCCTTAAATGGATGTCCGTTGTAAAATCATCGTGAACTAATTACACTTTTCATCCATAAAATGGATGTCCGTTAAAATCATCGTAAACTAATTACACATTTCATCCCTAAAATGGACGTCCGTTAGAAATTAGGGACAAAAAGCGTAATTAGTTTCCAAAAGTGGACGATTTATGCAACGTTTTAAACTTAGGAACGAAATCCGAAACTTGGAATAAACCATAGGGACGATTTATGTAATTAACTCTTATAAAATTTTTAAAATAAAACATATTTAGAAGGTAGTATAAGTTTATCAATTAAAGTTTTTGATTTTTTAAAAGATACTTAATTAAAGTTTTTGATTTTTTTTTTCCAAAATATATTAAGACCATCTTTAATATAATATAAAAGAGAGGCCTTAAATGCCACATGGCGAAGTAAGGACCCTTAGATGGGTTAACTTATTTGATTTCAACCGTTAGATCAAATTGATGATGTCATCAAACACTATTTTCATTTTAGTTGTCCCACATTGCTTCAGGTATGAAACTTTTTCATACTTCTAGCATATATATTTAGTTTTTCCTACTTTGTCCCACATCGCTTCATGTATGAAACTCTTTCAGATTTCTAGCTTATATATAGCATATGCCTTTAGATTAAAATATAGTTCGACGGTAATTTTCGGGTCAATCGGGTCAAACCCGAAACCCGACAAACTGGAACTATTCTATCCGAAACCCGACCCTATTTATGAATCGGGTGTTGCCTTAAATGCCACATGGCGAAGCAAAAACCCTTAGATGGGTTAACTTATTTGATTTCAACCGTTAGATCAAATTGATGATGTCATCAAACACTATTTTCATTTTACACCCTTTTACAAAACATAATTACATTATCTCTTTAATTTCAATCTCTATTTAAATAAAAACAAAATTCCAATTTACTTAAAAAAAATTCACTCAATTTGAACTATGATTTACATTATTTTTATTTAAAATCTCCTAATAAAAAATATTAAAACATGTATATAAACGTAAAAGTGTTTATGTTATTATAACTATAAACAACATGTGTATAAACGTAAAGGTATATATATGTTATTATACGTATAACATTGTCTTTTTATAATAACCTAAAATCTACATAAACATAAAGTTTACAATTCAATTTTTATTTTTTTCCGCGCTATCGCGGGACAATAATCTAGTTCATTATATTCCACATTAACCTAACCATATTATAAAAAGCGACGCTTATGGCATTATATGTTTCAAGTCTTGTACATTATATTGACCATAATATGTTAGGGTCATGGAGTGAGGTTCATCCTTTAATGGTGAATAACGAAACCGTGTTCTCTTTGATTTCATTGATAGCAAATAAATAGACTACGATATGGAATGATAAACCCTAACGGACTCGAATTTGTTTATACAAGCGGTTGGGTCATACTAGCTAATCTATGCTCTAAGATTGAAATTGATAGAGGTTTGTTATGGTTCAAAAAATTAAACTAATATCATACGGTATAGATGAGTTGATAACGAGTCAAAACAAATTAATTTTATATGGGTTGAAAGTTGAAACGGGTGGAGGTGTGCATCTACGTCGGATGGACGGGTAAACGTATGTTTACCACCATTTGTTTTAAACTAGTTTAAAACAAGTAATGTTTTATCTTGATTTCAAAAGTCTCTTTATATAACTAAAGATGTATAACAAAAGTCTCTTTATATAACTAAAGAGAGGATAATTTTGGGTTGAGGTGACTTTATTCATTATTTGTAACCGAACGGCTAAGATGTTTCTCATTTTAGTTATTCAAAACATTTAACGAGCATTGTGTGGTGGAGAAAGTGTCTATCTTGTGGGATTAATTAAGTCGGACTTTACAGACAACGTACGTACATCTAGCAAATCCTTAGTTACCGATCCATGTGCACCTCTAAACATTAACTCGGCTGATTCTCCACGTTATATAGCAACTAGCATGGAAGTTATAGAACGCAACACCAGTACCGTATCGTTATCCACCTTAAAAATGATCAAAATTATATGTACATATTTCTACTCATAAAACCTAATATGTTTGATGTATCTAGATTCAGATTTGATAAAAATATGTGTGGTCTTTTGTATATCTTTTAAACGTTTGTTGAGTTATTATTAAAAAATTATGTCAAATCGTGCATTGCACAAGTATAATCTAGTTATATTATTACAATAATAATCTACCTTTCGTAAATAAAACAATATAAGAAGATATATGCACTAACTCTTTAGAGCACCCAACGTATCCATTTACTCGTATCTTTATTAGGTTTTTATTACTCTATCAATTCGTTATAGTTACACGATACAAACTTAAACTGAGATTTATAAAATAGTTAATAAAATAGATGCTTTTGATTTTATCTTAATTTAGTTTTATATATTGGATCATTGTTTATTGATCAACAACTACTTAACTTTTTTTTAATATTTTTTTTCTTCTTTTTCAACATTCATTTCTCCCTAAATCCACTAATTTACAGTCTTAAATGGTGTTTTATTACCTACCCAACTTTAATTATTCAAAATAAGCATTAGTAGAAATGTACTAATTTATTCTTCTTTGTTTAGAAAAAACGAAAAACAAATACTATATTAGATCATACAAATTATTAACCAATTTTGTCTCTTTCGAGATTTAAAACCATAATATCTAGATTAGTAGATTAACTTATACACCCTTCAAACTATGGAACAGTCTTAGAGTCGGAGATGATTGTAACAAAAGCTTCGATTAGTAGATTAATTTATACACCCCTTAAACGATGGAACAGTCTTAGAGTCGGAGATGATTATAACAAAAGCTTCGATTAATAGATTAACTTATACACCGTTAAGATGTAACATTATTTGATTTTTTAATTTCAAATCTAACATTAAAAGGACCACCCCACCATAATATTACACTCACAAGGTGCCTTTGATTTTATGTCCTTCCAATTTAGCATGTGATGTGTTTAATTATTAAAGACAACCTTTCCATCTATTCTACATCAAGTATAATAAAGAGGCAATGGGCACCATAGTTTAGGGGTTGTTTGCAATGATAATAGAAGAGTTTGTGGTTTGTACGTTTGATAAGTTTATAAAAAGCTCGGACCACATACCGAGTCGATCTGAGGCAAAATCACATACTCGATCCATGATCCAATATTTTCATGAACCTATCAAACGTTCACACCATGGACCGAGTCCGTGGTCCTCCGAGTCTGTTATGCAGCCCCTATCGAAAAATAAAAAATAAAATACAAATTATAATTATTCTTCAATAAACTAGAAGTAAAAACTGAGAAAACTTAAATCTGAAGATGTTATTGCAATTATGTTGGAAAATGAAGCATGTAAATAATTAATACTTGTTACTCACAAAAAATATAGATATCTGAAGTGTATTATTGTGACAACCCACTCAATGTCGATACAAAAACTTCGAATACCATATGGACCTTAACTAGTGGGCTAATGATGATTCCTTCCATTATAAAATAAGTCGTTTTGATTGTTAATTATATTACGAGATTTGAACATACAATCTTTCGATTACAACGTTATTCACATGGTTACATACCACTATGATATAAGCCATTTGATTTGAACTTGAGGTGTTACAAATAACATTAATGTATTATCGTAAATTTGTTATTTAGTGAATAGCTACACGTATATATTGTGTAGAGGACTAGAGGATGGATTGTATATGAATACAAAGTGTCATGTTAAATAATACTCGAGAAATACAAAAGAAACTATCTATCGTTGAGGTTTATTCTCTTACATTAATGATGTAACTCTTCGAGTAAGAGTGTATTGGACTCGTGCATTTGTTGTTCTATTGATTTTGTGGCTTCTATATTTGGTGAAGGCGTTAATATTTTACCCGAAGCTCAAAAGTAATCCTTACCCTAATTTTAAGTTCATTAGAAGTTTATTGAGGTATGCAAAAAAAAAAAAAAAAAAAAAAAAAAAGCATGATATTTGACATAGTTTATGATGGATTAAAGTAATTATCATTGAACAAACACATCACAGAATGCGAGCAACATATAGTGATGGATAGTTATCGGAAAATATATCAAACTTTATTTCAAAATATATAGGAATCCATTTCAACCTGTGTTCGGGTCCTCGTATTATTAGGCACATTAATTTTTAGATACCTATATCTATATTTAGGGGTGTTATTCGGGTCAGCTCGACTATAATAAACAACTTTCGGGTTGGATACATTCAGGTTTTAACTAAAATTATCTAACCCTAACCCAACCCTAATAAGAGTTCGGGTTTTAGGGTCGGGTCAGGTCCAAGAGGGTCGGGGTATTTCGGGTCCGTGTACACAACAATTAAATTTTTTTTTTAAAAACTACATCAAACATATTGAGTATAGCAAATGAAAAAAGCAAATATATTGAAAAAATTCAAAATAAATACAACCCAATAAAGCATATGATATATATATATATAAGCTAGAAATAAGAAATAGTTTCATATCTGAAACGATGTGGGACAACTAAAGTACGGAAAATAAATGAAAATTTTTCTTACCTTAGTTGTCTCACATCGCTTCAGGTATAAAACTCTTTCATATTTCTAACCTATATATATCATATGACTTTGGTTTTTCCTACTTTAGTTGTCCCAAATCGCTTAATGTATGAAACTCTTTCATACTTCTAGCCTATATATATATATCATATGCCTTTGATTCAAAATACAATTCGATGGTAATTTTCGGGTGTTTCAGGTCAAACCCGAAATTGGGTGTTTCAGGTCAACCCGATAGACCCGAAATACATATATAACCCGTTAAACCCTACCCTAAAGTGGTAAATAGGGTTCGGATCGGGTCAGGTCGAATATTTTAACACCCCTACCTATATTTGTGTGTCTGACTACTTAAAATCTTTCAAATAGATGATACGATATCTTGTAGCGCAACTTATATGGATATCATGTTACAATCATATTTTTTGAAAGTTAAATGTATGCAAGTAACTCAATTAAATTCTGTATATGTAATGATATGTTGGAGGGAGCTAATAGTGCCAAATGCATGCTATAATTTGTTCATCTTTCTATGGAAATGTCTCCTCTATGCAATAAAGTTTGGTCACATGTTGCCACACAATTATTTTCTTGTTTCTCATTTATCTACATAAACTTTTAACACATAAGCTTTTACTTCAACACATTTAACTTTTAATATCTTGGGGAATTTTAAATATAAATAAGGAATTGATTATTTAAGTTTGTCATTTCATACTGTTATATATAGTAACACTTAGAATAGAAGTGGGCATTAGTCAATCAATCTACAATATAATATCATTACAAAACAATTTTCTTTTTTATTTTGTCGAAATTAATTATGATAGTCGAATTAAGAGAATTCACACGATTGATAGAAAATGAGCTGGCTAGCACGAGTCATCGCTTTACCATGACTGGAGGTGTTTTCAGTATTAAAGATTGTATAGTGACCGGAAATATATGTTTATCTTATTTTCGAGTTTAGTTTGAAACATTACAGTTTGTTGTTTCTCAAATTTTAGTTTTGAGTTACATGTTTGTCTTTCTTCGCTATGCTCAAGTTTACATATTTTTTTGGTTTGAGTTTTGAAAAAAACTTCATTTTGACTCGATCATAAAACTGTAAGACCACGAGAGGGCTTATAACTTAACGATATGTGTTAATAAACTAAAATTGAGGATTCAAGTGTCTTAAAAAATAATAATGTGAATACGATTTATGTGGTGTGTTGTATATGTTTGAAAAAAGAAAGAAAAAAAAATCGTGAGACCCATTTATTAGGATGATAATTTTGAACACGACTCATAAATAAATGGGTTTGGGTTTGGATTGAGATTAAATGGAAGGATAATAAATGAATCAACATGGGGTTGAGTTGTCTTTCCGAACCCAATTCCAATCCATTAACCGGTTTGAATATATAAATAATAAACTCAAATGTTATATTTTTCATTTTTTTTTTTTATAATCTGATATTTTCTTATATTTTTTTCGTAATATCTAATATCTATCTTTAAACTAGGGTATGTTTGTTTTATATTTAACGAGTATATTTAAAGTATTTAGAATTTCAAATTATAACTTTTTATCATTTACCTTTTGTATTATATATATTTATAAATGGGTCGATACGACAAACATGTTTTTTAAACATATTGGGTTTTGGTTCAACTTTTCAACACAATTATTGAACGAGTTGGGTTAGGATTCAGTATCTGAACCCAACAAAACGCCAATCGTCGACACACTAATAGAAAAGAAAAGAAATTCAATCATTTACAAATAAAAAAGACATCAAAAGTATCGCGTTCGGTCACTATCTATATGTAATGGCTAGAGATAGACAGTGGCCTTTCTCCCACTTATTTCACAGATTTATAAGAATTATAGTGAAATAGGAATTAAATTTCGATTTTATATAGTGTCTAATTGTAAAAAGAATTAAAAAAAAACAAACAATTATATTGCTTATTGATTTGATTGATAACGAGATTAATAAGTGTCGAGTATTTTTCTTGTCGATTTGTTACATTGTAGGTGATATGCGATTATTAGTTTTTTAAATAATTTCAAATAGAGATACTTAATGTGGTTCACATATTTTTTTGAACTTTTTTCTATTAAGATGCGTTATTTTTAAACCCTTTCACACGACATAAGTAACCCAAGTTTGTAACTACTATTATCTATGAAATGTCGACCAAAAACATGTCAAAATAAAAATATATCTTAAGACTTTTAAGAAGATGTCACCGTATTAGTGATTAGCAGTGACACGTCAACTATCATACATATTTCCAAGCCATTAAATGGAAAAGAAATTTATACTTAGATTGCTTTGAGACTCATTAATGTGATTAAAGTTAGAAACATAAACATGGAGAGACCATCTAGTAGGGGTAGGGGAGTAGAGGGTGCTCGTTTCCCTTCAGTGACGGATATAGAATTTACAAATAGGGTATGCACTGCAACAAAATTTCTTTGAGAGGGTATGCATACTATATTTTTTGCCTTATAAAAAACTATTTTCACAAAATTTAAAACTACTAATTTTTTTTATAGGGTATGCATGTGCATACCCTATTGTCAACACACATCCGTCCCTGTTTCCCTTTCAACTAACCCAAATTTTTATGTAAATTTAACAAAAGATTATGTAGTCGGACCCTCTTAATGAAGTCGCTCCTTTTAAGTTTAAATCTTAGCTTCTCGAAAATAAGTTATATGCATACATAAACGGACCTTAATGGAGGTTCATGGGGCTGCGGCCCTCCCAAAGTTCGGGAAAGTCGTGGGATTTCACTACCTGAATCCGAAGAATTATCAGTTTGTTGAGTGTTGCATGGACCGTTGTAGCGTTTCGACCCCGCTTAAAAATTTCATGTTCCGTCTTTGTATGTATGTAATTGACTGAATAGGTAAATTACTGTGTTGTCCTAAGTTTTGGTTTTAAACTTGAAAGAATCATCAAAAAGAAGAAAGAAAGTACCATTTGGGTCTCTTTCATTTTTAGCTTTTATGTTTTGGTCCCTTATCACTCAAATTGAAATTTATTTTCCTTCATTTATATTATTATATATTCATATAATAAAAGAAAAAAGATCTTAATTTTACTTTAACAAAGAAAACTTGATTGATGCCAAAACAAAAGTAAAATAAATATAGTATTTTTGTTAAGGGTGTTTGTTTAGACTTATATAAGGGCTTTATTGACTCAAATGTTTTGGCTTATGTAATCGTTTATGAGCTTATTACTGTTTATTATGACATAATAAAGAGTAATAAGCCATAAATGATTATATAAGCCAAAAAATCCGAACTTATAAAATATAAGTCAAAATATCAATAAGCCATAAAACGCTTATATAAACCCAAACAAACACAACTTAATGTCAATTCAAAAGAGATTTTACAAGTAAAGCCCAAAAGAATAAGCCCAAGTAGGCATATTTTAACACATTTGAATTTACCCAACCTACAAATTAGATTAAAGTAACCACTATTGTTTATATTTGGTTTCAATCTATCCCAATAGCTTGATAATTTCAATTCTGTTCCAATAATCCAATGCAATAAATATTAATACTTGTAACCAAAGTATATAACAACGGTTTTTGTCGGTCCACAACCGGTTCGACATCTCTAGCTATTCGGTTAGCGACTTTCATTTGATGAATCACGCATTTTTCAAAGCATTACTATTCCAAGTGCAGGTTGTACAAAAAAGGACCGTGAACTGAACTTAAATTTTCGATTAGTTATTCAAGCCGGTAATCCAACACAATTCATCACTAAGCATACTTGCATTGAAAGTTTTATAGACTAAGTACTTAAGGTGTTAAAGATAATAATAAAGGTAGCTTATAGATCCAAATGTTTCTTCTATGGAATAAAGTTTTGTCACATGGTGTCACAATTATTTTCTTGTTTTTCATAGATCTAATTATACTTTTATGGAGTATACTTTGCCCCAATACTTTTAACATGTTATATGTTTTAGGTCATTTTTAGTACTATATATTGTCGGCGCTATTGTTGATATTTTGGGTAAGCGTATACTGTCGGCGGGTTGGTATCATTACCATTGTAAAATAAAGTATAAGTACATACGTATGTATGTATACGAATTTAGGAAAACATAAAAATATTATCTTTAAAACAACGAATAGAAGAAAATGACTTACATGTTTTCAAGCTAATATTTGTTTCAATTATGCTTTCCGGATAGTATAAAACACATGTTTTGATAGTTTGTCAAACACTATATTCCGATGATCAAATAATCTTTATTAAGACACAATCTCAAACACATTCTAAGTAATGTAATATTTGTTGTTATATACATACATAATAATATAACCAAAATGTATATTATTTAAAAAAGATGATTACCCAATTTATGAATAGCAATAACTTACAATAGTGTCAAATTGTCTTCGGAAATAATCATGAAAATTGAAAAGACAAGTATGGTGGTGCGTCACTATCTTTATTACAAGAGTGGTCCTTCTCCATCTATTGTTTGGTTATAGTTACATTAGTTGGTGCAATAATATTTATTTTATCAAATTGAACTTAGAGCATACGTAGTGGATAAATTCTCACTCGTTGTTAGATTGAGAATGAGTCATAATCCGTCATTATTACACCGCCCCCCACTCGTTGTGGGGCTCGTTGTCGGTTTGATTCTCCACGAGCGTGGTGTTTTTTTTTTTTACCCTCAATTTCACCTATAAATACATTTACATTTTAATCAAAAAATCACACCATTTCTCAATCTCATTCTATCTTTATATGTATAATCTCATATCACATACATTTTCCAATCGTAAAAAATTATTCGACGCCCAAGTAAAAATGCAAAACAGGTGGCCTGGTCCACGTCCGAGTTGCCTAATAGTAATTGTCAAAGTAAACGAACACTAGCTGCACGAACAAGTTCAACCTAATATAGATAAAGACCCTGATCCGATGATGGTAGAAAAATGACAACTTCTCTTACGTTTACTTTATGACGGTTCAACTGAAACAACTGCCTTTAACCGAGTCCCAAGCCGATTCAACGTGATTTCCGCCCCTCCAACTACTTTTCAGTTGAAGGGGCGGATATTACTTTGAATCGGCTTGGCATTCGGTTAAAGACGGTTGTTCCAGTTGAATCGTCGGAAACTAAATGTAAGACATCATTATCTTCAATTGTGACATCATTATCTTGGAGTATGACATCATTTTTTTTATATTAAATATGAAATGTAACTTTTTTTTATTATATATTTTTCTAAAATTTATCTATATTAATATTAATGTTATAAATAATAATAGTCTATTTGTTTATATGATAAGATGGTATATAATGAATTTATTGTTTTGTACTTGTTTTTTGGTTTTAAAAGATTGAAAGTACTTGGAATATAAAGTTTCATAGCTTATTTATTTATATATTTATTTCAACAAAAAACATAAAATATATTAAAAATCATTTATAACCTAAAAATTCAAAAGAGCCCGAGATAGTGAGTGAGATACATAAACCGCGAGACCCAATAATACTATAATAGAGTGAAACTAGCAAATGTAACCCTTTCATTCTAATAAATGAGATAAACAAACAACAATTGCAATGATCGGAAACTTGAACGTTGAGAAAACACATCGAACTTATGGAAGAATAAGCTCAAGTTTCATTTCGATCTCTTTCAAAGTTAGCTTTTATAACCTAACAGAATAAGCCCAAGATGTATAAGCCCAAAAAATATTTATTTTAGCCACTTAATTAAATTCAACCCGTTAACTTTTGTCCATTAACTTACATTATTGTATAGATGTACTTTATCAATAACCGTTCATGTATTTAACATTTCAACTCCGAAATGTAAGGAATTATAGACGGTGTTTATTAACGCTTTTAACTTAATAATACCAAATCTGCAAACAAAAGTGATTACTTTTATCTAATCTAATTTGATGTGATTAAGGTTGATTTAATTAAGTGGGTCAAATCAAGCATTTTGAAATGTTATTATTTTATAAATTATAAATTAAACAAGCTTTAAAAATACTTCAAAGTTGATGAAGTAAAATACTAAGACGGCACACTTGACTATATATATATATATATATATATAGAATTAGGATCCAATAAAAAGGATTTAGAAATAAAAAGGATAGGGAGGAACAAGGTAGTGACACGTGGCAGGGAGAAAAAAAACCCATTATTATATCAATAAGGGTATTTTGGTCATTTTAACACCACACTTAAATACCCCATTTCTCTCATTTTTCATATCTTCATCATCTTCATTACATCAAAACCCTAACCCTAACATAGCCACCACTGCCGCCACCACTCCGGCCACCACTGCCGCCACCACTCCCGCCACCACTGCCGCCACCACTCCCGCCACCACTGCCGCCACCACTTCCGCCACCACTGCCGCCACCGCAGCTCCGGCGATGATGAGCACGAGCGATGGTGATTCCGGCGTCATCCCTGTGGAGCCATCGCCTGAAGCCACCGCGGAAAGAAGCACCGCCATCGCCTGAAGCCACCGCGGATCTGTGTTTTTCCAGGTTTCTACGGCGGTGGATCTGCTTTTCCGGTGACTTTCCGGTGGATCTGTGTTTTTCCAGATTTTCCGGTGGATCTGCGGCGGATGTGGTTGTGTTTTTCCAGATTTTCCGGTGGATCTGCGGCGGATGTGGTTGTGTTTTCTAGTGCTATCAGTTTCTGCGGTGGAAGGATGACCGGAGTTCAGTCTGTTACTCATCCGGCGACTGTTTGCTTGTGGTTTCAAATAAGTTAAAAAGAAATGTAACAAGGTGTATAATTTAGATTTTTTGTTCCTAAAATTTCCTGTGCACATGTTTCTTTATGCATATATTTCTTGTGCACATGTTTCTTTATGTATATGTTTTTTTATGCACATTGATTTCTTTATGCATATGGGTTGATTATTTTGTTTTGGTGGATTGATTTTCCGGTAGATTTTCCGGCGGTGGATATGTTTTTTATAATCAATACACGTTATTTTGATAAAATCGATGCACAAAGATTGAAATAGGTATGCACAGTGATTCAGAAAATTAGTAATCTGGAAAAAAAAAAAAAAAAAAAAAAAAAAAAAACAGATTTTCGCAAATTACCAAAAGGGCATGAAAGTTCGAAATAATTACAAAAATGCCACCGCGTTGACTTTTTCAAATCTCCCTTTTGTTGACTAAATGAGTGGCTAGGATTCCTTCTTATCCTTTTTATTTTAAAAACTTTTTATTTTAACCTTCCCCTATATATATATATATATATATATATATATATATATATATATATATATATATATGTATATATATATATATGACATTAGTCAAAATAAAAAGAAAAGATAATAATAATAATTCATCTAGTGGAATGACTTTCTCATTTTCTCTAAACATTTAGGGGTGCTTGGTTAGGGGTAATGGAGGGTAATATGGGGTAATGATAATGATTGAAGGTGGTTGGTTTATTGTATTGTAGTTAATCATTGCACAATAATAGGTAATACTCCATTATAGTCTAAATCGGGGGTATTCATTAACCACTCATTGCATGCTATAGTATTCCCTTTCCCATTCCCTTTCCCTTTCCCCGCTTTGAACCAAGAATGCCTTTAGTACAACGTTTTGTTACCCTCAATATGTAGGGTTATCGTAACTTTAAAAATCCCAAAAAAAAAAAAAACCAAACAAAACTTTAAATAAAGGAACATATATTATATTTTTATAACCATTTTATAAAACTACAAAATGAATACACTAATAAAAAATCTCACTCTCCTTAGGGCATGTGGAGTTGTTTGATTAAGTTTGTGAAAATCGTAAAAGGAATATTTTGTGATTGTGGCGTCGAATGTGTGTTTGTGTTTATTGGGTGAGCGTTTGAAGACGATAATGACACTTTTAAAGTTTTGAGACTATAGATTAAATGTATATAAAGATTGAAAAATGGTGTGATTTTTTGGTTAAATTATTGTTGGATTTAATGGTGAAATGGTTTGAACAAATTCAATTAACTTTTTTAAATGTTGCAGTTATATAGCCATTAGGCTCAAAATTTGAATGTTTTTTTAATCTTTTTACCATAAAGAAAAAAAAAAAAAACCAAGCATAACGGCTCGTTGATGGAACAACGAATCGGACAACAAGCCCCCATAACGAATGGAACAGAGTGATAACGAGAGTGAGACGCTTGTTGTCCAGGCCACAACAAACTCATTTCCCATGCTCTTAAAAAACAAATAACCCATCCAAAACCTATAATTAAACAAAAACAACCAACTCTTTTATAAAAATGATAAAACGTTACTATATAGAACATTTATCAAAGTTTTTTTTGCCGTTTTTGGCACTATATTTGCCGTTTTTGGCAATAAAAAAACAATATAAATACTATAGGTAGAATAAAATTGGTCAACAATAGCTGCACCATTTTCTTTCTTTTCTTTTAAATAAATTACGTAACGAGATTTAAAACAAAATATGTTGTAGCTGAAACGGTTATGTCAGACACTATTCCCACCAGTGACCCGCGTTCGAATCCTGGAACCTGTAATTTTCGATTCTTTTTACCTTCACTACACCCAGCCTGCTCTTTTTTTTTTTTTTTTTTTATCTTTTTTTTTATTAATATTATAAGTTGTTTGATATAGCTGATTTATATTTTTGAAAGTATGTTTTATTGGTGTTAGAATCACATTTGAATAAACAATTTTAAAACTAAGTTTTCCTAAATATAAAATCGGGTTTCTTTTCCCTAATTATTATTATTTTTTTTTTTTGTAAGGATCAATTTTGGATTGGTGTTTATTACGTATTTGTTTATAAATGATTGGTGTTTTTCTTTGTCAAACTTTTGTAGCTGATTTTTTTTTTTCTTTCTTTTCGAATGAGACTTTGTTTCAATAAGCGGCTATCCCCTATTTGATATATATTGATTGGAATCAACACAAGTAAACATGTAAAACTTTAAAACCCGCAGCGAAGCGCGGGATTCACGATAATACTCATTAATAAACATTTACAAAGACTTTACCAGTCAAAAAAGCCACCAATTTCCAAAATATAATTGTTATTTTAATGGATTCATGGCTCGAGCAACTCAAATCTTTAAACCAAAAAAAACCCTAAAAATATTTATATAAGTAAACACTAACACTAATTTGAAGAAACGCTAGTTCAAAAACTCCTTTCTAAAAAATACGAGATAAAAAGAAAAAAAAGAATGAAAGATTCAATTGAAACCGCAACTCGGCTCGGCTGAGACAAGAACTTAGGAACAATGATTAAGAGTTGTCAAATGTTAGATTGTAGTATAGATATTTTAAAAAGAAAAAACATGTATAATATGTTTTTATAGATCATAATAATTTTATCAAGAACAAAAATAAAAATATAGTTATATAGATATCAAAATTGTTAAATATTTAATCAAACGAAAAAAAAAAAAATAAAAAAAAATTATCATAAAAGATTGACTTTTTGTTATAGTTTTTTTTTCTAGCTAGAAAACTCGATTTAAACCTTTTGCTTTGATATGCTTTTATATCAAGTATAAAATTACTCGAGATAAGTATACTAAACATGGATTCTATTCGAACTTGAACAAACTCGAAGAGACCTTTAGTCTAGTTAGAACCTGTTTAATCACGAACTCAAGCTGGAGTTTTATACATTAAACTCGCGATTTTAATAAAATATATGTACTCAAAATAGTGTATTTCATTTTTTATAAATGAGACTGCCGTGATAGATTTTGATTTGGACAACATTTTTATAATCATGATATATTGGCATTATCTAATTAATTTTTTCAAACATCATTGAAATAGACAAGCATAATATGATATTCTCAAACATAAATATCTATAACCACTCAATAATAAGAACAAAACATATAAAACTTTCTTTTCTGTGTGTGCGTTTTTTCTTTTTTTCATGTGTTCAAAACAAAATATGAAACCACACATAGTATGTGTACCTGTTCCGGCACAAGGACACATTAACCCGATGTTAAAACTTGCGAAAATCCTCCATTCTAAAGGCTTTGATATCACCTTTGTCAACACCGAATACAACCACAAACGTTTACTTAAATCTAGAGGCTCGAACGCTCTAAACGGTCTGTCCACCTTTCATTTTGAAACAATTCCAGACGGCCTTCCTGAGTTAGAAAACCTAGACACGACCCAAAATGTCTACGATATTTGTATGTCTATCCAAGAAAATTGTTTAGGTCCATTTAAAAGTCTTATTACCAAATTAAGTGATAGTTATTCTCCTGTGACTTGTATCGTGTCGGATTTACTAATGGGGTTTACTCATGATGCTGCGAAAGAATTTGGTATCGCGGATTTTGTGTTTTGGACCGGTGGACCGGGTGCTCTTGTATGTTATGATTGGTATCCCGCTATTACAGAAAAGGGTTTGATGCCACTTAAAGGTAAATATCGTTTTTCGTTCATTTTTTTTTTCTATGAATAGAACGACTAGCAGAAAATGCGATTTTGAGATAGAATAAACCATATAAAGCTATAAAGATATCGAAAAATCGTAGCAATATATATAAGCAATAATATTGAATTAAGTTTTTGATATTGATTAGTTTTTGTTAATTATTATTTCAGATCAAAGTTATGTAACAAATGGGTATTTGGATACTATTATTGATTTTATACCAAACATGAGTGGTATAAGTTTAAAAAACATTCCACCTTTTATTAGAGATATAAACCCTGGGGATGAATTCATGGTGGATTTCACAAATGAACAAATCAAGAAGGCGAAAACAGCTTCGGGTGTTATTTTGAACACTTTTGACGATCTAGAGCGTGACGTTTTGTGCACGCTTGGTTCGACATTTCCTCCATGTTATGGAATTGGTCCTTTGAACTTACTTGACAACAATATTGCTGTTAAGTCTTTAGAATCTATTGGGTCAAATCTTTGGAAAGAAGAATCCGAATGCCTAAAATGGCTAGACTCAAAAGAGCCATCTTCGGTTGTTTATGTTAATTTTGGTAGCATCGTTGTCATGACACGTGAGCAGCTAGTCGAGTTTTGTTGGGGACTTGCTAATAGTAATCATTCGTTTTTGTGGATAATGAGACCGGGTATGGTGATTGGTGAGTCAGATATGATCTCACCGGAGTTTTTGAAAGCGACAAGTGGTAGAGGGATGTTGTCGGGTTGGTGCCCACAAGAACTAGTTCTAAATCATCCGTCAGTAGGAGGATTTCTAACTCATTGTGGGTGGAACTCAACTATCGAAAGTATTTCAAGTGGAGTACCAATGATATGTTGGCCGTTTTTCTCAGACCAGTTTACAAATTGTTGGTTGAGTTGCACTAAATGGGGCATTGCCACAGAGATTGGCAATGACGTAAAAAGAGAAGAAGTCACAAGGCTAGTGATCGAGTTGATGGAAAACGATAAGGGAAAGGAGATGAGGAAAAACGTCGTTAACTGGAAACACAAGGCTAACGAGGCTTGCGCTTTTCCTAATGGTTCTTCCGTGATTAATTTGGAGAAACTAATTCATCAACTACATATCGTTCCAAAATGATTCATGAACCATTTAAGACTGCTTTTGTAAGTAGTTGATGTTGTTTACATGTTCGTTTGATGACACGTTTTAAATTATGTTTTAAGTTAAACGGTCTATTTGTTCAACATAAACGTTTTATCTAATCATTAATGGGCTTATTATTAACTAATTTTGAGTCATAAATATCCTAACATGAATGTAGTTGGTATGAATCAAAACTTAAATATCTTATATTTTATGAGAGTTGATATAAATTTTAAATTGCTATCAGAACAACTTACTATGACGGACTATAATGTGTATAGATTGTGTAGAAATTTGTGCTTGAAAATCACGTTATTTTCTACGGCTTTATTTATTTTTGAAACTAGTTAGACTCAACGGAGTGGGGCGTTTTTTGCCCCAATCACGCCGCCACCTAGACGGATAACGCCCACCATCCACTCCGGTGGGGCGTTATAGGGCGTTTTTGGGGGGCGTTATGGGCCAGGCGTGTTTCTGCTCACGGGGTGATGGGCGCATGTTGTTGGTGCAACGGTCACAAGACCGTTGTATGTTTAAAAAAAAAACCATATGCCTATATAAACAAACTCAAACACATACAAAACACACACAAAATATATACAAATTACAAAAAACACACACAAAACACACACAAAATATATATACAATGTCAAGTTCGGATGAAGATGCAATTGTAGCCGAAACGATTATGGTCGTTGTTAACTATGCATCACAAGACATCCAAAGACCAATCACCACAAGAAGAACCGCAATGGAACGTAACCGTGAAGCGGCTCAAACACTACTAATGGAATCTTACTTTTCTCCGGGTTGCACCTACACCGACGAACAATTTACCCGTCGTTTTCGAATGAGGAGGGAGCTATTTCTCAGGATATGCCACGATTTTGAAAACAATTTTGATTATTTTAGGCAAAAACTTGATTGTAGAGGAAGGCCTGGGTTTACACCGATTCAGAAATGCACCTCCGCAATACGACAACTTGCTTTTGGCACTTGTAGTGACATATGGGACGAGTATTTAAAAATGTCCGTAAGAGTTTCACGTGAATCCCTTGCCAACTTTTGCGAAGGTAAATTTTTAACCTTTACTTTTTTAATTAGTTTACTTTAAAACTTATTTTTACTTAAAATGTAATAATATCTGAAATAAGTGTGGTTTCTTTATACGGCAAGAGATATTTACGCCGTCCTAGTTGGAGTGACATACATCAGATTACTTCGGTTCATGATGAAAAACACAATTTTCCCGGTATGTTAGGCAGTTTGGATTGTATGCATTGGGAGTGGGAAAATTGTCCTGTGGCTTGGCATGGTCAATACCATAGGGGTGATCACAATCACCCTTCCATTATGTTAGAGGCTACGGCCTCTACTGATTTGTGGATAAGGCATGCATTTTTTGGGGTTGCTGGAGCGAATAATGACATCAACGTCTTGGATCAGTCACCGCTTTTCAACAACATTGAGAATGGGACGGCTCCCGATCAGTCGTTTATTGTTAACGACACAACCTACAAATACGGGTATTACCTCGCTGATGGTATTTATCCAAAATGGCCGGTGTTAATAAAGTCTTTCAGGGAAAGAGACGAATTAAACGACAAGCGTAACCATTTTAAAAAAGCCCAGGAATCTTCAAGAAAGGACATCGAACGGGCATTTGGAGTGTTGAAAAAAAGGTGGCATATAATTAAAAACCCCGCAAGAGCTTGGAGTTTAGAAAAAATTAGAAACGCGATGTACGCCGCTATAATTCTTCATAACATGATTTTGGAAGACAAAGGTCTCGCGTATTGTCAAGCTTATGATGAGAATGTCACAGAACCAGAAGTCCATATTAGCTTTGAAGAGAAACAACAGAACATACGTGACATGCGTGACGAAGATACCCATCACAGTCTGGTAGCCGATTTGATCGAACATGTCTGGTATTACCGCCCCTGAGGAAACAACGCTGAAGATTGAAGTGTTTTTTTTTTTAAATTGTATTTTTTTAACGTATTTTAGTTTAATCGTAGTATGTTTTTAATAAATTGTAGTGTGTGTTTTTTTTTTAATAAAAATACAACTTTTTAAATTTCATTTATATAAAAAAAATAATAAATATACAACTTTTTAAAATCACACTCTCTTTTCTCTATCACTCCACATCATCATCACTTACACACAACCACTCCATCCATTTTTATCACTCCACATCATCACACTCTTTTTCCTACAAATCACACTCTCTTTCCTACAAATCACATCTATCACTCCAAATCACTTACCACTCCGCATAGTCTTACTAGTTTTGAGTTTTTCGAACCAACTGATATTCATATCCGAAGCGAATTTAATTTTTCACATATGATAGTAAGTCTTTTGGACGGCAAGGCAATTTTGTTAGTATTTTAGTATAAAAAGTTTATATCATGGGAAAATATTTTAGAGAGTAATTATTGCAATGTAATAATTGATTAATATTTATACTATTTATAAGGTATTTGACATTTAAATCTTAAAGTTGAAATTTAAGTAGTTTATCAACAATTATTTTATGCTAATTTGCTAACTTTATATTTTTAATTTTTATTATTATTCATTTATGAAAAAATGATAAATTAAATCCTAAATCTATACTATCTATAAATATTTGACACTTAAATATTAAAGTTGATTTTTAAGTAGAAAAAAGACTTAATTGTCCGTCATTTAATTATCAACAATTATTTTATGTTAATTTGCTAGTCTTTTATTTTTAAATTATATTAAAAATGAATAATAATAAAAGAGGTGTTTTAAATATCATGACGAAGTAAGGTCCATTGGATAAGTTAAATACTTTGATTTCAACCGTTAAATGAAATTGATGATGTCATCAAATATTCTTTTTATTTTACACCCTCTTACAATCCATAATTGCATTCTCTCTTCAATTTCACCATTATTAAAATAAAAAACATATGTATCTTATTGGACTATGATTTACATTATTATTATTATTCTAAAATCCTTTAATATAAAATATTAATATACGTGTGTAAACATAAATGTATATATATTATTATAACTATAAACAACATGTGTATAAACGTAAATGTATATTTGTTATTATATGTGTAATATTTTATTTTCATAATAATTTAAAACGAAATGTTCATAAATATAAAGTTTACTATTCAATTTTTATTTATATTTACCCGTGCTATCGCGGGACAATAATCTAGTTTATGAAAAAAAAACAAATTAAATCCTAAACACAATAAATTTTCAAACGTATAAAAAATTATAACTAAAAAACGGTGAAATTCTAATTACTAATTTTATGGCCCGAAGGCCCATATATTATATCAATATGTCATAAAAACGAATAAAAAACTTTTAAAAACTATTATCACATCATAATTTTCTTAATAACTTTTTTACTTTCCATTGTATCACGTGAGTATTTTAGTAGTTAACAATAATAAAAATGCATCATGAATTCGTTTTTATTATTATTTTAAATAGTTGTTGAGCATTTCAGGTTCATGCAACTTCCAAAAGGGGAACACAAATAATTTTCTTATAGACTTTTATATTTTGTGTCAAAATTTATATATATAAATATTGGGAACCGAAAGTAAAAATATCGGTTTCCTAAATTCTTGTCAATAATTCAATATAGTATTTGATAAAGTAAACATTTAAAAATCAGCAAAAGCATAAATAACACAATACATTTCTGTTTAATTGAGAAAAAGAAAGGCCTAATGCCACTTTTTTGCTCATAATTGGCCATTTGTTCTCGTCGCGATTTGAAAAACAAGGGCATCATGCATGACTTAGTCATACGCGCTTCGTGACTTGAGGAAACGAGCTGTACACCGTGAAGGCTATAGAAATTACAGAATACATATGTAGAAATTCAACAAAAAAAAAACTAACGTATAATAATATAAAGGCAATTAGCAATAATTTATATAAATGTGATAAACACAAAATTTATTTAAATAAAACTCACACCAACTCAAACTAAACATTTTTAAACTCGAAATCGACAACCCTATTAATGAAAATGGTTGTGTGTTCAGGTGTTGTTATAAAAATAGAAATATAGATTAAGGTATACATATTCACATTTTCTATTAAGAAAAATATTCTTATTTAAAATGAACAATATCTAAATATACTAACTTAATATATATGTATCATACGTACGTGAAAAATTATATTTTTTTAAAAAATTATCAACTAGCAACTTTGTATGAATCTAGTCTCTATAACACATGCAGTAACCCGTTGATGTTGTGTATGGTTATGATTGTTTATGCTGTCATAAAAGAAAAACACGTACATAATATTTAGGTAATGAAAAAGTTATAAGATGTATACAATGTTTTAATTGAGGATTTCGATTTTGGATTACTGAGATTCATGGATTCACTTTCAGATCAAAATATTTCGATGGTACAATCAAAAGGTTCAATCGGATAAAACTCATTATATTTGAACAATGATCTGTGAATGATTTTGTGTATCAATAAATAAAAATTCGTACGAGTGAAAATTAACCAACAAAAAGGAGTCTATAGAAGTTTATAAAACCGTATTCAACTTCCAAACGGGTCAAATCATATCCAAATTCGGGTCAAAACCGAATCCACAATTTAGGATAAAAAACAAGTCAAGTTAAATTTTATGACATTTTTATTATAACACTATTAGTGTAAAATAAAAATTTCCGCGCTGACCCTTGGACCCTACCAGGGATTGCCACCCCTTGGACCCCGCTATCGGGGACGCTGCCCCCGAACTCTTGTCGTTTAGGGGTCTCGCCCCTAAATAATCAAGATAAGTTCGAACAAGTGTGCACTCCACACTTTCCCGAACTTGTTCGATATTTATCAATATTACATTGGTTAAAATAAATTAATCTCATTACACTTAAATTTTATTGGTGACATAAATCACCAACATACAATAGTAACGAATCGAGAGTTATGTATACACATATCACATTTTGATATACAATGTATAAAATATAGTAACTCATGTACAAGGGCGGAGTAAGGGAAATTTTTGTGCAAGGTCAAAACGAAGGAGATAATTGTCGAATGGGTTTCATGTATTTTGTTCCGCGAAATTTCCGTAACACTCTCAAGGCTTATTATAATGTCAATTCACATTATGACAAAGGTAAACAGACATGATGCTGAATAAACTTTTCATAAGCTAACATATATACCGGTCCACAAAATATTGCAAAGCTTAATACATACATGCACATTGAAACTAACGATTAGATTAGCACAACAATATATTAATGCATACACGTATAAATTTATGATTAAAATAACATATGCACGAGGAGGAAGTTTCGTTTATTGTAACACTTGTTCCTTTTGTTAGTTCAGTTTCGACTTTTTTTAATCGAGAGATAGGGATCACAAAAAAACGTTGACTTATCGTAAAACTTTATGTTGCCATGGGGTATATACAGGCTGTTTCTTGAACGAATGGAACGAGTTAAATATATAGCCACCAATAAGTTGAAGGCATGGTTAACCAAAAGACCTTTTATCTAACGATATTCACGTGGTCAGTCTTAAAGTTGTGGATTCAAGTTTTATAAAGAATCAATATCTCTAGAATAAAAAAAATTAATGTACATTATGTTTATGTTATCGTGTGTCTCTAATGTTTGATACAATAAAGTATTAGTTAGACTCAAAATGAAACACTTTGATGATTACTCGGGTCTCCAACAAATTGAAGAAAAAAAGAATATACTTATCAAACTCAGTTTTCTAATGAAGAGTGTCCCGTTCTATTATAACATATCTATCAATAATATTTTTGCTTTAGACCATCAACTTTTATATTTGTATTTTTACCCTCGAATTTGATTAATGTTTGGCTTTTAACGGTTATCCCCGTAATAAAGTGTGTTCAAATAAAGCTTCTTTATTACTCAATATACCAATTAATACAATAGTACGTTCTTACGAATTGTTTAAACCTGAAACTGAATGAATAAATGCAAACATAATCAAACTTTATTTATTTATTTTATATTTATTTTGTACAAACAAGTATAGACTAATTACACCAAAGTGGAACATGTCGAAGTCGATGGGTCATACATAGCCGGGACCAAATACTTCCTCCCGTTGGCACCGTGTGCATTATAGCTTGCACCCGTACTCGAGTCCACGAACAAATCCCCAGGATATCCCGGGTACGCTCCTTTCCCAAATATCCCAGGACACGCGGATGAAGCTTCTAATGGTGCATTGGCATCTCCTTGATAATATCCATTTCCAAAAGGGTTTGTGACAGTTCCAGCCAACAAACTGGCCAAGTTAATCACCATCCCGTCAACACCCACATCGTTATTGGGTGCGACAAGTGGTGCAACTTGTGGCCCGTATATTGGCTGGTGAAACGGCCATGCACATTGTCCAGGACATTGAGTCTCTGAATTTCCAACCCAAATATAAGTAAATTCGCAAGACTTTCCTTTCCCAAGGGCAACTTTAAAATTTGTCCTCCCCGAGGCGTGCCCATGGGTTCCACATCTACTAGAGCAAAACCCCTCGACCGTCACATCATTTGCGGTTAAAACAATGTTAACGATGTTTGGTGATGCATTTTGTGAAGCTAGTTTAATGAGATGGTCGTTTGTTAATGACTTTCCTAAGGAGTATATTGTGTCGGATATTTGCTTACCAAGTTGAATGGATAATGACCCGGGTTTGGTTAATTTGGTTTGGTATTTATCAGTGGTTTTCCACCATGTAGCGACCGAGGGTTGGTTATTGGATGTTGTGGAAAGAGAGGTAATGAAATCGGAGATGATGGCCTTTTGTGACGGTTTAAAGTTGCCATACCAAATAAGGTTGACCGAGATATTACCGGTTAGAAGAGGACCGTTGTGGTATTTTAACAAGTTAGACGGGTCGTGGACTAACTCAGTGAGACGTCGCATTGCGAAAGAACTATGGAAAATGTTGAATATGAAGAGAAAATGAAGTAGAAAGCGAGTAGGAGACATTGTTTTTACCTTTTTAGGGTTGAATATGGAGATAGAGAATTGATGATGAAATTGTTTGTGACCAATGTAGTATTTATACTTGTGAAATTGAGTTGTTATTTGTTTTAGTTTTAATAGTAAAAGATGTTGCAAAAAGAGGAATTGATGGGGGAAGTTTCAGCCGACTTGTGACAACTGGGTTCCCTTTATGTAACGCGTTTAATATATTTATTTAACTTTATATCATGTCTTATGTTCTTTGAAATAACTTTAAGGTCGGTTTCTAACACCCTGCCATTTTATGTTTATGATATTGTCCGTTTTATCAGTAAGACCCACGGATTTGTTTTTCGTTGAGCTTGTCAGGGTGTCACCCATCTTGGAATTGCTCTGGCCCAAGCACGCTTAACTATATAGTTTCTAAGCTCTGCAATGCTTGTAGCCACCAAAACGCGTCGTGTCATGAAAGACTAAAGGTTTACTCATATACCCAACATCACTCTTGTACACGGGGATGTGAGATTTGCCTAAGGTGTCACAGGTTTAGTGTATGTAAATTATGAATATGGTCACGTTTTTAAATATTGGTCGAAGCAATATATATTATCCCAATTGAAGGCGATGGGTGTGAGTTTATAAGTTTTGTCGGTTATCAACGTTTAGTGAAATCAAACACTTTAATTTTTAATTTTCTTAATTTATTGGATAACATCTATGTATTTGATCAAGGTTTTTATTAAAAATATTGATTTATTTGATTCTTAGATATTCAGTACATCTTCTATTATAACTGTAATGATACGTTTATACACTTTGACAAACTAAGTAATTACTATTAACATTCATTTCTTGTTACAAGCGAATGATCCATATATGACAATCATCATCTATTTTGATCGTATCTACTAAAAAATAAAAACATCCATATCGATATCCATTATCCATCTTTCTAGTTAATACATATCCACTGTTGATGGATCACGTTGGTTGGATATCCACCTCGTATAGGATGATAATTTTTATCCCTAGACGTGAGGTGCCATGACTCATGAGTCATGACAACATCAGTGGCGGTAACTACAAATGAGGCGCCAAGGGCTCTAGCAACAAAAAGATAAATTTTGAAAAGGTAATCTAGATCAATCTACGACATTTATCCATCGGAAATTAATATTTTTGCCGGCAATGATTGGTAACCCTATTATGCGACGAGCGCTGAAAGTCACATTTCCGATAGAGTTTTTGTAACATATATACCGGTCCAGAAGATATCGCAAGAGTTCATAATCCAAGCACATAGCAGGTAAATAAACTAATGAATTAATAAATACATGCACTTTTTTTATATAAAATATGGTTGACTTATTTGTAATTGTTCAATTAAAAGAGTTACATCATACATGTTGGCATAAAACTAGACAAACATACAGCCTGTTTCTTGAAGGGATGAAATGAGTTAGATATATATAGCCATCATAAATTAAGTCATGGTTTAGTAAATATTCTGGTGTAAGCGGTATGCGGAGAAGGATCCATTTCGTGTTATTTGGGAATTGGTAGTGATGTATACGGCCTAACAAGTATTTTCATGTCTTTTTACGAACTCTTCAGTTCACGGGTCATCTCAGAATATATACCTAAAAAGGTTCAAACCTTGGTCTTTTAGGAGAGTGGGGGATGTTTCATCGCTAGGACATTCAGACATAGTTTTAACCGCTTTTTAGTTTCATGTAGATCTTGTTAAGACTAAGGTTTACGTTTTTGTTTGGTTGATGGTATCAAGTTAGTCAAATATAGGTTTAGTTGTACGACAAAGGTGACGATATCAGATTAATGTCATATATGATTTGTAACCTGATAGACGAGGCATTTTTCCGATGACCAAATTGGAACAAAAAATTACAAGTTTCAAATATTCACAGGAAAAATGTCCCATAAAAAAACAAAAATGAAAGTAAGCGATATTTAGAAGGAAAAAACCGCTCGTACTTTTCATAATGTTGTTTGTTTTGTGAATCCCGATCCTTAATTGTTTCATTAAGATTTTCTATTAGATTGATATGTTAACAATGCACAAACTCGCCTTGTAATTCTAATACTGAAATTATGTTTATGTTATCATGTGTCTCAACTATTTGATACAAAAAAGCATTAGTTGGACTCAGTATGAAACACTTTGATGATTACCCGGGTATCAAACTCAGTTTTCTAATGAAGATTGTCCCGTTCTATTATTACATATCTATCAATAATATTTTTGCTTTAGACCATCAAATTTCATTATTTATATTTTTACCCTCGAATTTGATTAATTAGATTATGATTATTATATTTCATTATGTTTGGCTTTTAACGGTTATCCCTGTAACAAATTGCGTGCAAATAAAGCTTCTTTATTACTCAATATACCAATTAATCCAATAGTACGTTCTGAATGCCAATCAGGTTCTGCCTGGTTGGTAAGGGGTTTTCCTGGTGAATGAGAGGTCTCGAGTTCGAGCCTCTCCAGAGGGTTTCCTCTTGGGCGAGCATGGAGGTGGCCGGTAATGGTGGCACGATGATACTCCATTACCGGCCCGTAGGAGAAATTGCCATTTCAAAAAAAAAAAAAAAAAGTATGTTCTGAATAATGAAATTGAAACAAGCAAATTTAATATAACACAAATTCTCATTTAATATATACTTCTTTTAAATTGTTTAAACCTGAAACTGAATGAATAAATGCAAACATAATCAAACTTTATTTATTTATTTTATATTTATTTTGTACAAACAAGTATAGACTAATTACACCAAAGTGGAACATGTTGAAGTCGATGGGTCATACATAGTCGGGACCAAATACTTCCTCCCGTTGGCACCGTGTGCATTATAGCTTGCACCCGTACTCGAGTCCACTAACAAATCCCCAGGATATCCCGGGTACGCTCCTTTCCCATATATCCCAGGACACGCGGATGAAGCTTCTAATGGTGCATTGGCATCTCCTTGATAATATCCATTTCCAAAAGGGTTTGTGACAGTTCCAGCCAACAAACTGGCCAAGTTAATCACCATCCCGTCAACACCCACATCATTATTGGGTGCGACAAGTGGTGCAACTTGTGGCCCGTATATTGGCTGGTGAAACGGCCATGCACATTGTCCGGGACATTGAGTCTCTGAATTCCCAACCCAAATATAAGTAAATTCGTAAGTCTTTCCCTTCGCAAAGACAATTTTTGAATTTGCCATTCCCGAGGCGTGACCATGGGTCCCACATCTACCAGAGCAAAACCCCGCAACCGCCACATCATTGGCTGTTAAAACAATGTTAACGGTGTTTGGTGATGCATTTTGTGAAGCTAGTTTAATGAGATGGTCGTTTGTTAATGACTTTCCTAAGGAGTATATTGTGTCGGATATTTGCTTACCAAGTTGAATGGATAATGACCCGGGTTTGGTTAATTTGGTTTGGTATTTATCGGTGGTTTTCCACCATGTAGCGACCGAGGGTTGGTTGTTGGATGTTGTGGAAAGAGAGGTAATGAAATCGGAGATGATGGCCTTTTGTGACGGTTTAAAGTTGCCATACCAAATAAGGTTGATGGAAATATTCCCGGTTAGAAGAGGACCGTTGTGGTATTTTAACAAGTTAGACGAGTGGTGGACTAACTCAGTTAGTCGTCTCGTCGCAAAAGAGAGTTGGAAAACGGTGAATATAAAGAGAAGATGAAGCAGAAAGCGAGTAGGAGACATTGTATAGAGATAGAGAATTGATGATGAAATTGTGTGTGACCAATGTGGTATTTATACTAAGTGAATTGATGGGGGAAGTTTCAGCCGACTGGGTTACCTTTATGTAACGCGTTCAACATATTTATTTAACTTTATATCATGTCACTATTGTTCTTTGAAATAACTTTAAGGTCGGTTTCGTGTATGTGAATTATGAATATGGTCACGTTTTTAAATATTGGTCGATAAATTACTTTTGAGCAATAAATATTATCCCAATTGAAGGCGATGGGTGTGAGTTTATAAGTTTTGTCGGTTATCAACGTTTAGTGAAATCAAACACTTTGATTTTTAATTTTCTTAATTTATTCGGGTAACATCTATGTATTAAATCAAGGTTTTTATTAAAAATATTGATTTATTTGATTCTTAGATAGTCAGTGTACATCTTCTATTATAACTTTAATGATACGTTTATACACTTTGACAAACTAAGTAATTACTATTAACATTTATTTGTTGTTATAAGC
The DNA here is from genome assembly GCA_910822075.1 of Senecio squalidus. NCBI lineage: Eukaryota > Viridiplantae > Streptophyta > Magnoliopsida > Asterales > Asteraceae > Senecio > Senecio squalidus. The sequence continues at coordinate 65,867,801 of CAJVGC010000065.1, forward strand.
GAATGATCCATGTATGATAATCATCATCTATTTCGATCATATCTACTAAAAAATCAAAACATCCATATCGATACCCATTTTCAATCTTTCTCGTTAATACATATCCACCGTTGATGGATCACGTTGGTTGGATATCCACTTCGTATAGGATGATAATTTTCAGTTGTAACATATATATCCATTATCCATCTTTCATATCGATATGTGACAACTGGGTTCCCTTCAGTTTTATTAACGTTGGTTGGACATCCATATCGATATCCATTATCCATCTTTCAATGTTTTCAGTTGTAACATATATACCGGTCCAGAATATATCGCAAGAGTTCATAATTCAAGCACATAAAAAGTAAATAAACTAATGAATTAACAACGGGTCAGACTGATTTGAAGGCCGCTTCAGGCAAAGTAACAAAACACGAGAAAACATGCATTGAAAATCAACACGTGTTTATTCCCTTTGTTTTTGTTACCTTCGGTTTCCTTGCACCGGAGACGGTTGAGCTACTCAGTCGAGTTCAACAGGTTATGCATATCAATATTATGACACCTAGATCAACAAATGTAGTTTTTAAACGTATTGATTTTGCAATCCAAAAGGGTTAGCGGTGCAGCTTGTTTTCCGCTTTCCTTCTGCCACTTTCTAAATTCTTTTAGTTATATATAATTAATTTGAATTTAAGAAAAATTAGTAAATACATGCACGAGCAGGAAGTTTCTTATGTAAAAACACTTGTTTCTTTATATGGTTTACTTTGACTTTTTATATAAAGATATGGTTGACTTATTTGTAATTATTCAATTAAAAGAGTTGCATGTTGGCATATAACTAGACAAACATACAGCCTGTTTCTTGAAGGGATGAAATGAGTTAGATATATAGCCATCATAAATTAAGTCATGGTTTAGTAAATATTCTGGTGTAGGCGGTATGCGAAGAATATTAGAAAATACGTAGGGCCCAATTATTTATAAACTAACATAAAATTCTAAAGGATTCTAACCCACAATCGGGCTCGAGCCTAACGTATTCTCTAATACTCTCCCTCAGTTCGAGCTGCGAAATCGCGAAAGCTCGAACTGTAAAACAAAACTATAGTTATCATAATAAATAAAAGATAAAAACTAAGATATTTTGAAAGACTCCTAGCTTGCGGCTTGGTGACGTTCCGGGACTGCAGACGTTGCGAGTATGCCGAATGAATTGAACCAGAAACCGATCATGTTTCACTCGGAATCAGAAAAAGAAAGCATAATATTTTCCGATCATGTTTCACTCGGTAGCAGCAAAAAAAGAAAGCATAATATTTTCCAATCATGTTTCACTCGGTAGCAGCAAAAAAAGAAAGCATACTATTTCCCGATCATGTTTCACTCGGAAGCAGCAATAATATTTAATGATGGTCTCGCTTTGAAAGACGTTTTTTTTTTTTTTTGAATTGTCTCGCTTTAGGAGACGGATGAAAATATTAATCCTCATACGAACCAAATAAGAGAAACCAGAAGTGAAACAAAAAGAGCTAACAATAATATGAAACTCAGATTGACGACAAAGGGAATGAAAAACTAAATAAACAAAATAGAAATTGAAAAATTTACCAAGCAGTGTGCGAAACAAAATTTATTTTAAACAATGCACACAATTTTTTTGTTTTTGTTTTGAATGAACAGAATATTAGAGAATAACAATTTTTTTGTTTTTGTTTTGAAGGAACAGTATTAGAATGTAAACACAATATTAACATAAAACCCTAATGGACCCTAACCCACAATCGGGCTCGAGCCTAACCTATTATCTAATAAAGAAGGATTCATTTCGTGCTATTCGGGAATTGGCATTGATGTATACGGCCTAACAAGTATTTTCGTGTAGTTTTACGAACTCTTCAGTTCACGGGTCATCCCAAAATATATACCTAAAAAGGTTCAAACCTTAGTCTTTTAGGTGATTGGGGGATGTTTCATCGCTAGGACATTCCGATATAGTTTAACCGCTTTTTAGTTCCATATAGATCTTTATTATATTTCAGGAGATAAAATTCATTGTGATGTATTGGTTGTGATGTGAACCAAAGAACGAGTATTTTTGACGATTTAATTGTCCTCTAAAAATAAAAAAGTCGATATGTTGAAGACACGATAAAGGTGAGGATATCACATTTAATTGCAAATAATGTCATATATGATTTGTAACCTGATAGACGAGACATTTTTTCGATGACCAAATTGTTTCATTAAGATTTTCTATTAGATTGATATGTTAACAATGCACAAACTCACCTTGTAATTCTATTACTGAAATTAATCAACCAAATTAATTAAAAATAACTTTCGATTAATATATACTCTTTATAAATTATGACACATAAAATGAATGAATAAACGCATACGCATACATAACCTAAGGAAACTAGTACTATAGCTAGACCAAAGTGAAACATGTTGAAGTCGATGGGTCATACATAGCCGGAACCAAATACTTCCTCCCGTTTGTTCCATATGCATTATAGCTTGCACCTGTAGTCGAATCCACCAACAAATCTCCAGGGTACCCCGGATACGCTCCTTTACCATATACCCCAGGACAAGCGGATGCAGCTTCTAATGGTGCATTCGCGTCCCCTTGATAATACCCATTCCCAAATGGGTTTGTGGCTGTTGCAGCCAACAAACTTGCCAAGTTAATCACCATCCCGTCCACACCCACATCATTATTAGGTGCGATAAGTGGTGCAACTTGTGGCCCGTAAATTGGCTGGTGAAACGGCCATGCACATTGACCAGGACACTGAGTCTCCGAGTTTCCAACCCAAATATAAGCAAATTTGTAGTTCTTTCCTTTCCCATTGGCATTTTTGGAATTTGTCAACCCCGAGCCGTGCCCGTGGGTCCCACATCTACTAGAGCAAAACCCCGCAACCGCCACGTCAGTTGCGGTTAAAACAATATTAATGGTATATGGTGATGCGTTTTTGGATGCGAGTTTAGTAAGGTGGTTGTTTGTTAATGACTTTCCTAAGGAATATTTTGGGTCGGATATTTGTTTACCTAGTTGAATGGATAGTGACCCGGGTTTCGTTAACTTGGTTTGGTATTTACGAGTGGTTTTCCACCACGTAGCGACTGAGGGTTTTTGGTGAGACATAGTGGAAATAGATGTTATGAAATCCGAGACAATGGTTTTCTGTGACGGTTTAAACTTGCCATACCAAATAAGATTGACCGAGATATTCCCCGTTAGAAGAGGGCCATTGTGGTATTTCAACAAGTTAGACGAGTCATGAACTAACTCGTTGAGTCGTCTCGTTGCGAAAGAAAAGTGGAAAATAGTGAATATGATGAGAAAAAGGATTAGAAAACGAGTTGAAGCCATTACTTTTAGTGAAAGATGTTATAGATATATGTATAGAAAGAGAGATAATTTGATGATGAAAATAGTTGTGAAGAATGTGGTATTTATACTTGTAAAAATTGAGTTGTTTTTTAAAGTATAAATAAATGGAATTGATGTAGGGAGCTGGGAAACTACATGATACAGCTGGGTTACCTTTAAAGTAACGCGTTCAACATTCAATAAACATAATTACAAACCTAATTAAGTGTGAAATATTGTGGTTAATAGTACATACTTTGCCGTCATTGGTAGGAGGCTGTCATCCTCTAGGAGAGGTCTCGGGTTCGAGCCTCCCTCTGGGGTTCCTCCTTAGGTGATTATTAGGAGATATAGAACTAACTTTGGTGTAAGGTTCGTGGGTCGCATGTGGCCCCGAATCACTAACATTTGCCGTTTCAAAAAAAAAAAAAAAAATAGTACATACTTGCCTTCTCGTTAAGACGAACACCGTGTTCCATAGACTTTTTTTTCTGAAGAAATAGAAAGAACGGAAAAGAAGTAGGAAGAAAATAAAAATAAAAACGTTGTGCTGAGTTTTTAAGTGGAGAGAAGATAAACGAATTGGAAAGAAAATTTGTTATTTTTTCTCTCCAAACATTCATTCCAAAAATAGCGGATTTGGAAAGAAATTATGTTTTGACATTTTAAAAAAAAACTTAAATCGCTAAATTATTTTTAACCAAATATAAATCTCTTACATCCATGTCTATTTTTTTTTTTCATTTTTACTCGAAATTACAACCAAATCAAATCGAATTGTAATTTTTGTTTAAATAATTTATCATATACTTTTTTCTCTTAATTAATTCGTGTATTGTGTAATGCTTGTTCTTGTTAAGTTTTTTTTTTTTTAGTTGTGTTTATAAAGTTCATCTATTGTATCTTTAAATGTAGATTAAACTTTGATATGAGTTTTTTTTTCTTTTCTTTTCTCTCCAAATAAATTCAATTCGGGAACTCATTTTTGAAAAAGTAATCTCTTTTTTTCTCTCTTCTTTTCTGTTAAATTATTTTCTTTTCACTTATTTTCTCCCCTCACTAAACTCAGGAACAGAGTGGAAAGGGTGACACGTTTAAATTAAGTGTCAAATCGTATATCACGTTGTTGCTCTAGTACTTCTCGGTCTTAACTCTTAAGACTCGAACGTGTTTGTTTTGGAGTTGAGCAATTGTGGATTCGTGTAACCCAAAGCATAGGGTTTAATATACTTCAATCTAAAGTGTTGCGAAAACAAAGTGTATAACAATATCTAAACTACATGTTTCATTAAATGTCCTTATATTTCGATGCTTGTAACATTTTCTACATTGATCCCAATTGATTATTGACCAAAATCCTCATGTCTCCTTCGTCGTAAAATGCTTTCACCCCAAGGGTATTCTAATCGGTTCATTGTGGCTAAGAACGAAATTGTTACAGATAGCCAATTATAGGGACACACGATACAATTTTTAAAGTTAACGAGACGTTATCCATAATTGTCAACCAAACTCAAGAACAAAACATGTGGTTACTCTAAGTTTTTATTCGTGTTAACTTGTTAAATACCCGTTTACCCTAAGACGTTAGAATCGTCTATATCTTATATTCTCATACCCCGCTCTTACAGGATTGAATAGCGTTGTTGTAACCATTTCAAATCAAGTACATTTCACATTTAAAAGTCTTGTAGTTGGAATAAACCTGTCCAGAAGCTACTTGCATTACACAGATTTATCGTGAAATTATTAAATGCATGGTGTATAATCCATTTAATAAATGGATGAAGCCTACATAATTTAATGCATGCACGGGTGAGATGCTTCATTTTGACTTTTTGTGGGTTGACTAACTTTTTTTAAATAAAACAAACATAATGTTGGGATATAAGGTCAAAGGGGTTTGTCCCATTGGTAGGAGGTCGTCTTCCTAGGGAGGTCTTGGGTTCGAGTCTTCGGGGTCCCTCCTTAGGTAATTATTAGGTGATTTATAACTAACTTTGATGTATGGTTCGTGGATCGTATGTGGCCCCGAATCACTAACATTTGCATGTCTTAAATAAAATGTTGGGATATAAGTATACATATATCCAACCTGTTTAGGACAAGTTCATTAAATAATTAATAGAGTTAATTATATAAATCGTTTCTATAGTTTATTTAAGATTATGAATTTTGTCCCTAAACTAATTACACATTTCGTCCCTAAAATGGACATCCGTTAGAATTTAGGGACGAAAACCGTAATTTGTTTCCAAAAATGGACGATGTATGCAACGTTTTAAACTTAGGGACGAAATCCGTAATTTGAAATAAACCATAGGGACGATTTATGTAATTAACTATAATTAATAATTTAATACGTGTATAAAACAATGCATCAACATATAGGAATATGTAAAAAAGAAAGAAAAAGTTTTTTGTTAACCTAGGTATCTGACTCGTTTTGCGGGTCAACTAATCCCAAAACGACCACCCGTTTTGCGGATAGTCCGGAGTCATCGCAGGTAAACCTTCGTAGCCACAAAAGGTAACACCACCAGTAGTTGAAATATGTGAACTTTTAGCTATAGCCAATGTTAATATGGTGAAGAAAATATTTTGGAACCCATCATGAGGTTATTCCGTAAGAATATGTAGTTATGTACATCTAGTCAAATACTTTTTCGGATAATCCAAACAAAGAAAAATCATTCCATTTAATTATCATGACTATAGATTAGTAGTAAGGTGGCCTGATATCTTCATAGAGGTCTTAAGTTATCATTGGTTGGCCAGAGAAAAGTTTAAGGAAATGGTCACGAGGATTCCATGGTTGAAACTGTCAAAGACTCGCCTTCACCGGATAACCCGGACATATAAAACCTTTCGTTTACCCGTTTGATTAAAGGTAATTAACATTTGTAATAAAACACACAACTTTAAGTATTGGACATTAGGTATTCCTTAAAAGGAGATGTTGATTTAGATAAGCTCTTCGTATGTTTTTGATCGAGCTACAATGATTAGAGCTTTTCTTTAAGCTGATTTTCTTACTTTTTCATTTTAGAGATTTTTATTATAAATAATCGTCTAAACAAAGATATGTTAAAGAAGCGGATTAGTTTTTTGAAAACAAGGTAGGACGAATAGTGATATTAGTGGCCTGGTGGATATAACAAGAAGTAGTAGGAGACGAAGAATTGCATTATTTTTTGAAAATTAAACATTGTCTTCGTGTGTTTGTGTTGGCATGTGTTCTAATCAACCGCTTCTTGTTTAGTTAACTTATCGACTCACAATAAGTCACCTCAAAAAGGTAATCATAGTAAAATACAATAGAACTAACTTAAAACTCGTGATAACATGGATAAATATATTAAAGTATTAAGAGTTACTCGGGATCAAGCATATTCTTCACAAGATCTTGAAATTTTCATAAACTTTTAGACCATGATTCTTTTTCAAAATTAATTACCGAGAGAATAATTGCTTGAGTTACTCGTTGTTCCGTTTTGTAAGAGAAAAAAAACGATACAAATAAGGTACTCCGTCAAACTACTTATAACTTTGGGTTTGAGATCCCATAACCATGCATCTGATTCTGTTTCATTTGACTTCGTTTAACAATTAACCAATAAACACGACCCCAGCTTGTATCGGAATTGAATCATATTGTAATCGACATACATGAATTCGACATAATGAAAAAATAGACACTGTGTAGGGCGAATCAAATTTATAAGGGACATAATTTTGATCAAATATAACGAATTGATTCAAAATCAAAAAACTATTTAACAGGCCATGGAAAGAATAATTGTTTTATTCAATAGACCATGAAGGTTGTCAAGTGAAATTCATCGCATCTCTTTTATATATATACTAAATTATTGTTCCGCGATAACGGGGACAAATATAGAGAAAAATTGAATCATAAATTTTATGTTTATATACATGTTCTTTTAAGTTGTTATAAGAAAACGATGTTACACGTATAATAACTTTATATACTTGTCGTTTATACACGTTGTTTATAGTTATAATAAAAATATATCTTTACGTTTTTTCAATATTTTGTATTAGGAGAATTTAGAATAACTATAATGTAAATCATAATCAAAATTAAACGATAATATAAGTAAAAAAGGATTGATATATTGGAAGAAGTGATAGATGTTTTTTATTTAAGTGAAAATTGAATGAAAGTGAATTAATTATGTATTGTAAAGGTGTGTAAAATGAAAATAATATTTTACCTACATCATCAATATCATCTAACGGTTAAAATTAAAAAAAGTTAACTAATCTGATGGAGCTTATTTCACCATAAATCATTTAAGACCCCTCTTTTATTATATATTAAAAATATAGATAGATTGAATTATCTTTGGGCCGTTTCTATTTCTGCTAGGCCTGTTACACATATATATCATTGGGCTTATCAAATATGTATTGGTCTTTTACAATAATTTATAGAGCCTATGACAAACATTTATTGGTCTTTTAATTTATAGAGCCTATTACAAACATTTACTGGCCTTCTTAACATACTTTGGGCCTTCCAAATGTCATAAGCTTTTGTGTCTTATAAAATCACTTTTTTATAATGACCAAAATTAAGTTTAAAAGTGCCGGAACGACTCTAGTGGTGCGACGAGGAAAACTAAGCTGACACGCCGGAGTTGGCTGCTCGCACAACAGACACGGCGGAGACTTTCGTTGAATATGGGATTGAGACTACGACTGGTATGTCCTTTAGCATTGTGTACGAAGTAGATAATCCATCCCAAAAGCCTTATCGATAACCAGCCTACCTTGTTCATATCGAGTCGGACATGAGAGACACTCTTTAGCACTAGCCTCATTCGAAGAACCAACAAGAAAACATGTTTTATTTTAAGTGGAACTTTTAATTTATAACAAAAACTTTTCTTCTAGCTCCCTTCATTTTATTTTTTTTGCATCTTTGATATTCTGACAGGGGTGGGGCAGAGTAGAGAGTTGCACTCAATAAAAAATGTTCGTATGTAAAAATAGTTATATTTATAAAATTTCTGAAGTTTTGTCCCCATAAAATCCAAAAATTTGAATTATCCCCCTACTTGAACTATAAAAATTTACGTATTTAATAAAAAAATTTAGTTTGCATTTATATAAAAAAAATTCTGACTCCGCGTCTGTATTTTGATCGGACAACTATTAGACAATGCATAACTACTTAGGCACAATGTGTCAATGAGCAGTAACTCTAAAATGGGTTCCACGCAATTCAGGGAAAAGGCCAAGTTTTGCCGACAAAAAAATGTTTTATTAAAAGTATAAATAAGTAACAAATTTATTCATATATATAAACAAAGATTTATATTCATGTATGGTCTCATACATAGAAAAGAGTTTGAAGATAGTTACGGAAATATCGATATCTGATAACGTAGGATAGCATGAATGTTCTTATGCGGTTTTGTAATAATTGTACTCAACAAGTAGGAGTGTTCACTATTTGGATAAAACCGAATTGTTTAATTGAACAATTTGGATTGGACTATATGATTTGGTTTTTCGAGTTTTTGGATCGGATTTGACTAAAACCGAATTAGTATTTTGAATTTTGAAATAGTTTTTGGTTCATATAAAAAACTGGATTGTCTAAAAGAACCGAATAACAATTTTTTTACTAATTTTGTACAATTATAATCGTTTCATACCTATAATATTAATATATTTCTTATTACGTGTTAACGAATTAGTGACATTTGATAATGATCTCAACTTTTTTTCATATTTTACTACACTTTTTTGAGACGTATGCACAAAAGTATCGTTGTAATTATTGGGATATACATTCAAATAGTAATAGAAACCCGAATTTTAGAAACCGGTCCAACCGAATAGTAATTCGGTTCAGTTCGGTTCAGTTCGCATCTTAAGTTTGTTTGGATGGTTCGGATTCATATTTTAGGAATCGAAATTCAGTCGGATTCATCTATTTGGATCGAATTAAACTGATCCATACAAATGAACACCCCTACCAACAAGTATTATTCTATTCACGGTTTGTTGCGTACTGAAGTTTCTACTTATTTAGCTTAGAAAAAATATTGTAATCAGGGTTTGAACCAACGGCCTTATAACATGGCACCAAAGCACCATGGCAAACTTTCGCTTTGTTATAATTTTGGTAAATAATAAATTTAATATAGAATTTTGAAAAGAAAAAAAGAAACAAAAATATAACAGGAGTAGAAATCAAGCCACCTTCTCCAATTTAAACAGTAGAAGACCTAACTATTTAAGTAATGATGTGGTTTTGTTGATGAGTTTTTTAATATTGTATTTAAACTATAATAGAAAAAGAAATTGTATTCTTATATTGTTGAGTTATTCACTTTGTAAAAGTGGTTTATATTATTTTATTGTTCTAAACGACAATGTGTGCGAATGAAACGGCAAGAATTTTTGATGAATATAAGACTATGCGGAGTGGTAAGTGATTTGGAGTGATGATTTAATAGAGGTGATTTTTAAGAAAGAGAGTGTGATTTGTAGAAAAAAGAGTGTGATGATGTGGAGTGATAAAAATGGGTGGAGTGGTTGTGTGTAAGTGATGATGATGTGGAGTGATAGAGTTTAATTGTATTTTTATTATTTTGCCTTTCCTCCCCTCATCACGGCTTTATTCTGCTCACGCCGTGACCATTTTTCCATCAATAAAGCCCCCAACGGAGTGGAGGTGGGGCTTTATTGGGCTTTATTGGCTGAGGTGGCGGCGTTATTGGGGCAAAAAACGCCCCACTCCGCATAGTCTAATGGTAGTAAAGTAATAGTACCATTACACTATATTTTGTTTTCTAGCAAAAAAATATTTCTTCCTAAAACTCAATATTGATATGAGCTCAAAAATCATATATTACAATACCACATACTCAAATTATAATTTTGATATGGGCATATTTGAAACATGATATTTTGACCAACATTACTTTTGTCTCTTGCTATAAGAACACATACTGTTCAAGTCTTTAACCTGCAAAACTAGTTGTTACACTAGGCTCAAGAACATGTGCAATATTCTCTAAATTATTATACTAACCTTTTATGTTTTCATTAAAAATGTTTTTTTACGAATAAATTACTAAAATAATCATCTCTCAATTACACTTTATAAAAATGATCACCTAATTCGCGACGTATTTCTCGTAATATTTTTTTCGTCGCGAAAATACATATATTTTAATCAGACCAATAAAAATTCGATACGTTGTCGCGACACTATTCATTTATCGGGTTAATATTTATTTTCGCGACGACGTGTTTGATTTGTATTGGTCTGATTTTGTTTTATGTACTTCTCGCGACGATAAAGTGTTGCGGGAAATTCGTCATGAATCATGTGATTATTTTTTTAAAGTGTAACTAATATGTGATTATTCCGGTGATTAATTCTTTATTTATTCTTTTGTTATATATTTCAAGTATTGTGATGTCTTGACCCTCACTTGCTATGTCTTTCTCCTTATGTGTTACGTATTATACTTTTCTTGTGTAAAGTTTACCAAATAATTTGTTCACCTCTATCAAAGTTTATCAACTTTTACCTAAAATGTTGTTAATTAAGCAATTATAGACCAAATTATTAGATTTCTTCCTTCATGTAGATTTCTATGTATCTCTACTCATGCCGAAAATTAACTTGCTTTAGGCAACATCTATGTTATCGTGAACTATTTTGTGAAAATGCCAACTTTACAATAGAGCTTGTTGTCTTACTTAAAAAAGTAACGGTTTTAATGTTGTCTTAATGTCAAGTTAGTTTAATTTTTGTTTGTAGTGTTAATGTCGTCGTCTACGTTACTAGCTAGAGACAATGGTTGGAGATTACCGAACAAGACTATGGTAATTATAAAAAGATTATAATTAATTAAGTTGGCTTCTTATTAAAAAGAGTAAGTTAGGTAATAACATAAGTTAGGTAATAACATGATTATAAATAACAGTAATTGCATAATTTACATTGAATTTCAATTAATAATTATTATTAATATTATTGATATATAAAAAATTCTAACATTCATAACCATTGATAAGTATCATAACAATATTCAATTTAATAATAACAAATATAATCTAATTATAATAATATGTATACGAATAAGTAATAAGTATAAATGAATAAATAGAATATTTTTAAATAATAATATATAATTAATATAATATTTAAAAATAGCAGCCAAAGAAGAGGGAGTAGGTGGGCAACTTGACACAAAAACACAAACCAAACAAATATTTGACTTAACAATCATATGTTCAAGAAACAATCAATTGAAATAATTCCACCAAATATACTTTTTCTTCCTTAAGTCATTTACCAAAGTACCCTCCACCTAACCTCTCTACCTTATATTTGTTTCTTTGTCAAAATTATATGACTTTTAAATATTTTATGTTAATTAAAGGTTATTTGATAGTTGTAGATTGAGTAAGCTCGGATTGAGTTAGACGTCACGGACTGAGTTTGCATCTACACACTTACCAAATGCACAGACTACAGACCGAGTCTGTGCTATGTCGGATACGAAGGGAAAAATCACAGTCTGTGATTTTTTTAAGAGGACCAACTCCGATGTAAAATCACAGACTCCAAACATCAAACACACATTACCAAACCGGTAGACTCCGGACCGAGTCTCTGGTCTGTCAGACTAAACTCAATATGAGACAAAATCAAACAGCCCTAAGTCAAAACATTAAAATATTTTTGGGATAAAAACAGTAGCAAATATCGTATTAAGTATTTAACCAATCCCAATATTACATTATCATAAATCATAATGCAATTTATTACATTTAATAAATTATTAATTTATCAAGTTGTTTAATATTTTATTTAGAGTAATTATTTAACTTTTAGAGGTTAATTTGGTAAAGGAAAAATCTATAACTTATTACATCTATACAAAAAATACGTGTTAAATAATATAGAGAGTGGTTGAGTGAACCATCATACAAATTCTAGGTAATTAAGATAAGTTGCTTTATTATTAAATAGAATATAAAGTTTTAAAAAAAAATAACGAATTAACTAATTAACAACCACCAACAAATAATAATTGATTTGCATTCACATGATATAGTTGTACCACACGGAAATATAGTTTAAAAATATACATTAAGTATGTTGCATAATTTCTTTTGTTTTGTGTAATTATCATAAAGTATAAATTTATATTTAAAGAATTAATCACTAAAAATATATGAACCTAGTGTGATCAGATAAATATGTAGTAATAATGGATATGATGTTGTAAAATTTTAGTAAATTAAATATAGTTAATGTTTTTTTTTTAATATAGGATAATATATTTACCATTATACATAATTATTGGTTTTTTTCATCCATAGATAACATGTTTATTATTCGAAATAATTCTACCATAACTTTTAATGAGTATTTTAACTTATATAATGTTAAGAATAAAAACTAAACTTCAACCTTTCTTTTAGCTAAGAAAATAATAAATAATAACACAATTTTCGTATAATGCACATTAATTGTAATATATTGCTTAATATTTCGTACTTGGTTAGTTTGATAATATAAAAGCTATTTTTTTCCGATAAGGGTTGTTCGAAATCTTAGAAAAAGTTTTCAATGTATGGTGATAATTAGAAAAAGTATTTAACATATTGTGACACTATTAAAAGTATTTAACAATTAGATTTATTTTATTTATTTTCAATTTTCAAACACCCATTTATAAACAAAAATAACCGATTATGACTAAAATTAGTCTTTAATTTTAATAATATTTTAGAGAGAAAATACCTAACATATATTTTTGCAAACGAAGTTGCAAAACAAAGAAATCAACGATAACATGTATTTCACTTTTAATGATTTATAATATAAAATGTTTATAGCACATAATGGTTATAAAGTTATATAGTTTAATATATTTTTAAGCGGTTATAAGTATTTCTAATATATAGACAGGAGTTAATTAGGACCTCTTATTTTCAAAATTCAATTTACATTAACTTACCGATATTTATCCTTTTTATCTCTTGAATTCAATTAGAATTAATGATGTAATTGAAAAAGATAGTTTATTAGTTTAAATTTTGTATTTATTGATTAAGGGGTATATTAATAATTTAATTATACTTAATTTTTAACTTTTAAATAAAAATATAAAATAATCTATAATATACTAAAGATAAAAATTATTAATATCATGAAACTTGTTGGTGATTGGATAAAGTATGAAGTAGACTTTTTTTGACTAACAAATCAAAATAGTAACATAGACATTTAATTAGAACCGAAGAAATACAATTTACTTGATATGCTTAGTCATTAAGCACAATATTTGCAAAATAATTATAAAACTCCCATAAAATAACGAGGCCAATTAAGGTTGGTTCGTTATTATCCAATTTGAACCTAACCTGTAAAATAATCTAGTTAAAAAGTAAATCAATTTCATTCTTTCTTAGAGCACTCGGAGTGATAATGAGTGACAATGAGGTTGTGGTGGGTTGTGGGGAAAAAGGTGATGACGTGGCAATGAGAATGAGGGTTGTGGGTTGTTATGATAGGGAGGGTTGTGGAGAATGTGGGATTATTTTATTAATTTTTTAATTTTTTTTTCTTAAAAGATAAATAAATAATATTAAAAGTTAATAATTAAAACATTAAATAAAAGATAAATAATTAATTAAAAAAATATAAAATATTAAAACTTAATAATTAAAACATTAAATAAGATAAATAAATAATATATAATCAAATTAAAACAAAATATATATAACATTTTATTAAAATAAAAAACAAAACTACAAATAAATAATATATAATCAAATTTAAAACAAAATAACTTTTTATAAAATTAGAATACAAATAAATAATATATAATCAAATCAAATTTAAAACAAAAATTAAATAAACTTTAGGAAAAAGACAAATTAGATTAAAAAACAAAAACAAAAAACCAAAACAAAAAAACAAAAAACAAAAAGACAAAAAAACCTCTTCCATCTTCATCTTCTTCATCTTCAAACCTGCAAAAACACAAAAAACTAAATCAAAAGTTAACAAATCGAAGAAACAATCGAAAGAAAAAAGAAGAAGAAAGTGAAGAAAAGAAATAGAAGAAAAGAAGGAAAAGAAACAAGAACAAAAAAAAAAAAAAAAATTAAATCTCGAGAATCAGCCGTTGTGGGCACAACGGCACACTCAGAACGAGCCCACAACGAGCTGAGGCGGAGTGATAACGAGCAATGGTGCTCGTTGTGAGCTCGAGAACGGGCGAGAATGCCCCCCACTCCGAGTGCTCTTATACTTGGCACTAGTCAAATTGTATCTTAAAACGACTCTATCATCTTATAGTCATTCCTGGCACGTAATTCCAATCCATGTCACGTCGATTTTCTAAACCCAACACATGTAATCCGTCTAACAAACAATCAAATAAGTTAATGGAGGTTCACCATTTACAAGTTTGTTCTCGAATCAATTAGGTCAACCTCTTTAAATATGAGAAGGTTAACCCGACAAAAACTTAAAATATTTGATTTTACGATCAACAATTTAGTTAATCGTTTTTCCACTACATAACTAATAAATTTTCATATCGATTTCATATCGTCTAAAGTTTCATGACCCATAAAAAAAACCCCTATCCAAGTCAATAAAGCTTAACCTTAGTTGTTGTTGACCACTATAAAGATATATTTTGTGTTAAATCTATTTATCATAATTGGAAAAACATTTATTATTTATAAAATATAATTTTATTTTTATTTTTTTCATTTCCTACCAACCCCTATACTCTCCCACCCACCCCCCTTATTATATAACCACTCTCACCTCTTGATTCATATCCCAATCTTTCAAACCTACCCTTGGATCACACTTTATTTACCAAAATGGCATTTTCCTCCACCAACACCCTCCTCCAATTCCACCCCCTCTCCGGCTCCGGCGCCGCCACCACCACCAAATTTTTCCACCACCCCATCTCCGCCGTCCATTCACCAGACCCATCAAAACCCACCTCAGAAAAACCAATCTCCACCAAACCCTCCACCGCCGTCACGGCAGTCACCGCCGGCGCCGCCGCCGGAGCAACAAAAACACAAACTCCGGCGAAATGGACAATCGAGAGCTGGAGAACGAAGAAGGCGTTACAAATCCCGGAATACCCAGATCAGAAAGAGCTTGATTCTGTGCTACAAACCCTTGATTCGTTCCCGCCAATTGTGTTCGCCGGAGAAGCTAGACACCTTGAAGAGCGGCTGGGAGAGGCGGCGATGGGGAATGCTTTCTTGTTGCAAGGTGGGGATTGTGCTGAGAGTTTTAAGGAGTTTAATGCCAATAATATTCGAGATACGTTTAGGGTTATTCTTCAAATGGGAGCTGTTTTGATGTTTGGTGGTCAAATGCCTGTTATCAAGGTTAGTTTTTTTTATAATAATAATAATTTTTTTTTTTTTTTAATATACCCTTTTGGTTATTTTGATGATTTGATTAATATTTTGTTGATTATTGATGGTAATTATTATAGATTTTTATATGTTTTTTTGTAGTATTTTTTTGAATTTTTTTTAATAATTTTGAATTTTTTTTTGGTTTTTAATATACCCTTTTGGTTATTTTAATGATTTGATTAATTTTTGTTGGTTATTGATGGTAATTCCAGATTTTTATGTGTTTTTTTTTTTTTTTTTTTTTAATATTTTGGATTTTGATATACCCTTTTGGTTATTATGGTGATTTGTTTAATCTTTTGATGATAGTTTATGGTAATTATAGGTTAAATTAGGAATTTGGATCATGAAAAAAAGTCATTTTTAGCTTATTTTTGTGCTTATAAGCTTATAAGTTGGTAAATAAGCTAAATCTGACACCTTTTAATAAAAATATAATCTTTTTTTGATTTTGAATTGACCCTTTTGATCCTTGTTCTTTTGGTGATTTATTTAATCATTTGATGTAATTTTTAGGTAAATTAAGGTATTTAGATCATGAAAAATTTAATCTTTTTGTGTGTTTTAATTGGCCTTTTTTTATTTTTTGTTAAATTTTTGATTCAATTTTATTTTTGTTGATAATAATAGATAAAATAAGTAATTTTGATCATGAAAAACATAATCTTTTTGTGATTATAAATTGACCCTTTTCATTTTATTGGTAATTTATTGAATTATTGATTCATATTAATGTAAGTTTAGATTATAAGCTATTTAGATAATGAAAAAAAAATGATTTTTCGTGTTTTTGAATCGACTCTTTTCATTTTAGATAATAACTATAGATAAAATCATCGGCTTAACGCGATGGTTAAGCTTTCTCCATATAAACTCAATAAAAATTAATATTTTCACATTCGAAACGAATTTATAAATTATAAATGTAAGTATTTATGTTAATTAAACGCTTATTATTTATATATACGGTAAGTTTTTATTCTTGAATGTCATGCCAACTTTATTGTTTGATTTTATCATAACTTTTTTATTTCAAATCTCGGAATTTCGTTATTGCTTGCAACAATTACATGTGAACAACTATTTGTTCAATCTTTTATTTTGGGTAACAAATTAAACATTTGTTGACAACAAAAAGGACCAATCTTTCAAAGCTTTCCATTTATGGTAGTAAGCTTTAAATGTTGTTTTTCCTATTTTGGTTGACGGGTGCTAGAGGAAATGGTAGTTTCTGCATATGATCAAGTTTGCGGGTTACCCTAAAATATACCCGTGCAAGTTCACGACCATGATTTTTTTTATTTTAAAGTTTGTAGCATAAGGAGTATTTAAATGTAAACTAATTTTGGATTTTTGGCATTTGACGAAAACAGGTAGGAAGAATGGCTGGTCAATTTGCAAAACCAAGATCAGATAATTTCGAAGAGAAAGATGGCGTGAAACTACCAAGTTACCGAGGAGATAACATAAACGGTGATGCATTTGATTTGAAATCAAGAACACCTGACCCACATAGATTGATTAGAGCTTACTGCCAATCAGCAGCTACCCTTAATCTTTTGAGGGCTTTTGCCACTGGGGGTTATGCTGCTATGCAAAGAGTTAATCAGTGGAATCTTGATTTCACCGAGCAAAGTGAAGCGGGTGATAGGTATGTTGCTTTACTTGATTCACGCATTACATTTTTTTCACAAGATTTAAAATATATGATAGGGCATAATAGATATTTAAATTATATATTCAAATCTTGCAAAAAACTCTCTAATTTATCTGATACTGTAGTAAAATTTCTTGAACAAGGTCATAGGTTTTCCATCCGTTATATTAAGTGAGGTTAATGCACGAGGTAGGTTTTCCGTCTGTTGTATTAAGTGCGGTTCATGCACACTATTCTTTAATCTACGATTAATAAAATTCGTAAACAAAGTGATAGGTATAACGTTATTAAGATTTGAAGTTGATAAGGTGTATGTATAATAGATAGATATTTAAGATTTTATATCCGAATGTTGGAGTTCTTTATACGAGAGCTAGATTATCTTGCAAAAGTTCTATAATTTTCATCTATTAACTATGGAAAGTGGAGTTGTATTTGTAACGGAACCACAAATATTCACAAGAATTGACAGACATTTAAGATTATAAATTAGAATCTTAGATTTGAAAGATTCGAAATTGATGAAGTGTAATAGGCATTTTATTGATGAGACTTATGGTTAAATGTCGTAGGTACCAAGAGCTAGCTAGCCGAGTTGATGAAGCACTTGGTTTCATGTCAGCAATCGGGCTAACCACAGACCACCCAATCATGACTACAACCGATTTTTGGACTTCCCATGAGTGCTTGCACTTGCCTTATGAACAATCTCTTACTAGATTGGATTCAACTTCCAGCTTATATTATGATTGTTCCGCTCATTTCCTATGGGCCGGTGAGCGTACTCGCCAACTTGATGGTGCACACGTCGAGTTCCTTAGAGGAATCGCTAACCCACTCGGAATCAAGGTAATTTATGTTTCTTGATTAATCTTTCTTACACCCTTTTGTTTAAAAAACACGACTGTGAACGTAAAATTACTTTTTTGCCTTTGTAGGTGAGTGACAAGATGGACCCAAATGAGTTGGTGAAACTTATTGATATCTTGAACCCTCAGAACAAACCAGGGAGAATTACTATTATTACAAGAATGGGAGCTGAAAACATGAGGGTTAAACTTCCACATCTTATTAGAGCCGTTAGAAGGGCTGGTCAAATTGTTACGTGGGTTAGCGATCCTATGCATGGTAACACCATTAAGGCTCCATCTGGACTCAAGACTCGTCCATTTGACGCTATTAGGGTAAGTTACTCCTTCCACCACGCATATTAACTTTTTTTGCGTTACGTCATAGCTTAAACTGCAACTACAGATAAATTGTCATCTGTGTGAGTAAAATGCATAGATTGCTCGAACTTTTCTGTACGTCACTAGATATTCTTTTTCTTTTAGCGGTGTGTTTCAATATGTGAAGTCTAATAACAAGTTTTCTAGAAGTTATTTTTCTGATATTAGTGTGTTTATATATGTGAAGTCTAATAACAAGTTTTTCCTAACAGGCGGAAGTGAGGGCGTTCTTTGATGTCCACGAGCAAGAAGGAAGCCACCCGGGAGGAGTTCATCTTGAAATGACCGGTCAGAACGTGACAGAATGCATTGGTGGTTCTAGGACCGTGACATTTGATGACCTCAGCTCACGTTACCACACCCATTGTGACCCCCGCCTCAATGCATCTCAATCTTTGGAGCTCGCTTTCATTATTGCGGAGCGACTCAGAAAGCGAAGAATGGGTGTTCAACAATCTTTGAGTCTTTGAGAGCCTATGAAATACTTACTTATGTTATGAAAGTTGTTGCTTGTTTTGACTTTTTTTTATAAAAAAAATTCTTATAAAAGGATTATGGTTTTGTATGTGTATACTTGAAGATGGTTATGGACCTATGGCCTTGAGAGGAGTTATGTATGAATACACCAAATTTGTGACAATTATCAAGTTTTCATACAATTGGTATTGAGATTAATAAAATTTTAAATTAAACTAAAGAATAAGTGAGTTTACATTTTTTTTTTTATATTATTAATAATTATAGTGTTTTGTGGATTCAAACATGGTAATACAATTATAACCATGACTTTGAGGCTTGTCTCATAGTATTTAACTTACATTTTATTACTTTTTGACTTTGAATGATTATCAAATGTCATTTTTATATGGGATGTCACGAGTTCGAAACCTAGTATTGGGTTGGGTTGGGTGACCTTCTAAGAAGATTTTCTATCAATGTCCGTGACTCTCTAAGCATGAGTGTTTTAATGGGACAAAGACTTCGTACAAGCTGAGTCGGTCGGTCACAAAAGTGACACGGGTTTGAGAGGGTCCACTAATAAACCTTTTTTTTACAGTTATACTATTCGAGTAATGAGTACTGATATACATTTTTCTTGAAAAAATATAGTAATATGCTATAAACTTACTTCTTCTGTCCAAAAATAATTGTCTAGATAATACACATAGTTTAAAAAAAACATAATTATCATTATTTTTTCTTTCTTATTTCTTGAACAATGTCAGTTTTATCTTTAGTTAATAATAACTTCAAATAATGAATAATTTGGTAAATTCATCAAGCTAATTTATTTTTAGTAGCTGATAATTAAATTGGGACAATCCGAAAATAGAATATCGGACAAATAGTATGGGAGAGGGAGTTTATTTCTAGAATTAATTGCACTGATTAAATGGATAAAATTGTAACAAACGTTTTTACTTTTTTGTTATTATTTAAATCCGATTCTTGAAATTTCTTAAACAATGTTAGTTTTTACTAGTTAATAATTATTTCAAATAATTAAGAATAATTTGGTAAACTTATCAAACTTATTTATTTCTAGTAGTTGATATTTAGATCGGGACAATTCAAAAATAGAACGTCGGACAAATAATATGGGAGATGGAGTATATTTTCAGAATTAATTGCATCGATTAAATGTATAAAAATGTAATAAACCTTTTTACTTTTTTGTTATTATTTAAATCCGATTTTTTATTGGATGTATTTAAGTCATAGCATGTGGAATTTATCATGTTTTTTGACTAGATGATATGATACTATCATACAAAATGGATCTTTCTTTCTAGATCCTTAGATCCCCTTTCCAAATCTAAAATAAAATAAAAAAATCTACTTTTCTAAGTTGAAAATGAATAAAACATATATTCTAGAATTATTTAAACATTTTATGTTTGTCTCACGATATTTATAGAAAATACCCTTTAATTTTTACCGAAACACTAATAATAGATTATGATATTCAAACAAATCAAATATAGGACCAGGAGGCATACTATCGTTGAACTCGGCGAGTTGGCCAAGTGATAGGCGAACTCGTCGAGTACACCGCACCTTCTGATATTAAAAGTGAAAGAGTGGTTTTACATATACTATAAATTGTTTAAATGCATAAACTAATATATTTTTAAGAGAGTTTAGGAAGGTTGAAAGAATCGAGTACTATGAGTAAAAGAGTTCGGTAAAGTTTTGAAAATAATGATTCTTTGTCTTCCTAATAACAAACTAAGATTCGCGCTAACAACTTTGATTCCACACATGAACCGCCATACCAGACATGAAACGATTGTGTCTCGTCAATGCATAAGGCCAACCTTGTTTCAAGGACCCGGAAAATTTTGTTCCTGGATTGAAGCAACATATTTACGTTTGATATTTGATGTGTCTCAATATCTTTGGCAAATGAATTACATCTTTTTTTGATTGATGTTTTACACGTCTTAATTACTTTCTAAAACCGTCATCTATTATCTAATCCTCATTCAAGGGAAAAACATATACGGAAGCAATTGATATCAAATCCGTAAACAACAGAAATGAAGAAGTTTTCTATCTTATTATCGCCCTTAATGACAAAGCTCTTACAAGAAATGTAAAAGGAAAATAGATAATAGGCAGATTGAATAAAGACAGACTTATCTCTTGTAAAATGGCAATCTATATCCATGCGTTTGGTTCTATTATGGAAGCATGGATCGAGCAGCAGTTTGTTGTTCAAACTTGTCGTCATAGAAAATAGATAATACGCAGTTGAACATGAATATGCAAATCCTTCAATACGTTGACAACCACGTTAGTTCACAAATGGTAGTATCCATACTCCTATACTCTGCTACCGTTGAAGATCAAGAAACAATTGCTCGTTTCTTGGTTTTCCATGAAATAGCGTCCAAGAAAAATGCAATAATCAGTTAAAACGGGATTGAACCAGGGTAAACGAGTCGTTTTTTAACAGTTCCTTTCAGATCTTCACTTTCCCTTTATAACCACAGAAGTAAACTATACAAGTTTATCCTGACCAATTACTTTGGCACGAAAGTAATCGCAAAAATCAACTTTACTCGAATGACCCGTTAAAGAAAATCCACAAAAAATAACACATACTAAGAATTAAAGATACTACCCCTTACCAACTCATAAAATTATCATCTTAAAGACAACTAAAAAGAAACGAGATCCAAGTTACAAAAGTAACAACGAAACACATATCTCAAATTCAATACTAAAACGTACATAAAAACCAGCAAAATTGAATGTATTGATCAACAAAATTTCAAACCATCTTCGACAAAACAGAGAGAATCGTTTAACTTATGCAGCAATAGAAGGCTTTGAGGCAGTAGAAAGTCTGGATCTTTTCTTGGCTAAGCTTTCGCTACGTTTTTCCCTCTGTTCCTTCAATCGAGAAGCAAGAAGCTTTTGGTAATCAGCTGCCTCGGATTTTGCCTTTGCGATTCTCTTCTTTTTGTCAGCAATTCTTGCACGTTTCCTCTGTAAAGTCAATGGAGTCACCAAACGTTGAATTTTTGGTGCTTTGCTAACTTCCTTTCCTGTTATAAACCCAATGATTTGTTAAAGAATTTTTTAAGAAACTTTTCGATTACGTTTGCAGTAAAAACGAGTATAACTTACCAGCTTTGTTTGTGAAAGTTCTGCGGTATGTGTTGACATACTTCCTAACATCATCATCTTTAGAGAGGTTAAAGAGTTTACGGATCTTTGATGCCCTTTTTGGACCTCTCATTCTTGGTTTCTCGATATCGGTCAAACCAGGAAGATCATTTTCACCCTTTTTCACAATCACAAGATTCAAAACCGATAGGTCTTGGCTTACAATGCATCCACGGACAGACTTTCTCCTCCTCTCTCCGTTCCTCCTTCCAAACCCACGGAAACATGGTGTTCCTAGAAAAATAACATTAAATATATCAAAACCCAAAATAAGTTTTCGGGTAGGCTATTGAAATTACGTGTGTTATATACGCAAATTATACTTGTCCCAAAAAGAAATGCATAAACCATAGAAAATAGTCGACTTACCTCTCACTAGTAAAAGACGAACACGCCCTGGAGTTAGAACTCCCTGTTTCATTGGGAATCCTTGCTTGTCACAACCTCCCATGATTTTGAATACGTAACCTTTGAACTCCTAAAAAACATCGGGGATAAAATATTTAGGGCTAATATTCAAGAATCTGACCATCTTTCCAAGATATAGAAGATGAAGATATATACAATGAACACGAGTTTATTACCTCTCCAAGGGCATCTCCGTTAACTTCCTGTGAGATCCTCTTGTCGTAAAATGCTCGGCTGCACAATTAACAACCATTGTTTTAGGTATTGAACTCCCAAATCTTTAGACCACCAATCAAGTATTTAACAGATATGACTGAATTTGTATCTATATTTTAAAGCATAGAATCGACAAATTCAACACAACGATATTATAATGTACAATAGCAAACCAAACATAATATTTTGAGTGCAAAGGTGGCCTAGTGGTAATGCGTCGAATGTCCTTATAAAGGTCTCAAGTTCAAACCTCACTAGGTAAACATCTTGGGACAACCCGGGAAATGGTTAGAAAACGTTCACAGGACACCTCGGTTAAGCCGCGTACATCTAAGTCAAAGACTCTCCCTCCCCAAGTAACCCGTCAAGAAAACTTATAAGAAATAATAAAACACAATAAGCTGTTTCAAAAACAGTTTGTTTCAAACCACGTATCGAAAAAAAACTTATTTCACCCTAAAACAAACAAATATAAATATACATATAACTCTTCATCCAAACACTCAAAAGTACTTATTTGCTTTTTAAAAACACATTAAGCTATTTCAAAAACAGCTTATTTCACTCAAAAAAACAAACAGATATACAAATACACAAAATCTTCATCCAAACACTCAAAACTTATTATTTCCTTAAAAAAAACACCAATTAAACAGTTTCAAAAACAGCTTATTTCAATAAATAAAAAAAACATTTTCAACAAAAAAAAATCCAAAACAAAATATCTACAATTACATCAAATTAAAACCCTAAATAAAAAATTAAAAAATAAATAAATAATAATAATAAAAATTACAAAAACAATAAATTAAACAACTTTAAGCTAAATCAAAGCTTACAGTTTCTGATCATCATCAATTTCAAGCTTTTTCTGGCACCCAGTGGTGGGATTAGCAATATTAAACTACAAAAATGTCAAAAAAATATTAAAATTAAACATAAAATTGAATATAAATTTGAATTAATTTGTTAAATTTGGATAAAGATTCATACCTTCATGTTTAGTTGCTGCTTGATTTGGCGGCGATGAAGAAATTAGGGTTTTTTAGTTATAGTTGAAAAGGGGTGTGGTTATACGTATATATGTTTGTATATATAGGTCCCTTGGTTTTTGTGTTTTGTTGCTTTTTTGAGCCTTATAGTTTTTATGTGTTTTCGGTTTTGGTACTTGTGTTTATGTCGATTTGAATTTAAATGCAAATGTTTTTGAGTTGCTTACATTGTTTCTAAAGTTTACGAAATTATGGATCTCGTCTTTAAATTTGAAATATACATAAATCTTTCACCTATGAACTCTTTTCGTCCCTAGTTTCTAGCAGACATCGGGTTTAGGGACGAAAATGGTAATTGATTTCCGTAAATAGACGATTTGTGCAAAAAAAAAATTAAATTTATTGAAGACATCTGTAATTTAAGGTATAGTTTAAGAATAGTTTGTTTAAATAACTCAATGTTTTAAAAAATCATTTCGCCATGGAACCGGTCACACGTCAATTGACCGGTTAAAGTCATAGTTAAAAAAAAAACCTTGTTGAGACATATGTCGACCGATTCGGTTAATGTGGTTCGGTTTTTTAGACAACCCCATAACCAAACCGAAATATTTGGTTATTGGAAATTTTAAAACCGAACTATTGGCTATGTGATTGGGTCGATTAATTTGGTTAGATTAAATCATTTATTTCGGTTATGATTTGGTTAAATTGGTTTTTTGCTCACCCCTAATAAACATCTTGGGAGTGACCAGCTAAAGAGAACGTTTTGGTTAGGTTGTACATTAATCAATAGTTGGATCAATGATCCTAAAGAATATATGACTTGTTGTTGGATCAAAAATAGATGTAGTAAGTTGACATTAGAATGGGTTACGGTGATTAAAATTCTGATGTACTATGTTTTCATCTCTAGTTCCTCGCGAGTGGTTTCATGATCGAAATTAACAAGGATCTTATAAACATTTGTGACCATTAAAAGTCTTTTTAAAATGATCTATTCGACACAATTGTACACACATGAATATAGGATGGTTAGCGTCAATAGGTTCGATCTTCTTGAAGATTATAGAACCGTTTAAGTAAGATTGTCTTAGTTCTTCGACCTCTTTCAACACTCTATCCATGCTAGGCCTTTTCTTCCCCTCTAGCTCAACACAGTCTTTTGCTACCTTGGCGACGTATTTTATGTGCTCATTGAGCCCATCCTTTTCCATTTGATTATCAAGAATTTGAATCAAGCAACCCTTTTCTAGTAATGAAACGAAAAATATCGCAAGACCTAAGTCACTTTCAGTTCCATTGTGTGAAAACACCTTTCTACCTGTAAGAAGTTCCACCAGAACCATGCCAAAACTATTGACATCGCTCTTCTCCGTCAAAATTCCTGAACAGAAGTACTCAGGATCTATATACCCAAGTGTCCCATGCACCAATGTTTGTACATGAGTCGTGATCAATAGATTTCGTGGTGTAATTAGATTTTTGTTTTTTAAATTCTTATATATAGCTTTGATCTAAACTACAAGAAACACGGGGACCATAGAAAGCAACTTGTCCGGCTAAAATGAATAGGATCATATATTGAACCTTGATATATTGTGATTTGTTTGATACTAAAACAATATTTTTTGCCAATTAAAGAACTTGAAAATTGTAGGTGCATTTATGTAGTTACTAGATTCGTATGTACATTAACGTTTTATATCAGTCTTAAATTACTCAAATATGTGTTTTGTGATGTTTAAGTGATATTCAAACTCGTTCGCACGAATGAATGAGTTAAACAGTTTGTTTATTGATATGGTTCATTCGTACGAACCAAAGATGGTTCGCACGAATAAGAGTTCGTTCGTACGAATATGATTACATTCGTACGAATGAAATGCTGGGCCTATATATACCAGCTTAGGGTTCAACATGCGTTAAGGTTTTTGCTAGGTTTTCCGTGTGTGTGCCGAATTGTTGCTGCTGTTTTCTTTGTGTTCCAAATCGTTTAGTAAAGTCTAAACAATCATCCGAATAGTCTTCCTTAGGTCCGATCTTATCAATTATCATTGGTTTGATCTCGTTTCCTACGGTTACATATTCGCTAGATAATGATTGATCTATTTCCGCTAGGTTAGTGATACAACGTTGACTATAAGATCCGAAACAACCCCAACAAAAATACAATATGTAGATCGTCGGTTACTCCATTATTGTGATGGCGTTTTAGAAAGATTTGATCCATGTTAAGACAACGACATCCTTGTTATCTTTAGACTGGACTCGTCTCATTTTCTGTTTCGTCTTTTTCAGTGTTGGTTTAGTTGATAAAACAGAGATCTTTTATATATGTAATATCATCACTCGTCGAGTACTTAGCTAAAACAGAGATCTTTATTATTTTCTTCATTATTGATGCTCGAACATTCAAATGTGGATCTGATAAGTATATCATCTCATGAACTACGAAAAGTGTTAATGATAATAGATAAGAAAATAAACACCGACATGCACCCCTTGTTTACTGGTACTTATATTACTTAATCTTAGGTGACTCGACATTGTGACCTTCTGGTGGGAATTTGAAGCAAAAACATAATAGACAGGATTTCAGAACAACAATTTTGAACTAGAGGTATCTGGTACATCTGAGTCAGCAGAAGAAAAACTTACGATTTCCCGAGTTGGATATGGTAAACCTAAATTCATTTGAACATCCAAGAGCTCCTCTTGAACTTCTTGCATTGTAGGTCTTGCCATACCTTCACGCTCCAGGCATGATTCGACCAGATGAGCTACTCGATTAATTTGATCAGGATTACTGTCTAGCTTCACTTGATCATCTAGTATTTCAATCAAACATTCCTCTTTCACTAAACAAAGAAATTTATCTACCAGAGATCGATACCTTTTAGTTGGCACAACAGAGTTTACCTTTTCCCCGGTGAGCAACTCCACAAGTACGACCCCAAAGCTATAAACGTCACTTTTCTTAGTCAAGATACCAGAGCTGAAGTATTCAGGGTCTATGTATCCCAATGTCCCTTGCACAGCCGTGGAGACTTGCATTTTGTCTTTAGGAACAGACCGTGAGATCCCAAAGTCGGAAATCTTAACCGTGTAGTCATTATCCAGCAGTAGATTAGAAGATTTGATATCTCTATGTATTATTTTTGTAGTAGAATGCATATAAGCAAGAGCTCCTGCGGTTTCAACGGCAAAATTCAACCTCATTTTCCATGTCAGCAAAGATTCGCGAGACTTTCCATGTAAGTGGTGGTACAACGTTTCGTTGACTATATACTCATAAGCTAGTAAAGGAACATCCGTTTCAAGACAACATCCCACGAGCTTGACTATGTTGGGATGGTTGATTTGTGACAAAATTACCACTTCATTAACAAACTGTCCGATTTGGAGTGGATCAATCATTTTTGACTTCTTAATCGCCACCACGGTGCCATCTACCAAAATCCCTTTGTAAACCGTCCCAAAACCTCCTTGGCCAACTATGTTGTTGGCGCTGAAGTTGTTGGTTGCCTTTTTGAGTTCCTCTTCGCTGAAAATTTTGACAATTTGTGTCGATCCTTCATTTTCAGAGAGTAACTTCTCAAAAATCGTACCTCCGTTTCTCTTAAAAAGCGATTCCTTCTGTTTAGCAATACGTCTTTGTTTCAATAGACAGTAGGATAAAAACATCGTGAGGGATGTTACTATGGCACCCATGCCAATGCCTGCATATGATAAACTGATATTAGTATAAACGCCAGATCAACTTGACGAAGTTGTAGTTGTTTGTCAAATCATTTATCTACATAGACATATTCAAGAAATGAGTTATAGTGTACCATATTGATCATTACAAACTTACCCACATATATCTCAAGTTTCTGTACACCTTTTCTATTCTTTGTGCAACGGGTTCCTTCCTTTCGACCATCCCCACTGTAACCCTTCGGGCAATGGCAAGTATGACTTCCGTCAGTGTTGTTACAAAGATGTGTGCAACTGTTCAGAAGGGCGTCTTCACACTCATTAACATCTGATTAATTAAAAGTGCACATAGAAAGAGTTAAAATGATATGTAAAACTTACTTTACATGATGGAAGAAAACATACATATACAAGAAAAATGACATTATGTTAGTGACATAAAGCAATAAAGAAGATGAAATGAATACCTTCACAACCGTATTCAAGGTAGGGATTTCCTTGATAACCGACAGAACAACTGCAACGATAGCCCGGGCCATTATTAGCATCAAAACACTTGCTATTTTGTTTACACAAGTAACTACTTATGTTGTTCTGGGCTTCTTGACAGCTTGTATTACCTACTGTCCAATCTAGGAGCATCTCATACGAATCAAGATCTTGATTCTTCAAGTTAAACAAATTGGTCAATGAAAAGTTATATCGGCCATCTTCTACAATGAATGCGTAGCTGCAATTATTAAAAGTCGGCTTCCCTACATTGCCTGTATTACTCTCTACATTAAAGCGGAATCTTGTGATTTCTGCAGATTCTATTACAGCTTGACAACAACCAATCGTACTTGCACATGACCCGACGATAGGGTTGCAGCTTCCAGGCATCGTGGGGCAGCCCGCTTGATAATCTTGGCCATTCTTGATGTTTCCCCTAGTGTCACAGCCAAGAGCTGTGATCTTGTTCCGACTAATAGAAATGGGGTACCTTGACAAAAACACCAACGGGTCTTCTGACCCAACCATATTTGTCATGTTGTAGCAAATATGAGCCACCGGTGATATAACACGTAGATAACCTTCAAGTGATATTTCTGTCACATCTACGCTCATATCCTGTATACGTGCTCTCCCAGAAGGCGTAATACAGCTTACCATGTAAGATTTGTCGAGGTAACAATTTTCGTCTATTCCAAAAGGGTAAGGAATTGTAACATTGTTGCATGTCTTTGAGCATTCTGGAACAGGTTTGGTCTGACTTTTACTTAAATTTGACTGTAAAAGTATGCTCAAAAAGAGTAATACTGGAAAAAATAGGTGTATTCTCATGGTTTAATCACATTAATCTTAATGTTTTATTTTTTCATATATATATCTTTTGATAAAATCTAGAAGAAGCAACAAGGACCACAAGAAAGCGACTAGGCCGGCTACCTTCGTTTGATGTTAGGAACAAGATTCTTAATTTGCCAATCAAGAAACATCAAAAAATACACCGAAGATGACATGATCTAGTTGAACCAGTCGTATAATCCGTTTTGTCCCTATCAATATTTGTTTATAGTAGCAAAATAAGTTTTACCATTTCTTGTGTAGCGACAATAAGAATGATGGATGAAATCTACAAGAGTAGGAAGTATTTTGTCCCAATTAAGCGAGTGCTTTTTTGTTTCGTTGTCTGGCTCTTGCGGTTGTGTTCTTTGCTACTATAATATAAAGCTACTCATGCACTCAACCACTAGAATTAGTCGAATGGTTTTATATGACATTACGATATAAGTTCATCTTGAGGCATGACCCATCACCAAACAAAGAAGCTGTTGTGAATACATTTTCAAGAAGAAAAGAGAAATGGTCAAATTATGCTATCATATAACCGAGAAATAACACTTCATGAAAGACTACACATTTCCTTTGTCGCTTTGTATCGATCAAAATTATCAAAGTAAGATTGTGTGTCTTCATGGAATCACTATGTGAGCCAGATTGACCCTCTTTGTCTTCGGGAGGGAAATTCGACATATTTATCCACTTAGTATTTTCCCCTAAGGCCTGTAAAAGATTCCCATCTGGTAACAAAATAGACAAATAACATCATGGAATCACTATGTAATCCGATTTCGGGCTACTAAGCTTATACAGTAATAACATATGAAAGAAAAAAGCAGCAACCTTTGTAACGAAAATGCACGTGGAGTCGGACATGCAAATGCTGCAACGACGATCATGACAGATAAATCGAAGACGAGCAGCACATATAATATCTTTTAAACGAAAAAACCTATAGCTATAAATATACTTATTTTATCGGCAAAACCTATTAAACTAATTTTTACTTTTTACATAACGAAAAATCCCGCAACAAAGTACGGGCAATACAAACCTTGTTAGTCATCAATACAAGAACCTGATTTCATGTTTCGATATATCCGAAGTTATATCAATAACTTAGGGACATATACTATAAAACACAAGTTTAGTCACATCACAACAAGAACAAAATACATCAGACAAATTTATTTTTGTTTTAGAACATTCCAAAGTACCCTACACTATAGAAACTTTAGTAGCTTATGAACAACCAATAAAACAAAAGGCAGGCATGGAACGGTTTAAATGAGAGACTAATTAGTGAACTCAAACTCGAATAGAAGAATTCCAATGGAGATCACGCTTAAAGTGATTCCGTTTTTGATGATATTAATCGCGATATTATCAAGAACGATAGAAGCTCAATCCTTGCCCGGGTGCCCAGATAAATGTGGGAATCTAACAATCCCATATCCTTTTGGTTTCACCAAAGGGTGCTACTTAAGCAAAACCTATGAAGTAAACTGTACAAAACTACAAATCCGAAACACTAGATTCAAACTGTTAAGCATTTCGCTTAATGGTCATATGCGTGGCTCATTGCCAATGGGCCGCCGCTGTTACCACATGGGTAATGGTAATAATACATGGTCAGAACCTACAATAAAGCTGTCTAGATTTCCTATCTCAAGCACGTTGAACCTCTTGACGACAGTGGGGTGTGATTCTAGAGCCAACATGAAGGTCGTTGGACGTAATGATTACATAACAGGATGTCTATCAATGACTGGCTGCGATATGTTAGTCAATGGTTCATGTTTGGGCATGGGTTGCAGCCAGGTTCCTGTCCCTTATAAGGTGACAAGTTTTCGAATCCATACACAAAGAAACACAAATGAGACTGTCGGGAAATGGAGTTTCAATAAGTGTACATACGCGTTTCTTGTTGAGAAAGGTTATTACTCGTTTCTTACAACGGATCTTGATAATATGGAAAATCGGTCATTCCCTGTGGATTTTGAATGGTCTGTTGGGAATACAAGCTGTGAAGAAGCTCAAAAGAATGATAGAGATTACGTATGCAAAGAGAATACTGTATGTATCGACACTTTGACTGAATTCAATCAAAGTTACCAGGGATATCGTTGTCAATGCGCTCAAGGGTACGAGGGAAACCCGTATCTCCCAAATGGTTGTCAAGGTAATTAAGGTGTTTAAAATGTCAACTTACTTTTTGTATTGTCACATCTTACTATATTGTGCCTCACTATATACCGGCTAAGCCGATAAAACCTTGCCGACATGGTTGTGATGTGACATAATCTAGCTTACATTGCCTCAACGCTTTAACTAACTTCTTTAAAATCCTAAAGAAGAGAGGAGAAAAGCCTTAATGTGTGTTTTTAAAGAGAATGTAACGAATTAACGACAGAAATAGAAATAAGGAATTAACATTCCCAAGTCTAAGCCATGTCAACTCATGACCATGTCGGTAAGGTTTTACCGACTTAGCCCGTATCCCTGTCTACATAATGATTCAAAATGGAGAAAAATTGAAATATATTAGACTAATTTAATCGGCCAATTGGTACTAATGAAAACTATGTTGATATTCTAGATAAATAACCCTGTTAAATACCATTTGTTGAGAAATGAGAACTGATGTCTGTATGTGATGTGTTTTCAGATACCAACGAGTGCGAAGGACCTGATAAACCCTGCATATATGGTTGTGTTAACACGAATGGAAGCTACAATTGTCCGTGCCTCTGGGGTCAGCGTGGAAATGGTAGAAAGAAAGGGAGTGGTTGCTCTTATTCGGGAAGGTCGATTTTTGCCAGTAAGTATATATATAGAACTTTTTCTGAAAAAAATATTGTCATCCGCAACGACCTGAAATCGTTGCTAAACAGCCAAAAGACACTGGTAGTTTCTGTCAGCAGCGAACTTGGCAACAGAATTTTTCGCGAGCATACACAAGCTTGGCGATTGAGTCTTATGCACTTTCTAACGACCAATTTTACCTGTTAACAGGCATTAGCACGGGCATTGCAGCATCCGTTGTGCTAACACTTATCCTATATGGGGGACTCAAGCAAAGGCAGATCATGAAGAGCAGAGAGAAGTTTTTCAAGAAAAACGGCGGTTTGATTCTACAAAAGCTACTCTTTGAATCTAAACAATCTTCACAAATGTCCAAGATTTTTGCAGCTGGAGTTCTTGAAAAGGCGACAAATAACTTCCACAAATCCAATGTTATCGGTCAAGGAGGTTGTGGTATAGTTTATAAGGGTACTCTAGCAGATAAAACAATGGTTGCCATCAAGAAATCCAAATCGATAGACGAGAACCAGATCGAGCAGTTTATAAATGAGGTGATCATTTTATCAGAAATTCGCCACCAGAATGTTGTCAAACTTTTAGGTTGTTGCCTAGAGACACAAACACCTCTTCTAGTTTATGAGTTCGTAACCAACAAAACCTTCTTTCACCACTTACATGAAATAGACTACCTAACATCCATGACGTTTGAAAAGCGGTTAAACATAGTCTCACAGACGGCAGAAGCCATTGCTCATATACACTCAAACACACAAATCATTCATAGAGACATTAAATCTTCAAACATACTTCTAACCGATGACTACACCGCTAAAGTGTCTGATTTTGGCATTTCAAGGTTCATTCCCATTGATCAGACTCATTTGCAAACATTGGTGCATGGGACACTAGGGTACATAGATCCTGAGTACTTCCGTTCAGGAATTTTGACCGAAAAGAGTGATGTTTATAGTTTTGGCATGGTTCTTGTGGAGCTTCTTACGGGTAGAAAAGTCTTTTCACAAGATGGAACCGAAAGTGACTTGGGTTTGGCGACATATTTTGTGTCTTCCTTAGAAAGTGATTGCCTGACTCGAATTCTTGACGAGAAAGTAAAAAAAGATGGGCTCGATGACCATATTCAGAAACTTGCCAAGCTTGCAAAAGATTGTGTTGAACTAGAAGGCAAGAAAAGGCCTAACATGAAAGAAGTGAAAGAGGAACTCAAGGTGCTAAGTCAATATTTCCTAAGGGGCTCTATCATCTCCAATAAAGTCAAATATTTTGACCATGACCAACTTATCCTCCGTGACTAATAAAGTCAACTTTGATTTACTATGAATACATTTGTTTCCGTAATGATAGCTTAGTGATTAGGGACATAGAGATAAAATCGCGAGTCATGAGTTCAAATGAGCCACCCACTATGCAGTGGCGGTGCACCATTGCAGATGCTGCTACGGTCATTGTCATGATAACGAATTCTGTACATCATCTAATACGCCATGTTACAATAATCGTGTCCATTTTTGTCTCCCTCGTGCTTTATATAATACAACTTGAGGGACAGTTACATATTAACAAACCATTAGCCAACAAAATAAGGGCCCGGTCTCGAGGATTGATGTATACAAAGTTATGTCAATAAACTTATGTACATGTTATAAATGAGGTGATCATTTTATCAGAAATTAGTCACCCAAATGTTGTCAAGCTCTTAGGTTGTTGTCTAGAAACACAAACTCCTCTCTAGTTTACGAGTTTATAACCAACAAAACCGTCTTCCAACATTTACACGAACACGACTTTATTTCTTCAATGACGTTTGAAAAGCGGTTAAACATAGCAACACATACCGCAGAAGCACTTAATTATATACACTTCACTACACAAATCGTTCATAGGGATATTAAATCGTCAAACATATTTTTGACCGATGACTTCACCGCTAAAGTGTCTGATTTTGGCATCTCTAGATTCATTCCTGTTGATCACACTCACTTGCAAACGTTGCTTCACGGAACACTTGGCTACATAGATCCTGAATACTACCGTTCAGGAATTTTGACCGACA
Source organism: Senecio squalidus (assembly GCA_910822075.1). Taxonomy (NCBI): domain Eukaryota; kingdom Viridiplantae; phylum Streptophyta; class Magnoliopsida; order Asterales; family Asteraceae; genus Senecio; species Senecio squalidus. The sequence continues at coordinate 65,901,720 of CAJVGC010000065.1, forward strand.
AGAGTGATGTTTATAGTTTTGGCATGGTTCTTGTGGAGCTTCTTACAGGCAGAAAGGTTATAAGTCAATCTTACTTAAAGGCTTCTATCGTCTCGGAACAAGTCAACTTTGACCATGACCATCTTATCTTGTTTGACTAATAAAGTCAAACGTTAATACAGTTTTCTTTCGTATAATGTTTCATTATGTAGACGAGAGACCAAATACGCTATAAAACATTCAAAGTAGGAACCATATCCGTAAAAGGTTTGCATGATTAACCAGCGGTAAACCACATGGATCATTTATATAATTTACTCGAATTTCTACACTAATGAGAAACATGACGTATTCATACCTTATACTATTATCCACATATGATTTTATAACATCATAGAAAATATAATCCCTATAATAGTTCATATAATAACTTACATATTATCCTCTACTGACCGTATGTATTGTTGACCACTAAAAGGCGTCGTTTGTTGCTAGCCTTTTCACAATGAGCATCCGTAATCGTCACTCATATCAATGTCAATGTCGGAGTCATCCAAATCATCAAAATCCATACTGTCACCAAGAAGTTGCGATGACTCATCATTTAGCCCTCCCGGATGTGTTCTTGCCTCTTGTATTATTGATAATATTTCATCGACGTTTTGATAGGCGTAATTTGAGTTTGTGTTGTGAGAACTTCCTCCGGTCATTAAATCAGTAGGCAAGTTCATTAAAAACCATGGGTGGATTTGTATGTCTTGAATGGTTATTCTCTGCATAAACCCGAAAATAAGAACATATATAAGTAAAAATGAAATACTTGTGGTTGGATAAATTACTTATTTGCCCATATCCATTATAACAATAGTGTCCATTTCGACATATTTAGTTATATATGGGCGATTGAAACGGGTCAAAAGGGTTATAGTTAAAACTTAGCTAAGATAGAACGGGTCAAACTGGTCGAAAGATACCCAATATCAAATAAAATGTTTATAACCTCTTCAACTGTTTAATTAAAAAATGGTCAAAAAAAAAGTGCTGGTGGGTCAACGGTCAACCCAATTTGACCCGTCCCATTTTCGTCAAAAAGGTAAATATTATAAACTTCTGTAAAATGGAACTGGTCAAAAAGACCCGTGCCATTTTGAATGGTTACGTATGAACTATGAAGTTTATCACCTTCTCGGGGTTGGCAACGAATATCCTATATAAAAGATGTTTGCATTCCAACGAAATTTCAACAGTATCCGGAATCGCGTATTGGACATTAAGAATCCTCTGTCATATATAAAACCAAGTTTAATCAAACTCCATAAAAAATGAGATTTTTATAACTTTTCAAAATTTAAAATATTACTCACAGTAACGGTTGTGCGGAAGTTTTTTGGATCATCGGGATCTCCGAAGGGATATGCCCCAACTAACATCACATACAGAGTAACTCCACATGACCAAACATCTGCAAGCTACAATTCGCAAGGGTTAAAATAGGTATTTTAAAAAAATACCAACGATGCAAATCACCCGTCTATTAAAGAACTAAAAGTTCAAAGGAAGCACCTTTCCATCATATTCTTTTCTAGATAAAACTTCGGGTGCAATGTAAGCTGGTGTTCCAACTGCTGACTTTGGTTGAGAATGCAAAACCGCTGACTGAATTGCACAAATATTCAAAACTTGTAAATCTTGTTTTCATTCGGTGGGTCTAAAATAAATGGTTAGGCATTAAAATCGAAAAAATGTATATGACATTGTAGTATAACTAATACCTTAGAGTACCCAAAATCACATATTTTAACACGTGGAGCTGTGCTTCCATCTAGTAACGTGTTTTCGAGCTTGAGATCTCTGTGACAAATTTCCTACAGCACGACAATCCCAAATAACTAAAACTAGAAACAAAAAAAAATTGCAAATCGAGATAATAGAAGCGAAATTTTATACCATCGAATGACAATAACTAACTCCCGAAATAAGTTGTTGAAAGAAAAATCTTGCCTAGTTAACATGAGAATAAACTGACTTAAAAAACTTGGGAACAAAAAAACGAAATATTCTGATTAACAATAACTTTACATTATGAAAAAGTTATATAACTTGCCTCGTTTTCGCTGAATTTACCGGCATTGCATATCCTATTGAAAAGCTCTCCTCCGGCTGCATACTCCATGACTATTGCTAAATGAGTTGGTGTTAATAACACCTGAAAATATCGGTCGAAAACATCAACCATTACATTTTATTTACTTTCTATAAAATGACTTACGAAAGCTGAAACTTTAATTATCTGCAAATTGATATTCGCCTATTCGGTATTCATTGGATGATAGATCATAAGTTCATAACACACAAGTATGCAGAAACCGGTAAGCCTAAACTATCGAACAAAACAAAAAAAGTCAATCCTGTAAGCCTAAACTATGAAACAAAACACATTAAACCCCACTCGGCACTCAGTGATCCCTTTACTTCGCCCCCACGAGAAGAAACAACTTAATAGAAAACACATTAAAAGAAGTAAAAGTTACCTCTTTGAATCTGATAATATTTGGATGCCTTAAAGATCTATGATTCATAATTTCCCTTTGCACATGTTCGTCAATCTGCAAAATTTCAAGAATCATGATCAAACCCATAATTTATTTTGCATTAATCAACACATCAAGTTCATAAAAACATCAAAAAGATTCATCAAAACCAAACCTTTATAACAAAAAGAAACAAACCCATTAATTATTTTGCATAATCAAGACATTTAATAATTAAAACTATCAAAAGATTCATAAAAATCAAAACTTTAAACAAACCCATAAATTACATTAATTACATAACCATAACCAAGATAGTCTATTAGTAAGGCATCCTGATATCCGCGTAGAGGTCTTAAGTTCAAACCTCCCTAGTTAAGCATCTTGGGTCTTGGGGCCAAAGGAAAAGGGTCGGAAACAGTCATAAGGTACCAAGTTAGGCCGTGTACATCTAACCCGAACATGGAAAAACCTCTAGTTTACAATACATTAAGTACATAAAACCATCAAAAAAATTCATAAAAACCAAAACTTTAAACAAACCCATAAATTATTTTGCACTAATCAATACATTAATTAGATAACCATAACCAAGATAGTCTATTAGTAAGGCATCCTGATATCCGCGTAGAGGTCTTAAGTTCAAACCTCCCTAGTTAAACATCTTGGGTGTTGGGGCCAAAGGAAAAGGGTCGGAAACAGTCATGAGATACCAAGTTAGGCCGTGTACATCTAACCCGAACATGGAAATACCTCTACGTTTACAATACATTAAGTACATAAAACCAACAAAAGATTTATAAAAACCAAAACTTTAAACAAACCCATAAATTATTTTGCACTAATCAATACATTAATTACATAACCATAACCAAGATAGTCTATTAGTAAGGGATCCTGATATCCTCGTAGAGGTCTTAAGTTCAAACCTCCCTAGTTAAACATCTTGGGTGTTGGGGCCAAAGGAAAAGGGTCGGAAACAGTCATGAGATACCAAGTTAGGCCGTGTACATCTAACCCGAACATGGAAAAACCTCTACGTTTACAATACATTAAGTACATAAAACCAACAAAAGATTCATAAAAACCAAAACTTTAAACAAACCCATAAATTATTTTGCACTAATCAATACATTAATTACATAACCATAACCAAGATAGTCTATTAGTAAGGGATCCTGATATCCTCGTAGAGGTCTTAAGTTCAAACCTCCCTAGTTAAACATCTTGGGTCTTGGGGCCAAAGGAAAAGGGGTCGGAAACAGTCATGATGAGATACCAAGTTAGGCCGTGTACATCTAACCCGAACATGGAAAAACCTCTACGTTTACAATACATTAAGTACATAAAACCATCAAAAGATTCATAAAAACCAAAACTTTAAACAAACCCATAAATTATTTTGCACTAATCAATACATTAATTACATAACCATAACCAAGATAGTCTATTAGTAAGGCATCCTGATATCCTCGTAGAGGTCTTAAGTTCAAACCTCTCTAGTTAAACATCTTGGAAAAGGGTCGGAAACAGTCATGAGATACTAAGTTAGGCCGTGTACATCTAACCCGAACATGGAAAAACCTCTACGTTTACAATACATTAAGTACATAAAACCATCAAAAGATTCACAAAAACCAAAACTTTAAACAAACCCATAAATTATATAGCCCTAATCAATACAATAAGTACAAAAAACATCAAAAAGATTGATAAAAATCAAACCTTTTGCCCTCTTTCAATAAATTTAACAGCAAACAATTCTCTAGTCCCCTTATCTCTAACAAGTTTAGCTACACCAAAATTACCAGACCCAATTTCTTTAACCAATTCATATCTTTCCATATTTGCCCAAATTCAATCAACCCTAGACTCTGTTTTTGGGGAAAATTTGTTGAAGTTTGGTGGGTGATGAAGTGTTTTAGGGGTTATAGTAAAGATAGAAGAGTAGACTTGAAATGTCACTTTCTATATATAGAAATGTTTGATGGGTGTAAAAAAGAATTATGAGGACCCATACCTTGCTATTAATGGATGAAAAATAGGTGTCTTAAGTAGGTGTGTTTTGAGATTTGAGGTGTTGTAATCCACTATACCCAAACTTTAGTTTTAAAGTTTTAATTTTTTTTTTTTCGGAAGAAAATTAATGACGTAAGAGCATCCGAAGTGGTCTTGTATTGTATATTTGTATGTATTGAGGAAGTTCTCGAGCTGGCTTGCTTCCGCTAACACTCGTTTCTTGGTTTATTGCTAAAGAAAAAATTATTAGACCTATGGATATTGAATTGTAGTTGAATGGTAATAATAAAATGATTTTTTTATATTTTATTAAAATTCATAATATCAAACAAAAGAATTAGTAAATAAAAAGCTTCGTTTTGTAAGAGATAGAGCACTTCTTACTCGAAAGCTTAAAGCTGATATAATATGGGTTGTGAAAGTTATCTAAGTTGTTGTTCATTTAACGCGTTATAACCGATTCACTAGTACACCGGCTCGATTCGCCAGTCGTGCTTACGCATATAATATTAAGGTAAAATAGTGTAAAGATTTGTCCATATCAACTAAAAGTTCAATATCTTTTAATTTCTTTACTTTATTTCGCGAATCGATTTTTTTTCTTAACAAAAGATATAAACTCCTATAAATAAAAATTTAAAATAATCTTTTATACAGAATCACAATCCTTCTCTAATACAACTAATAAAATCAAATTCGTATAATTTCCAATTTAATCCATATTTTTTAATATTTTTAAATATTGTTTAATAATAAAAATAATTTTAAAAAATATTATTTTTTTTCATATAAAACCCCACAAAATTCTTCTATCTTTCTCTGTTACAAATATTCAAAACCCTAAACCTTAAACCCTAAAATTCTTCGATGGCTTCCTGCCGCGAACACGAGGTGTACATGGCTAAGCTCTCCGAACAAGCCGAACGTTACGAAGAGATGCTGCATTACATGGAAAAACTGACCACCTCCCTCTCCGACACCGAAGAACTAAACGTCGAAGAACGCAACCTACTTTCCGTAGCATACAAAAACGTCGTAGGCGCTCGACGCGCATCGTGGCGAATAACTTCATCTATCGAGCGAAAGGAAGAGTCTCTAGGCAATGCTGATCATGTTAAGGCGATCAAGCAGTATCGCGCGCAGATTGAGATTGAGTTGAATAAGATTTGTGAGGGGATATTGAAGATGTTGGATGGGAAACTTGTTCCGAGTGCGAGTTCTGGGGACTCGAAAGTGTTTTATTTGAAGATGAAAGGGGATTATCATAGGTATCTTGCTGAGTTTAAAACGGGTGGTGAACGTAAGGAAGCGGCTGAAAATACTCTTGATGCTTATAAAGCAGCTCAGGTACTGTTTTCGCGCGTTTTTTGTTGAATGTAATGTGTTTTTGATATGTTGTTTATGTAATAATGTATGCATATTTGTTACTATCGATTAAAAATTAGGATTTTTTTTCGTTTGTTGATTCTAATTTTTATAACTAGGTTTGCAAACGATAGCTATAGTTTCTGTAACTGGACCACCGGGGTGATTTTTTAACCTTAGGGGCTAACAAACCGGTGTTCGGGATTGCATATTTGTAGTGTTATAAGTGTTTGGATAAAACTGCGTTTTGACTTATTTTATAAATAATAACGTACTTATTTTTAAGCACCAACTTGATGCTTATTTCAGAACGCATGTTTTTCAAAAAACACTTTTGAATATGAACAATTTATGTAATTTAATATACTGTTTGGTTTAATAAATTGATTTTAACGTTTTATGTCACTTCGTACTCTAGTTTAACGACCTATGTTGTTTGAATCGCGATAAAGTATTTACTTTCCCAAATGTACGAGCTCCTATGTTTCTAACTTCGTAAAAATTTAATGATTGGTAGATTCTTATGTCGTTTTCTTTCTTTTAAAAGATGTCTTTTTCGCTTTCAAAAAGATGTCTTTCTTTATGATAGAAGTGTCGAGGTTTTTAATACAGCTGCAGAGTATGGTGACATCCATTACTATGGAAATTAAATAACCCGAAACCTTAAATGTTTTGCCTAACTTGAATCTTAGAAAGTGATAGTAGTGTGAGGATGTACAACGAAGTACTTTCCGTAGTTTGGTGAATTATTTCTCATTGATTTCTTGCTGTAAAATTTTACCGTTTGGGTCAGAATGAATAAATTTACCCAAATAGTTGATGAACTTAATGTACCCAGCTTCGTTTTTTACATTTGAAGCCGAAAATCATATAATACGAATGTCTTTATTGATGTGTAATATAACATTTTGTTTTGTAGGATATTGCTAACAGTGAACTCGCCCCAACTCACCCAATCCGTCTAGGACTTGCTCTTAACTTCTCAGTCTTTTACTATGAAATTTTGAACTCTTCAGACCGTGCATGCGGTCTTGCTAAACAGGTATAAAAAAAAACTTGCATAATACCCGTAAATTTGAAATCACATTTTAAATTATGTATCGTTTGGTATTAATAATTATTTTTCAGGCTTTTGATGAAGCGATTGCTGAGTTGGATACTTTGGGTGAAGAATCGTATAAGGATAGCACTTTGATCATGCAACTTCTCCGTGATAACCTTACTTTGTGGACTTCTAATATCCTGGTATGAAAATAAAACAGTTTCTTCGTTGTGTTTTTCCAGAAAACTATTTTTTAAACGGGACATGTTAAACTTGTTCTAAGACTTATTTTTAATGCATTTAACCTCGTAAATCATTTGATTTTGACCCGAATTAAAAATGACCCGTTTCAGTTGACCCATCCATCTTGTATCAGATTATTGACATATGAATATTGTGTGGCAGGATGAGAGTGGTGAAATCAAGGAAGCAGTTAGCACAAACCTACATATATAATGAGCGTTCCCTATTTCGTATATGGTTTTATTAGTAGAATGCGATTGATTAGATTTGTCTTCGGGGTTTTTGATACTTGGTAGACTTTTTATCATCTTGCTTTCAATCGTGTTGAATAGTCGTTTATGTTTCTTTTGGTTTTTGGTGGTTAATCTACTATTATCTATGACCTTAAAGCGTAAACTTTGGTCTTATTCTAAGTTAAATAGTTTCCTTTTCTTGTTATGTTTTTTCGTTATGAGTTTTTAATTTGGCAATGTCACTAACAAGTCTAGCCATGTTTCTTATAAAATAAAAAAAAGTTGGGATTTCTCGATCATCTCAAAAACTAAGATTCGTGTTTCCTATTATGATGTTCTAAATCTCAAAAAAGTTTTGAGTAATGTTTACCTTTTGTTCAAGCAATTGTGTAACATGTCGAGGTAATTTCTAACTTCTTGCTAGTTTTTTCTCTACGGTTTAATAAAAGTTCTACGCTTTCTGTTACGCCTTTTTTCTATGCAATGATAGCACAATATGAAGGTGTTAAATGCACCAGTCAAATGTACATCAAAACCAGTCAAAGCAAGAAGAGGGGACCAAAGGCAAGAATCTATTGCTAGATTTGCTACATTAGCTTATATTCTTCTTCAAAAACAATCTGTATCATGTGGAAAAACAGACACCGGAATTATCGGAGCGGGGACCGAAACAACGACACAACAATGCTATACTTATTGAAGCACATTAAGAGCAAAACAGAGAACCCAAAAAACATATAACAACTTCACAACTGACTAGCACAAGTTATTAAAATTTGAAATTTATTAAATAAACTGAATACTGCTGACAGAAACGTTACCATAGAGAATTAGAGATTCAGACTAGTTTTACGTTGTTTCATAATGTAAACGATAACAAATCTTGAAAGTTTTGATATTAGAAACTTACACGATGAAGATTCTATCCCTAGTTGCAAAATATATTTCTCGTTCTTAAGAAATCTTAAAGATAAAAACTTGTTAATGACCCATCAAAGGTTACAATTGTATAGCGCTAAACATCATATAAACAAGAGTTTTTGTGCTTAACTAGCTCTACAATTGTAGCTCGGTGTCTGTTTTAGCTTATTTTCAAGCTTACGAATTTATTTTGTTCCGCTTATTCTTCATAAGCCACTTTTTCTATTTATGAGCTTATTCCGGGGTTTCAACTCATAACAAGCTAAAATAAACCGAACAAAAATAGCTCATAAACCCGAACATAAGCTAATACAAACACCCCTAAAAAGGGCAAAAAGGTAAAGATAAGATCATATCTATAATTTATCACATAAAGCTAGTCAAATTACACACTTTTTAGTCAAAACAATTCAAAAATAAACTATAAAATTGTAAAAAATATGCCAGTAAATTACCATTCTACCCCTAGCAATCGATCAATCTTGATGAAAAAAAAACATACTAATTTCAGGGTTTCTTTTTACATAATCCATTCATGTACATTTGCATACTGATTCAACATATACATACATATATCTATATGTATATATTTGTAACAAAAAATCCCTAATATCAAAACTTACCAATTTCCCCCATCAGTTTGATTTCCATCTAGGGCTTGGTGCCGGTGGGGTAGGAGATAACGGCGTTAACTGTTGAAATCTCGCCGGTGAAAACTGAAATCCAGGCGATAAACACCCAAACGGTAACGGAGAAGACGGCGGCGCGTGAAACTCAATCGGCGCGTGAAGCTCCGGCTGTGATAACAAACCAGATGGGTTTTGTTGTACCGGTAAAGGGTTACCGAATCCGGTAACATTCGTCTGAAAGCACCTCATATACGCCGAGATCGGAGATTCCGCCGTCGCGTGGACCGCCGGTAACGGCGGCAACGGAGATAATAGCGGTCGTGTGCCGGAAAAAAAACGTGGGTTTTCACCGGGGAGAGGAAATTTTCCGACTTTATCCAACGGCGGTGGTCGGATTCTTTGTAATCTAGAACTTTGTGGCTTTACCGGTTGGGATTGAACCTGAACCGGGTTTATTATCCTTTCGTGAGCCGGTGAACCGGTGAGTTTTTGAACCACATCTCGGAAATCACTTTTACTAACATTATAAACCGGCGGCTGATGTTGTTGTTGAAGATGGTTATTAAGATTGGACGGCTGAGATTCATTTTGATGATGATGATGATGATCAAGAATCAACGGCTGAGATTGAATCTGGGGATTATTATGATTATGATCAAATTCAAAGGGTTTTCTGATTGGGGGTTTTGAAATCTTGTGAGAAAGTTTATGAATTTGATTTAAGTGAGGATTTGTAGGATTTGGGTTAGGGTTTATAGCAGCAGATGAAGATTCTTCAACAGATGAATCACACCTTTTATCCATGATTTTGATTTTGATTTGATTTTCACACACACTCAATTCACACACTTGACAAATCCTTTCTCTCTCTAGATCTATATATATATATGAGTTATTCTATAAGTATAATTAATTATAACTTGTCTATGGTTTGTTAGATTTCATTTGTGGTTTTTATATTTTTGTAAGGAATTAATAACAAATAATCATCTATCACTTGTACTTTATAAAAATAATCATCTAATTTGTGACGAATTTTTCGCGATATTTTATCGTCGCGAGAAGTACTTAAAACAAAATTAGACCAATAAAAATAAGATACGTCGTCGCAAAAATGAATATTGACGTTAGAAATGAATAGTGTCGCGACAACGTGTCAAATTTTTATTAGTCTAATTAAAATATGTGTATCTTCGCGACGAGAAAATTGTGGCGAGAAATCTGTCATGAATTATGTGATTATTTTTATAAAGTGTTAGTGATATGTAATTATTTTTGTAATTTGCTCTTTTGTAAGAGCATGCGAAGTGATATATTTGATTTTAGGATTGTTATATATTACGTCATCAAAACATCTTCCATCTAGTTGTCAAATTTACAAATAACTTGGTTATGGGAGCTTTTTTTTTTCATTATTTTGTACCATTGGAGTAAAAAGAAAAAGAAAAATTAATGACGTGTTATAGGGTAAACGAGGTTCATAACGAGATGGCGGGGAATAAACGAAGCCACAATCGGGTTGTCAATGGAGAGCGAGATTGATAACGAATCTACTCTGGTTGCTCGTAAAAAAATTTTGTTTAGATATCGTGTTATATGCGATTTATACAATTAACAAGTTTTAAAACTCTTGTATAAACCTTTTGTATTATAGACGGTATCCGAATGAAATATTTTCTATTAAAAATGTGATTATGTTTTTTAAAAACGTATAAACGAAAACTACAATCCAATGAATTCAAATACACATTTTATGACCTTAACAACTTTCTTTAATTGGTAATTTTATTGTATGTAGAGGTAGAGATTAAGTTTCTTTAAGTGGTAATTTTATTGTATGTAGAGGTAGATATTAAGTTGGAAAAATGAGTTAGGAATTAAAGCTTTAGCTACCAATTAAATTTGAAGTTTTATCTTTGTCAAAGTTATTTTTTAAATAATTATTTATAATAAAATTTTGTTTCTTTTAACAAAAAATATTTATAATTTAAATGTTCTTTTTATGGTACAAGTTTATTTTTATGAAGATAAATTCTTGAAAGCTTCATATATATATATGGATGCTTATTTATTTATTTAAAGATGATGATTAAAACTTTAATCTTTAATATATAATAAAAGATGCGTATTAAATGTCAACTGAAGAAAAATATTCGAATGGGTTAATTTTTTTGATTTTAACCGTTAGATATAAAGCTTTAATATAGATAGTATTTAGAGTTAATTACATAATTGGTCCCTGTGTTTGTTCCAAAACAACGGGTCCAGTCCCTGGGTCGAAATTCCTTCGGACCCAGTCCCTGGACCCTATCTTTGGTTGCACGTTTGGTCCCTCCCTCTAACGTTCGTTTATTTTGATCGTTAAGTGAGTCATGTGCTTCTCACGTGAGGGGCATTATAGATATTTTTTTTTTTTTACAGGGGCCACTTATGTATTATTACTATGAAATTGTTTTAGAGAGAGAAACATAAAAAGTCAACACCGTTTTCTTCGATCCCCCAAAATTAAACAACGAGATCGAATTGCAGATATTTTGATTACATTCAGAAACAACACCAAATGATTACATATACTTTGATCCTAAAGAACCTTTCATCAATATACTTTCAAATTGACGATTTTCAATCAATTCCACATTTCAATTTAGGATCAAACCAGTTTTAAACAGAACCTATATTAATCATAATCTTCACAGAACCATAACCCGATGAATTACTCACAGATTTGCATCGAATTCATTGATAAACTACAGAACCATAACCCGATGAATTAACCAAAACATTTAAAACATTGACCACCTTGTGCTGCCGGAAAAGTAGGTTCACCACCCTGAGCTGCCGGAAAACCAGGTTGACCACCCTGAGCCGGTGGATAACCGGGTGACAACACAGATGGACCACTCTTTCTTCTCTCCTCCGGCAGCAGCTCCGATGAATTAACCAAAACATTTAAAACATTGACCACCTTGTGCCGCCGGAAAAGTAGGTTCACCACCCTGAGCTGCCGGAAAAACAGGTTGACCACCCTGAGCCGGTGGATAACCGGGTGATAACACAGATGGACCACTCTTTCTTCTCTCCTCCGGCAGCAGCTCCGGCTTCCTTCGGTAGCTTTTTCCCGGCTTTTGGTTTCTTCTCCGCCGGTGCTTTTTCTGCTACGGCCGCTGGCTTCTTCTCTGCCTTTGGTGCCATTGATTTTGGAATTGAAATTTCTAGGGTTTTCAATTTGAATTTGTTGTTGGAGATGAGAATGATTTAGGGATTCAATATATTGACTAAGATCTTTTTGTTTTTAGGAATAAAAAGTAATAATACATAAATGGCCCCTGTAAAAAAAGAATATCTATAATGCCCCTCACGTGAGAAGCACATGACTCACTTAACGACCAAAATAAACGAACGTTAGAGGGAGGGACCAAACGTGCAACCAAAGATAGGGTCCAGGGACTGGGTCCGAAGGAATTTCGACCCAGGGACTGGACCCGTTGTTTTGGAACAAACACAGGGACCAATTATGTAATTAACTCTAGTATTTATATGTTAAATAAAATCTTGTGTTAAAAAGGAGAGACAATAAAACATTATTATATAAATTGAGACATAATTTAACATTTGTTGATATGTTTTCCAAATACTTTTGACACCAATCTTTGTTGAATGGAGAGAGGATAGGGAAAAGGAGAACACATGGACCATATACACTTTTGACACCAATCTTTGTTTTCCAAATGGAATATATATTATTTATGCAATAATTAGAGAAGGGTAAAAAGGTAATTCTAAGTGAAAGTTGCTTAGTTACTTAGTTAAGTAATATAGTGGTTTAAAGAAGATTATGAATAAGTAAACATTGTATAAACACTTTATCTTTACAGCGATGTATATGTTACATTTTTAAGCTACAATTTCAGCTATTTTTCAAACGTATTTATAAAAAATAAAAGCTCTAAGTTTAACTCAAAATATAAGTTCAAACTTTCAGTTCCAACTACAAGCTACTAGCTCCCGCTATAAAATAATTTTACCAAACATACGCTAGAATTTGACATGAATTACACCAAATATCAAACCAGAAACGGATATGATTACCATAAACAACTCTTACGACAAACAAAGAATTGAACGAAATTTACAACTTATCAATATCGTTGAAATTGCATATTACATTATTCCAAACTCTCAAACAGGCCCAACCTACGGTATTCGAATCAAAACCCTCTTCTGGTCCATAAAGTTCGTAAATAACTTTGTTTGAGAGAGTATTTTTTTTCGTTGTAAAACCTCTTTCTCCATTTAGCTAGTAATCCAATATGTCAAAAACTCAAATTAATAAAATACAAACTCAATATAAAAAGCTAATTATATCCAAAATAATCATCTTATATATATTCATAAGATCACAAAATAAGCCAAAACAAAACACGACTAAATGTTTAAAAGTTAAATAATGTTTTTTTAAAGACAATATTAATTAATGTTGGTGTAGTGGAGTTGGATTTAGGGGTAAAAATGGAAAGAAAATGGTCAAAAATAGGAGTTAAAGTAGTATCTGAAAAAAGGCCAAAAGAAGAGTCATGATTTGTTTGCCTTTTAATTCCTTGGGAGTTTCATTTTGCTTTTTCTTTATTCATCTCTTTTGTTAATTCCCAATAAAAAAATGTTGATTGTAATTTACATACACAACGATAGAGATGGTATTTTAGTCTTTTTAACATTTTAATAATCTTTAATTTGTAAGATCGATTAGTTACGTATATAGTTTAATTTTGGGATGGTCAAAAAAAAAGTTCATGTACGATTATAAAATATCTGAAGAAGATAGTATGTATATGAATCAAATGGACTCGATTTCACTAAGTAGCATGAATAAAAAAACCTCACACGTTTTATAACTACATGATATTAACTAAATCCCGAAGCCATACATAAGGTGATAAGGTTTATTTCTCAATCTTAAAAATTAGCAAGTTTTCAATATTGCTTAAAAATCAAATTAAAATTATAGCCGGTTAAAGTTTTTGGCCTTATCTTAAGGTAACGAGGACGTTGAGTTGAAGATGACTATGACGTCATTCCTTGCGACAACCATTGGTTCAATCTTTACCATACTCATAACGTCGAGTTGCAGATGACTATTGAGCACCTTTAGTTAGTCTTTATCCTGGAAAAAAAAAATTCTTATCTGACAATTTTATACATTTTTTTATAGCAAATCAAAACAATCATATCGTCACTTATATCACAAACCTCTTTCGACATGTTGGTTCGAATCAAATTGCTCAATTTTTCTTTATAGTATATATATTCCGTTTAGTAAGCAACTGATCCGGTCTGATATAAAAGATCAGACCAGTCAACTAAAAATTAAAAAAAAATCTAACAAGAGTATAAACACAAACAACATCAGCCCAAAAGATTACAACATATAAATAAGTTTAGCCCATTTAAAGATTCTTGAAAATATAAAAACAAAAATAAAAATTATATATAAAATAAATTAATAAAAATCCCCATTTGTGTGCCGATTTTGACTCTTGAAAACCTAAAACCCTAAATCTAGATTAGCTGAATCGATCCATGGCGGAATCCGATAAGGCTAGTTCTTTATCTCAGGTATACCCAATTTTTTATTTATTTATTTATTTATTAATTTTAATCTGATTTGTGTATATATATTATAAAGTTTTGTAATTTCTGCTGAATTTGTGTTATTTGAGCTGAATGTTATTTAGATCCAATTTTTTTTTTTTGATTATTTTTTTTTGTGATTGTGAGATTTGGTATGAATTTAAGGTTTAGATGTAAGAAATTGTATGAAATTTGAGGGTATTTATGTAATTTCACATAAGATTTCATTTCTGTGAAAAAAATGTAAACTATAATCTTAGAGCCCATTATTTAGCTAGTTAACTACTTTAAAGATTAAGATAAATTGAGAGTATTGAGACGAAGAAGTTTTCAATAGACGTTTCTCGGAATTTGTATTGCGAAGAATTTAATAGATGGAACTTTGGGGTATAAATGTAATTTAACATAAGCTTAAGTATAAGTGTTTTCGGTTTCCGACCAGTAAATTGAAATCTTTATTTTTTTGATAGAAGGCTTTTGTTTCGAGCTCACAATGGTTCGGTTCCTATGAAAGTTAAAAAAAGATGGAAACTTTGTGGAAGTTAAATTGTTCTTTCTCATTTTGGAGTTTCCGATTAGTATGCAACGTAGTTTCAAAGACATTAAGCTTGTATCTAGTCATCATGTTATATCATATGTTTAAGAGTTTTTGTTAGATGGTTAAGACCAACTCGTTTAGGATTGTAGACATCTCATATATTTTATATACCGATAGACATTTCTTTTGCCAGTAATTCGATATCGTGCACTTCTTGCAAAAAATCTTCTTGTTTTCAGAGTTTTGTTTTGTTTTTATTAATGACCTTAACTCTCGCCAAGGTTTTGATTATATATGCGGATATGCCCGTTTCAGCTTTTGGGTAGTTAAAATCAACAAACATTTTCATGACCACACCTAAAATATCTCGTTGTGATATTAGTGAGAGTTTTCTAACCTTTCTGTAGTCAACAATCAGATTTCATGTTCGTATTAACTTTTATGAATACCTTGTTAGTAAACGTATAATTGGTTTAAGAAGTATATATACTTTTATAACCAAATGGTAACATTTTCCTTCGAAGAATGAAGTGTCATCTATGTGTATGCGGATCTTCATTTTTGCACATGCACATATATATCTTTATGTTCTCATAGTTGACTTGTTCACGGATGAGTAATTCAGTGTGTAGTCACTGCATAGTAAAATATTTGCAATTTTTTCTTGTACGTATTCTGCCTCTTTATATTAGCTTATTATTGTTTATTTTCGTGCAGGATTATCTTCTTAAGGATAAGGAAGAGAAGGTGGACGTAGTTGAAGAAACTGTCGAAAAAGCTGCTGAAAAAGATGTTGATGCTGCTCCCGAGACACCTGTTACTGAAAGCGTAGTTGAATCATCTACCACCGAGGCAGTCACTGAAACTGCCCCTGAATCTGTCGATGCTACTGCTGAAGAAAACGCTGTAGCAACCGATGATTCTGATAAGGCTGTCACTGAGGCACCTCCCGCTGATAGTGAAGAAAGCGATGAAAAAGCTGATGAAGGTAACGCCGCTGATGATGAAGCACCCGAGATTAAGGTGAGTTTCATTTATTTTGATGGCTATTTTTTCATCTTAATTATGACATAATCTTCTTACCAGTTATTTCCCATCTCAAAAGTAGAGTCAACTGTTAAATTTTAAGTTTTTTTTTATTAAATATTGACGACAATGATTCTCAATTTTTTTTTTAATAATGTTTGTAAAAGAGTGCCTCGTTCAACATAAACGGTCTTAGCTGTACAAAGTTGATATTGGTTACCAACACTTTCATAATGTCTTTGGATGTGCGTTTTGAAAGTGATTATTTGATATTGAACACTAAAATCAGATAACAAGCTACGGTATAACGGGTTGCAGAAACAGTACAGTTTCAAAACGCTAGTCCAGACACCCCCTAACGCCCTTTACACTTGTACAATTTGAGAAACACGAGCTCTAGCTTTTTGCTAACATTTATGTACATAACTTGATGTAAATATCAATAACAGCTGGAGACCGCACCTGGAGATTACCGTTTTCCAACTACAAATCAAAGCAGACACTGCTTTACCAGATACGTTGAGTACCATAGGTAAGTCTTCTGACGTAACCCCTTCTTCATTTGGCACTTTTGACGGATTTTCTTAATTCAACCTTTTTTTATATTAGGTGTGTGGCTGCAAAGGGAGAAGATGCTTCCGAATGTGATAAGTTTGCAAAATATTATCGATCACTTTGCCCAGGCGAATGGGTATGTACACTTTCTACAACAAAACCTGTTATTCATTTTCAATTCTAGTGTTTATATATATACATCCATATTATCGTGGGGAATGATCTACCGTTTTTTTCCAGTAAATTTTTTCAATAATCTCTTAAAGGTCAACTTATTATGAATGTTTTCCATCTACATACCCAAATTGCTATTTTTATCGTATTTTAAAAGTTCCTGACGTGTAACCAAAACATCTGTTCTATTACTGTTGTTTGTATCCAGTAACCTCTTCCTCATGTTAACAGTAAACATGTACTTTTGTTGACGTGACAGTCATATATTGCTGCCATGTGATCATTAACCAAAGTCACTCACTCGTTTATCGGTTATAGTAGGTTATATATATACAATTGTAGTTTTCGCATAATAGCAATTTTGAAGTACGATACATACAATAGTAATTTGGCTATAGTCGTCACATTTTCTATAAGTTGACCATCTTTAAATCAAAGTTAACCAAAGTCACTCACTCGTTTATCGGTTGTAGTAGGTTAGATATATACAATAGTAGTTTTCGCATAATAGCAATTTTGAAGTACGATACATACAATAGTAATTTGGCTATAGTCGTCACATTTTCTATAAGTTGACCATCTTTAAATCAAAGTTAACCAAAGTCACTCACTCGTTTATCGGTTGTAGTAGGTTAGATATATACAATAGTAGTTTTCGCATAATAGCAATTTTGAAGTACGATACATACAATAGTAATTTGGCTATAGTCGTCACATTTTCTATAAGTTGACCATCTTTAAATCAAAGTTAACCAAAGTCACTCACTCGTTTATCGGTTGTAGTAGGTTAGATATATACAATAGTAGTTTTCGCATAATAGCAATTTTGAAGTACGATACAATACAATAGTAATTTGGCTACAGTCGTCACATTTTCTATAAGTCGACCATCTTTAAATCAAAGTTATTTTTGTTATCGAACGTTAATCAAAGACTTTTGTTAGTTTATAGGTTCATTCTATTGGTGATGTTGAATTTTTTGATGGTTGACATGTTTCGTTTATCGTGTTTTATAAATGCAGGTAGATAAATGGAACGAGCAAAGGGAGAATGGGACATTTCCTGGCCCTCTGTAGAACATGTGTTACGATTTGATAATATCATTACAATGAGAGAGAAGCAGAACTTAATAAAACCTTTTTTTAAATCGGGTGGAGTCTAGAAAACATGTCGTCATTTGATGTGATGAGAGTCCCCCATCTTTTTTTGTAATTCCAAATGTTTCATGACATTCACAGGTTTTGTTAACGATATTTGGATGTTGAAGAGGATCATATTGTGATCAAACATGAAAACCTTCAAAGTTGTATAATAAGGTTCTAAGTAGACGTACTATGCTATTCGTTACTTTTTAGTAGATGTGACAGTTTCGACCCATTTACTAATTATTTATGAAAGACTTGTTCAAATGTCGCAGTTAAAAGGTCACGGACGGCAAACATCACAACTTATGCAAATGTGTTACATGTCATATCTTTTAGCTAAGAAAAGAACGTTTTGGATATGTTTGGTAAAACTAGTTTGTAGCTGGAGCTGAAAGTCTGAGCTTATATTTATAGTTGAAAAGCTAGAGCTTTTATTTTTCGTAAATATGTTTGAAAAGTAGCTGAAGTTAAAGCTTAAAAATATAAAATGACTAAAAGGTATATTTAATTATATATTCAGAGAAATTTTATGAGGGGTATTTATGAAATTTATCATCATATAATTTTAAACTATTTTTTTTAAGTTCCAACCAAACAAAACTAAACTATTTTTTTTAAGTTCCAACCAAACAAAACTTATTTACAAAAAGAGCTAGAGCTTTTGTTTTTCGTAAATGTGTTTGAAAAGTAGCTGAAGTTGAAGCTTAAAAATATAAAATGACTAAAAAGTATATAATTATATATTCAGAGAAATTTTATGAGGGGTATTTATGTAATTTATCATCATATAATCCAAAACTATTTTTTTTAAGTTCCAACCAGACAACTTATTTACAAAAAGAACTCAAACCTCAATTGAATGGGGTTTGAGCTCTTTTTGTCGAGATTCATCATCTCTGTTATGAATATGAGCTCGAGATTCACCATTCAATTGAACCTTATTTAGATTGGGTTCTTTTTATTTTTTGAAGTTAAAAGTTTTGACTCTTAAAAGCTATGAAAAGTTAGACTCTAGGAGTCGTTATTACATTTGACAAGTTTTAGTAATACAACCAAATCCGCCATAACCAAATCTCACTATGTGCTTTTCATTACTAAGGATCGAGATACAAATTTCTATTCGATGAATGAAAGAAACCCTCCTTTTCCATAACCATACATGTGATCGAGTTGCCGTGCTTAATGATACTTTGAATAATCTTTCTTATAAGAAAAACGAGCACGCTTCATATGATTAGCTTTTACGAAAAAGATAATTTTAATGTTTAAGCGATGTTTATTAGCTCTTTCGGAAAGTGTTTAAAAGGAAAAGTACACAAGTAGTGAACAATATTGAAATGTCATTTGAATTGCTTTTAGACATTGATATATTAATACTTTAGCAACCGAAACAACCAAGACTTTTATTATTCTATTTCATTTCATTAAAACACACCGAGTTAGATCTACAGTCTAATTAGATCTATACAATAAAATGACAGACAAACGAGCAACAAGTTGTGCCGCAACCCCTTTTAAATAGCAAAACTAATCCTACTAAAAATGAAGTCTTGTGATTTAGGAGTCGGAAAATTAGTTTGAAATATATTTTAGGTGTTGGGGTAATTCAATTATCCGACATAAAAATACAAATCTTAATAAGTAAGCTATAAGTGGATTTATTCGAAGCCGTCACTAAAGGTACCAATTCTCATGATTGCTTATAAGTGTCAAGAAATATAAAGATGTGTAATTCTTATAACTATGAAGAAATATAAGAATGTGCAATTCTTCTTACATAAAAATACATATACTTAGATCTACTTAGGGGTGTTCAAAATATTCGTATCCGAAATTTTGGATATCCAAAAATTTGGATATCCGTTTATTCAAATTTGGATAGTGATATTTTGAAATTTCGGATATCCGATTATCCGATTTTTTTTTTATAGTTTTTATAGTTATTTTATAGGTAAATGTAAATATTTTGGTGATTTAATAACATATTTAGAAAAATATATGTAAATACACTAGTGTATATATCAAGAAAAAAAATTGGTCAAAGTATATAAAGTTGGTACTCGTTGGAAAGAGAATTAAATGATTGTTTTAGTGGTGCAATTAGTTTTTACTAAAACCTAGTTATACTCTAAATATATCAGTTAATTCAAAATATATTTTAAATTAGTGGTTAAAAAGTGGTTCATACGTTCCTAAATATTTAATGATTACTATTTAAACCCACCCGAATATATGTATCATTATATTATATATATTTGTGTTTATCTTTAGACATTTAAAATTGATGTTAATTATTATTATTAGTGACTATCCAATATTATTTTTTTCCCCGAATTTTGGGATGTGGTTTACACATCAACTATAATAATCAAATCAAATAATTGTAATAAGACATTCATCACATATAATACAAGGTTCATCCAAATATCTTTCTTTCTAATTAAACATATAAATGAATGATTTTTTGTTTCTGTATAACATATTGATTCACTTCTAATTTTATGTAGCAAATTAATCCAAAAAATAGAAGACGAAAACAGCCGATTGAAAAGCAAGCGTCATGCTTTTAATCCTCCGAACTACCAACAAATGAACTAT
Organism: Senecio squalidus; assembly: GCA_910822075.1. NCBI lineage: Eukaryota > Viridiplantae > Streptophyta > Magnoliopsida > Asterales > Asteraceae > Senecio > Senecio squalidus. The sequence goes on from CAJVGC010000065.1 coordinate 65,922,346, forward strand.
ACCGATCTTCATTAGTTCGTAAATCTATTGTATACCACCACTGATAAACACCGGAATATAATTGTAACACGAAAAGCGTTTTTTCTTTCTTTTCTCTCCAAACAACTTTTGAATAAAAGTATGATTAAAAATAAAAATCAAGTCAAACCCTCGTGGTCAACATTTCTCTCATAGTTTTTGAATGCATCAACTTTGACCAAAATCCATTTTTCTTCTTTGTATCATTTTCCATACTCCTTTCACAAACAAAAGCCACGGATTTGCTTCTCTTTAACTTGCTATTCAAGAAAGAAAACTTCGTCCCTTTTCGATACGCAGCATGCATGGGAGATGTCGTGCCAGACGAAGCAGAAGAAACCGACGACACTGATGAGATAGAAGAACTAGAACATGAAGTTGAAGACGCGTAGGTTATAACCCGCGATGATGATTTTGATATCTTTATTAATCTTTCTCGTAAACACAATGAACAAACTCCGGGAGATTGTTGATGCTTTATATGTTTCTTGCATATTTTCGAAGATGACGATGACTTTTTGTTGTTCATTTTGTGTGTGTTTTTAGGGTTAAGTTTGATTCGGTGTAGTTTGTGGTATTAGTGTTGTATTTATAGAGTTAACTTTATATTAGGGTTAAGTTTCTATGAGGGTTCATGTGAGTTTCGCTAGAGTTGCATTTATATTACTTTTCTTGACCATTTTTTGTTGTGATTTTTTGAAAAGTCAAGTGACGTTTTTTAGGGTAGATTAGGTTGACTTCTATAAATTGCACGTACGGCTCCTCGAATACGAAAGAGGACGAGTCCAAATCCGATTCTGATTCTGATTATGATTCGAATATTTCTATATCTTGCGGAACATAGTGAAATTTCCGTTGTCTTTTGAGAACCTGATTTAGTCATCGTTGTGTTGTTGGTATAGACGAAATGTTATTTGTCGAGGATGTGCTAACCGGTCCAAAGCTTTTGTGGGGTGTGCGATCAAACATGACCCAAAACAAAACAAAAAGCCAACAAAAAAAGGGAACGCTTAAGAAGTTCTATATGAAAAGAAGATGTGTATCCGAGGGACCAATTTTTTATTTTCACACAGGACCTTCGTATTCTAGGTATCGGGTTGAGTTTACCCATAAACACGTATTACATATTAAACGTAACATTGACACTCACATCCACTCTATCCCGTTATTGACAAAATTTGGTCATGTTATCTTTATGACTCGTAAACATGTATGTATATAAAATTTTAATGTTCGATAAGTAAATAATTGCCTCATTGCCTATGTATTAACAACATACTTCATTCTTATTATAATTTTTAGATGATGTTATGATAATGAACAAAATATGTAAAATATTTTTAATATCCTAATAGACCGATCCTTGTCGAATTTTTGTGTCAACAAAAAACACTTAATGAAATATCAAAAACTTATGCCGTCCCACACTCTCTACATGATTCGAGGCGTATTATGGTAAGAAGTTATCATATCCAAAACTTATGCAGTCACATACCCTATACATGTTTTGAGACCGGTCCTCATAAGAAGTTATAAGTTGATTTGATAGTTGTAAAAAACCATGAAATCACTCGTAAATTACTCATGAAAAGGTGGAAGTTGATGTCGGTGTCGGTGTCGGTGTCGGGTAGATTTAGTTACTTCGAAACTACCAAACATGTACCACAAAAGACGACACCCCAAAAGTCCAAAACATAAAGAAGCATTTCTTATTTATCAAATCATTTACTATTTTTTAGAAAACATAACCATTCATTTAAATTACAGTTAACTGTAAAAGTCGTCTCTATAGTCCGACTAAATTGTAATTTTTCGAAATTGAATGTGTAAACACATTACATGTGTGAAAACTTTTGTACAAATATCGTCTATACTAGGTAAAATTTTGTACAAAATATTTAAACTTGTTAACTGTATAAATTATTTATGTCATGGACGATAAATTTTTTCCTAGATGAAGAGTGATTGCACCTTTGGAAACGTAGGAACGAAAATTTTAATCTGATTAAACTATAAAGACGGGTTATACAATTAACTTCTAGTCAGAGCTAAAACTTAGAAAAAATTCACATGCTATTAACCAAAGGATATTTAACGTGCGAAAGAATTTTATCATTAATATTTCTCAGAAAGTCGTCTATTCTATCCATAAACCATCACTGTTCCTCACTCGTAATTACAACTCAAACTCCAGCTTTAGCCCACATCTTTTCTTTGACGTAAATAGATGGAGATGTAGCTTAAGCTTATGGTCGGGGCTGACACTTTTTGCCAAACACACTATATTATACACGATATTGGTAACTTGTAATGTTGGGTTATTTGTGGGAGACCAAGTAAACGTTTTGGAAGTCTAAGTTTGAGTGTAAATAACGTCTTAAATAAATAAACAAATAAATAAAACTTTATTTCTTTAGTCGACCAAATTGGTCATAAGTCGGTTCCAATAAAAACAAAATAATTTCCGACTAATTTCTTATTTTGAGAACATTTTCCAATTTATTGACAATTTCAAATACTATTAATAACTTACATAAAACGAAACACGTCAAACAAGTCCGAAAGTCATCTATAAATAGTTAAATACTAATTATTTTTAAAAATATGTATAAAATATAGTCGTATATGGGATGTAAATAAGTCGAGCTATTTGTTACCTTCTTGAGTCATATAACTTTGACTTCGCTTAATACACGAGTTTGAGTACGACTTTCACGCATTGAACTCAAAAACGTAAAGAAACCTATTAAAATATATGATATATTTATAGTTATGTACTGTAGGGTGTTTGTTTCGGCTTATGTAACGAGGTTATAAGTTTATGTAAATTTTGATAAGTTCATAAGTCCAACTTTTTCGGCTTATGGGATTATCAACTTGAGCTTATGGCTTACTTAAAAAGGGCAATTTGCATAGAAAATTCATTGTTTATTCGAGTTATGATTAGGTGACATCTCATATGGTGTAACCGGAAAACTGATGTTATCAAGAAAGGCGAAAACTATGGAGGGTGTGTTTACTATCACTGGGAACTCTTCGGAATGTGGGATGACTTAGAGAATGGAACAATTGTCTTAGGAAGTGGCGTGATGATATGGACGAGTGTTAAAGTACATTTGTCAGTTGAAAGGCATCGGATAATGTTGATTTCAACCTTAAAAACGTACGCGGACTCCATCATATTGACTATAAACATTTGGGAAATTTTCATGTAAACACACATCCGGGCAAGCAATGCTAACATAACATGAAATAAATGTGCCGATAACATCAATAACTTGAAATGAAAATTATTTAACCACAACTAGTTCAAACCGAACTAAAAACCAAAATTTCAACAGATATTGAATAAAAACTTATTTCTCCTAGTTTCACGGATCTTTCCTTCACTTGCTTGAACCAGCATCAGCTTCAGTTGAATTAAAAGTGATAGCGCATTGGGAAACATACGCTTTCAGCTACAAAAAATTTAAGTCAGGAAGCGGGTCAACATGGGTTAACGTAAACACTTAGAAAAACCCTTTTAAGAATAAAAAACTATAAAGAACCAAGGGAAGTTTTTAAGTACCTTGAAATCGGTCAAATCTGGAACGACATAGTTTGGCAACTTTTCTTGCTGGACAACATAACCACCTACAGAAAGGTAAATTAATAATATAAACCATATTACAAAAAATAAGAACACGTTAAGGTGCTACGTCTCGAAAACAAAGAAATTAAAAGCTTCCTAAACGATAAAAGCAACAAACCAGATGAGTTTTTGCTTATTATATTCTACTAGTTCAATCGAATTTTGCATAATCTAGAATAAAAATGTGCATAATTATCTGTAAACTTACTACTCCCTCCGTCCGAATTGTTTTGTCCATAAACACAAAAAAAGAATTTTTAAGATAGTGTAACTTAAGTTTAAGATAATAAACGTCAGTTTTTCCCTCGCACTTGGAGCACAATTTATTAGCAAAAGTTGTAATATTTAAAATAATAAAATAAGTGGACAATTATTTTCAGGCAAACAAAAGCCGTAACGTGGAAAAAAAATGGGACAAGGGGAGTGAAAAGTCAGGACGTAAAAGGATTTCTTTAAAATCTTGACAGTCGAGCTAATGTTCGTTTTAATAAAATAAGCATTAAACATTGAATATCTATCATCGTTATTTTCGGATACTTTTGTAATAAACAGTAGAAAGTAATTGAAACTAATAACAAAGAATTCAATCGGGGAAATACGGGAACAAATAGTGGGAGCAAAGAGAGCACCTTTGCGTGTGTGAAAACCAGTTGGTTTACAGTTCTTTCCCTTGTAGTAATCACGAGGTCCAGTTTTTGAAGTGAGAATGTTGAGTGAAGATGTTCGTTTCCTTCTATACGCTCTCCCAATTCCAAGTATTAATCCCAACGCCATTTTTTGATTCAAAAATAATTACTCAAATTCCTACATATCATAACCAAGCATTATAAATCAGATAGCGTAACATAACTATATTAAGTTCGTAAGTTAACATAAAATTCAGTTATTCAAAGCTCAAAATAAACCGAGAAATCAAAAACAAATAAACCAGGAAATTCAAATCTCTGTTATTTAACTAAATGTGATCCAAGCGGGTTTAAGTGCCTGAAGAGCGTATTCAGTTTTTACTATTTCAACTGGTTTAATACAAGTAAAAAGTTGAATGTGATTAGTAACGGACACTATATCGTTAGCAAATCTCGAATATTAAATAAGAACTAAAGACTATATATGATAAGAAAACAAGATTTGAGTTTTCCATTTCGCGGATCAAGGAATGAAAATAACAAAGGTCCATCTGATAAGTAAATCGGGTAGTCTAAACAGGAAAACTAAAGCAAACATAAACTTCGATCACGTAAAACCAACTAATACGATAAACCTCATTACATGTGTATGTTAGCTCAAAATATGTCGTTTTAACGACAAAAAAACCTCGTTGTGCCATCATGTTTAACAACTTTGTCTTCAAAAAGTAAATCGTATATGAACTAGGATAATAATAATCAACTAAATAAGTTCGATTCTCACCGGCTGCATTTCGGACATTTTACCAAAACAAAAATTAAATCATTTTACCAAAACAAAATAAACAAAAATCATAATCATATCCAGATAAACAAATATTAATTAAATATAAAAAATAAAAAAAAAAAACAAAAAAAAAACTAACCGGTGAAAATGAGAAAAATTGAAGAAAAGGGTTTTGGTTTGATTGATTTTAATTTTAGGGTTTTTGATAACCCGATTTAAACTTCTTTTACCCGACTCCGACCTGTTTTGAGATATATATATATATATGGGCCTTGGTTATATATGTTTTGTATAGTTCTTTCATTCATTCATTCTTAATTACATAAGTAGTTCATATGCTTTATCAAAAATTATGGATTTTAACTCTAAGTTTAAAAAGTTGCATAACTCGTTCAAGTTTAGAAATTAATTACGCTTTTCGTCCCTAAATTCTAATTTGTACGCGTAATTGTGGCAAACCTTATCGACCGAATCCGTTATTGAGGAAAAACTTTAGGGACGAAATCCGTATTTGGAGCAAATATTAGGGACGAAAAAGGTAATTAGTTTCCAAAAGTGGATGATTTATGCAACCTTTTAAACTTAGGGACAAAATCTGTAATTTAAGATAAACCTTAAGAACGATTTTTGTAATTAACTCTTTTTTTAACAAATTCGAGATTGTAAACATTATATCGCTTTATCTTCTTCTTTTTACGTTGTTACATATTTTTCTTATAACGTCTACGTTCACATGACGGAAAGCACCACGGGTGCATTTTGGTGGTTTTTTAAAAAACTTTTCGACTACCCATTGAAACAAGCTCATTTCCGCGTCTCTAACCTTTACCTCCTCTTCTAGGAAACAAGTTATCTTAAGTTTGAGTTCGAGATGTCAAGGTTTGACCTCTAATGTCAAAAGATGATTCTATTCACTAAATCGTTTTATTTGAAAATATAATAAGATTCATTTCTTTTTTTTTACTTTTGACTGATGGTGTCTGTGGGTCTTCAACCTAACCGACCCGCTTTCACCTGATATCCAACCCACCCGCTCCATTCATTTTGCTACCTTTAGGCTATAGCTGAAACTGAAGCAACTATAGGATTCGACATCTATCTTAACCTAATGTACAAAGACCCATTTACTTATGAATGGGTTGATTTGGGTTTGTGTTTTATCTCTAACGTATAAATTCTCCTAAAATAACTTTATCAAAAATCAGATATCTAACCCATTTACTTATGAATGGGTTGATTTGGACAAAAAGTGTTTCAAGTTGATATCTCTAACAGGTCAAACGGATACTATCATGAATTGGCATAAAAAGAAACAGTCAATATGTTTCGAATAGGTCAAAATCACCTCAGGGTGTATTTTGAATGCATAAATCTCATATACTCCGTATCATTTTAATCTAGTATATTGAGATATTCTCAAACTCAAAACGTTTTAACCACCCATCTTGACCCAAATTTAAAAAACAGCTACAGCCATATAAATCAACCAGAAAGACATCATATCAAAGAGGGAGAATATCCCGTGGCAGCTTCCAGACGACTTTCAGATTTAACGAGCAATCATTCCCATCAATACAAACCTTGCTGCTGCTACCGTCACATGGCACAAGGAATTCGTATGAGTCACTCATAAGTTTAACTCCAGAGGCGAGGTCACGTAAGTTTGCATAAATTTTGAGAGAGAATTTGGCGGGAACAGCTAACACAGATCGTATCAGATTAATTTTACCAGGCTTAAGAAAAACACCGGGTTTGGTTTCATAGAGAACTGCCTTGTGACGATCTTCTGTACCAGGAAAACATCTATACTCAAAGTCTTTGCCATAATAAGCTATTACTGATCCAACAATTTTTGTTTCCTTACAGCTAGGAAGAACAAACTCTACGTCCATAGATGCGTCTACTGCATACTTGAATACAATGCAATTCAGGTTTATTGTGCAACCGGGACCTTTTACAGCAGACGAACCGCAGCAGCCATAGCGAGTCCTGGCAAAACTATCTAACCTGATATCAGTAAATGAATTAGAAACTTGAAACACTTGATTATTAACGTCCCCCTCCTCCTCAATAGTAATTTTGTCAATGTCCACTTCAAATTGATAATCATCATCATCCTTCTCCACATCAAATTTAATCCAATCACCCTGTCTGTCGAAATCATAGTGATTCTCATATTTATACTTTATTCAAGGTTATAATGTTTAAAAACATAATCCTTCTTCACTTCTTCATCATCAACGTCAGCTTCGACAAAGGGATCGTGATCATTAAAATCATGTTATACTCATCCACAGAGACAATAGTCTCGCTACAATCTGAGCGCACCCAGAGGCTGGAACTGAAGAAAAACAGATATCGCGGGTTAGAGATAGATGTCCTCCCGTCAAAGGGATTCCTACCTAATCTTCATATTCACGATTGAATATATCGGGAAAAAAAAGCAATTGACACCGGATCTGCTTCCAAACTACCCTTTAGTGACCCGGGTCTTGCATTTGCCTGAATAACTCTAAACAGCTTCGGGTTTTTACCAGAATTCTCATACTTGAAAAGAACCGAATACAACTCAAACCGGAGCAGGGGACATTTATCGAATATATCAACCCTATTATCAAAACAACAGCTGTGAGCAAATTTAAACTTAAAAATTAAGTGAGTATAGATACATATAAAAAAGATTTCTGATTTTAAATACTCACAATTGTTCATCAGTAAGATCTGAAAAGTACACTCTTTCAGCCGATGTTGGTTGAATTTTTTCAGGCCCGGGGTAGAGTCATTATCTATATTGGCTATATTAAGCCGTGATGTCATCTTTATGCTAAAATCAATTCGTTGGAAAGTAAATGATTAGTATTTGGGATCAATCACACCAATTGAAGAAACAAAAGATAAATACAACAAATCTAGGATTTTAAAGTACTTACACTTGTTCATCTGTAAATCGACATTTTAAATCGACCCATTAATATCTCGAATGGGTTAAGTTAAAATATTTAACTAAAAACAAAACAGGTCAGACGGGTTTAAAGCCGGATTGAAAGATATTTGGTATACCTTGTTCCACAAGGGCCGCTTTACAACGACTTTTAGCTTCATTCATCAAACAAATTAACCACTCTATTACTAGAATTTGAAATTCCTTTAAATCATCACCTTCGACATGACCAACTCCTACATGATTTATCGGGTGTTTGCAAGTATCAACTGAAAACCACTCTGCATATCTAGCAGCCTGGAAAAATAAATTGTTGAACTCAATCGGTATTCAATTTCTTGATCTTTTTTTGAAGTTGTTATTAGTTAAGCTGGGAAAAAGTTACTTACAATGATGCACATTTTAATATAGTCATGTTGCCCGACATCAGTCACAGAGATTATCCACTCGGCGTTTTCCTCCTTGAGTCCATGCCTACATATGCAAATACAAGATTTCAAATAATATAAAACGCACTTATTTTTAAATACAACAAATAAAAAATGATTTAACGGTAAATTAACCACAAAACTGCGAGATCAGTTAAGGCGGAGTAGTGACTACTGTCGCTTGTCACAAGCGGTAATTATTTTTCATCAATAACTATTACCTCATCTCCTTCACTTTCCTCAATCAAATCCTTTGTTTTCCTTAATAAATCTAGAGTCCCGGGAATGTAGGTATCATATAATAAGCTTTCTTCCACGTCGACCTCTAGCAACTGATATACTTTTTTATGATCCCCAATATGGCTTCTTCGTGAGACATCAACTTTCGAATACTCTATGATACGAGCTATTGTGTCTGCGATAATAGTCGATCGTAAATTACCAAAATCCATTTCCTCAGCTACATTTCGTGACGAAAAGTCGACTATTGCCTTTTTCATAGGAAGTTTTGGTGCCCATGTGTCTATACCGTCTATTAACATCTTATGAATGTTCTGCAAGAACAGATAAAACTCTTCAACGCTTGACAGCACCTTATTAAGCTTACAAGAATCATGTCAATTATCATGTCTGTTTTAAACAATTGGAAAAAAAGAAAAAAATACCTTAGCTATCCATTGCCTTGAAATAGTAAACTTTACGTAACCAGGTAAACATAAAACAGATCGTTCTATCATATCAGATGCAGATGTAGATGCCGAAAGATTTAAACAACTGCGCGGAAGATGAAAAGCTACATTTGGTTAACTCATTTAGTTATGAATGGGTCGATTCAGGTTTGTGTTTTACTTGGCATACGAACTGTCATAAAAAGTGTTAAAGACTCGGGCAAAAAGTGTATCAAGTCTACCTCACCAGGCCCAAAACGTCCTGATCACCCATCTTGACCCATTATCCAACCCGCCTTGGCGCCTTACCCCCCATTATGCCATTTCTAAATAGTCCACTGTACACTCACAAATATACATACTAAGTAGAAAAACAAATAATTTAAACGAATAAAACAACCCAACATCTGGAGTTCTAATGTGCCACGTCGGATTCCCTTACAAGTTTTATCATTTTCTGTGTCGAATTCATACAGATGACAATCAAAGATATATAATAAGGGATTTAGACCAATTTCCGCTAAAATCTTCCATGTTGAACATAAAAGGTGTCAACCTATTACAAAAATCACACATTTCAAATACTTCCATAACGAAAGTAAAATGTGTCGTATCAAGCTCTATAAGAAACTAAATTCAACAATTATTGAAAACTACAAAAAGATTTAAAATGCTAACTCGAAAACTTCTCTAAAGTCATGTACCTCCGTTGACTTTTACAACAACATCCGTGATTGAAAACATCCTTATGTCGTTAACAAATTTTGCATTTCTTGTTTTCTATAACAACTTCTTAAAAGAAACCTTGTATCGTTATCAAGATAACCTTCTAAATCATACCCGCAAGATTCCATCTTTTCAATTAGATCAAAAGCATCATTACGCGTTAAAAACTGAGATCGAAGCAGAGACTTAAGCAAATTATTGCAAATTCTTGGCTTCAAAACGAAACCTTTTTGCATAGAATATAAAAACACTTCAAGCGCAAGATTTAATTTCCCTTCTCTGCAAAGAGTACTAATTAACATCACACAACTTGGTGGTGTGAGATTAATATTGTATTCTTTTAAAATAGATAATAACAGTAACGCTTCATTCGTTTTACGCCCTTGACAGAATCCGATTAACCAAATAGTATAAGGTCCGGAATCCAAATCTCGCAACTTAATATCCATATCAAGTAATAATCTGACAGGTCTCTCTATTTCGCCTTTTTGGAGATAGTCTTCAACCAACTTCATTACTTTTTCGTCTCGTGTTGGGAGGGTATTTAAATACCTTAACCAAAGATTAAAAGCTGCAAAGGTCTTTTTCCTTCTACATGACCATTTCATGAGTGTTTTATAAACCGATGGAGTAGGTTTGATACCATTCTTCATCATTTCTTCTAAAAGCATAAACGCATCATCATCTCTCCCAACACTTTGTAACCCGTTAATAAGAGTTCCATAAGTAACCGAATCTGGCAAATTCCCCTTTAACTGAAGCTCATTAAACAGCTTTCTGGCACCATCCAAAAATCCAGCTTTACACAAACCGTTAATCAAGATATTATACGTTACAATAGTTGGAACAATAAGAGTATCAGAAATTTGTGTTAACAGCTTGTAAGCGTTCATAGTTCTCCCTGATTCGACCATTTTCGTAACTAACGTCTGCAAGCTTCCACTATCAAAAACTCCATCTGATTGAGTTAACCGTAAAAACAAACTAGGGTTTCTTCCGATTTCCATTTTGTAAAACAAAAGGTGTGCCTTTTTAAGTTCACCCGATTTACAAAGACCGTCAATAAGCGTATTAAACGTAACAACCGAAGGAACACATCCACATTTTTCCATTTCTTTAAATATATTCTCCGCATCTAACACTAAACCATGTCGACATAAACCAGATATAAGAATAGTGTAAGTCAAAGAATCCGGAAACTCATCAACACCCGAAATTTCAAGTTTTAACGAACGAGCTTCCTCTAACAAACCCTTATCACAAAACCCTTTAATCAACGTATTATACGCTTGAGTATCCGGAACCAAGTTTTTATCAGTCATTTTTTTAATCAACTTAAATGCATCTTCTACTCTTCCTTCATCACATAACCCTTTAATCATAATCGTGTATAACACAACATCAGGTTGAATATCCGTTTCCGTCATCATTTTATCAAACATATCATGTGCTTCTTTAAACCGTTTCACTCTAAACAACCCATCAATCAAAGAACTATAACTATTCAAATCAAGATCAAACCCGTCTTCTTTAAACCTTTTCAAAAAAACAAACGCTTCATCCATTCTCCCCATCTTACAAATCCCATTAAGCAGAGCGTTATAGCTAATAACATCACGTTTACTCTCATTCCCATCACTTTTCATACTATCAAACAATCTATAAGCATCATCAATCCTTTTCGCCTGACACAACCCCGACAAAACAACAGTATACGTAATATTACTAGGCATAATCCCTCTACTCGACATTTCATCAAACAATCGCAACGCATCGGAAACCTTTGAACTTTTACACAACCCGTCAATCAAAATACTATAAGTCGAACAATTCAACTCGCAATTCAACTTCAACATAAGATTATAAACACCCAAAGCCAACAGAATCATCCCTTTATTCACCAAAATATGAAGCACTAAATTATACGTAAACAAATTCGGCACACAATCAAATTCCTTCATTTTAACAAAAACTTCAAGGGCTTTTTCACAATCTTTCAATTCCCAGTAACCAGCAATCAATACCGAAAACGCCTCAGACGATATTCTAAACCCTAGTTTCTTTACCTCATCAATTACATTCCAATAAACATTAAAATTATTGGAAATTAAAGTACTAATCACAAAATTACGACTTACCCAGGTTCTAAAATGCGATCTTTTTGAGGCCCAGATGAAGAATCGGAAACATAGATGAGGTTTTTTTTGGTGTTCTTGAAGAACAGAGGTGATGATTTCTGGGGTGAGGAATTGGGCGACTTGGTCTAGTGAAGGTTCCATTGGATTTACGGAATTGATTATGTTTGTGAGTTCTGTGATGCGAGATAAAGAGGGCAATTGACGAAATCTGGAAATTTTCTTCATTGATTGTTGGATTTGGAATCACCATTGTTGGTTCATTTAGGGTTATGGTTTTCTTTGATTTGTGAGATTTTTGGTTTGGGGGTTTTGGGAATGTTTTTGTTTATGAACCTTGGAGTAATTGGAAATGGTAAAAACTACCCTTTAATTTTGAGTCGGTGAAATGACCTTAATAGAAATGCAGCCGATGAGAATCGAACTTTCTGTGTCTTACATTTTGTTGGTTTTTTTAAGTTGTATGATATGATAATGTGTGTGGAACCTAACATAGATGTCTAGAGAGGACTAAAATGTTGGATAAAAGCAAGTGTGTTTAAAGAATAATTTGTTAATAATATGGATTGGGTTTGGGATAAAGGAGACTTATGTTTCGCTATACATGTTGAATGGTGTCTTTGGGATATAAGATAGGGACCATAATATGACCATCATCATGTTTTAAACGCGTGGGTGAAACTCGAGTAGTAGAGTACAATGCTAAGTCTTAAACTCACATGTTATAGTTCCTACACAAATATATATATATATATATATAGAAGAAAGTTCTTATAAACCAATATTTAAAGTAAATTAAGTAAAAAAATATGAAAAAATAATTTATAATATGTGTAATTTTGTATTATATATATTTATTCAATTATATCAAACTTTAAAAAAACAAGTTTTGATATGCATCAAAATATATGTCGTTTAGGGGGCTGTGCATCAAATTCATTGTTTTTGTGCAGTAAATATTCAAATTTGATGCACAACGATAAAACTACCCATTTTTTGATGTACAACAAAACTTCGTTTTTTAAAGTTTGATATATGGTTAAAATGAACGATAATCCAAAATATCTAACGTTATAAATTATTTTGTAATCTTTTTTTATTTATTTTATCTTAAATTTTGTTTTACAATAACCAACATATATATATATATATATATATATATATATATATATATATATATATATATATATATATATATATATATATATATATATATATATATATATATATATATATATATATATATATATATATATATATATATATATATATATATATATATATATATATATATATATATATATAAGAGTAGGATCAAATAAAAAGTGTTAAATTTGTAAAAAGTGTGAGAAGCATTGTGAGAGTGACATGCGGCAATCTTGGAAGAAAAAAAAAATTAATAAAAAGGTATTTAAAAAAATCGTAAAAAAAAAAAAAATTGGAAAAAAAAAAAATTTGAAATTCTTTTTGATAAAGTCATCTGTCACGTCATATGATGCACACACAAAATATGATCCACATTAATGATGCACAAAAAATATGATTCATATAAATGATGCACACAAAAAAACTATGATATTCAACTATGATGCACACATAAAATGTTCATCATAGATGTGCATCATAAATGTGTATCATATTTTTTTTCGTACATAACTTTTTTCGAGCAAAAAGAAAAAAAAAATTCTCGAAAAAAAAAAAATTCGATTTTTTTTTTAAATATTTTTATTTTTAAATATTATTTTTTTATTAAAAAAAAATAAATAAATAAAAAAATTCAAGGTTGCCACATGTCACTCCCACAATGCTTCTCACACTTTTTACAAATTTAACACTTTTTACATGAACCCTCCCCTATATATATATATATATATATATATATATATATATATATATATATATATATATATATATAGGGTGAGGTTCAATAGGGATCCCTTTTTTGCTAGAGATCCAGAGATCACCCTTTTAGCCACACAATTTCATTAATAGATCAAACCCACGGAGGGGTATTTTAGTCATATTGAAAAAATATTAAAAAATGTCACGCGCCCTAAAAAGAAGATAAAATTAGCAACCACCAACCACTCCTCTCTCTCGCTTCATCTTCTCTGGCTTTCCTCCTCTCTCGCTTCACCGACCTCTCACTCCTCCACCAACCACCACCACCATACTCTCATCATCATCTCCTCCTCCGTCCTCTACCTCCTTCCATCTCCATTTCATCCAGAAAACGTCCACCGTCTCTCGCTATTGTCAGCTGTCTCATCTCCGGCGTTGACGGCGGAGAAGGCGGCGGAGGAGTCTTGATTGTTGTCCTCGTCGTTAATTACAGGGTAAGTTACTTAAGTCTATTGTGATTCGTGTATTTTAATTGATCTAATTACAATTTGTCACTGTTTTGTTTGTTAATTTGTCACTGTTTTGTTCGATCTAATGCCTCAATGAACTTATTAACTTTATTATTCTAATATTTTCAGCTTAGTAACTACAACTCCTTTGAAGGAGTTTTGTATTGTAGACCACACTTTGATCAGCTATTTAAGCAGACTGGTAGCAAAGCTAACTACTATGTGTTTCAAAGACATAAGAGTCAACTGAATTTGGGTAGAAATTGCTTTTGTTTAAATCACTCTTTTTAACTTGTTATTCGAAAACCAAATAGCTCATAGCAAAATAGTTTCGACAATAAAAAATGGCGCTAATGTTTGTTGGGGGAGCTGCTCTAGGTGCAGTTTTTGGTGAGTTACTAAAAGTAGTTGTAGAGCAGACTAAAAAAACTGCCAGGTTTAAAACGTTACTCAAACGTCTTAAACGAACATTAAGAGCCATTGAACCGGTGTTTGAGGAGATCGCGGAGTTAAACAAAGTGCTCCAGGATCAAGGGAAGAAACTTGTTCTAAAGTGCTCCAGGATCAAGGTTTGGGACCTGCCGAGGAAGTATGTTCATTCAAGTAAGTTGGTTAACTTGGACAATGAGCTCCTTAGGTTCTTTCATATTGATGTGCAGGCGGGTTTGGCGTGTAATAGTATGAAGAGTTTGATTGGAATTTATGATTTAAACGATAAGATGGATCGAGTACTTTCAAGTGTTACAAGCCGTGCTGGTGGGTTTGTGGGTTCCTGCAGTGTTCCAGGGCTTCCTGAGCGTATTATTGGGTTGGATCGACATCTTGCAGAATCAAAGCGTATGCTGCTCAAGGATGAAACCCGGGTGCTGTTGGTTTCAGCTCCTGGGGGTTGTGGCAAGACTACTTTGGCCAAGAAACTTTGTCATGATGTTGAGATAAAAGGTACCAAGTAACAACATTCTTCTTTATCTTTACAATTCATCGTTGCATCATATCTAAAGGTGCAGTGTTGCACAAACCCAGGGGCTGAAAAGTCCGGTCGTATACAGCCTAAAAACTGTGTGACGCAGTCTTAACAGGGATAAAAGTTTCGATGGTAAGCCATTCGTGGTTTTTTTTTATTAATTTTGGTTGTTATATTCAGGCACACCGAAGATTGTCAGGACACATAAAACCGTTGATGGTGAGGTAAAATATTGAACTTATATCTAGATCTGATCTGTTATATGTAATAACTTTGAATCCCAAAAAAAAGTCAGGGGTTCGATGAATCGGAATACGGATTGGAGCTTCCTAAAGGATTTCAAAAGGGAGGGAAGAAACCGGACAAACTGACGAAACGGAAACGGGACGAAAGTAACTGTGAGGAAGTTGTTGTTGTTGAGGAGAGTAAAGATGGCGAGACTGGAAAGGAGGTTAAGAAAGATAAGAAGAAGAAAAAGAAGAAGAAGAAGAAAACTAAGAAAGATAAAAAGCCTACGGAATCAACGGAGAATGAAGAAGGAAAAGAAGAAGAAGAAGAAGTAGCGGTTGCTGAGAGCGATGACAAAGATGAAGCTGAAGAAGAGAAAGTTAATGAAGATGAAGTCGAAGAAGAGAAATTTGATGACAGCGAATATCATGCGTGGTATGAACTCAGGCTTCATCCATTGCTTATGAAATCAATATCCAGGCTCAAGTTTACGGAACCAACACCCATTCAGAAAGCTTGTATACCGGCAGGTGCTCATCAGGGAAAGGTTAGTTTAGTAATATAAGGTAGTTGCATAGTATTTGATGTGCTTCATTTTTTAACATTGTTTTTTTCTATAGGATATTGACATTTCAAAAGAGATTTTGAGGCAACTTTTCAACTGTAAGTGAGTATGGAAATCCGTGATGATAATTGACTTTTTTGTGCTGTTGACGTTGCCTTGGGTACACCTCATCTAGTTCTAGTTCGTCTTGTGTGGTTTTTTTAAACATTTTTATGTAAACATCTTGGCAGTAAATATATTTTTGAGTTATGAAAAAATGTTTAGTAATCACTTGTGATTCTATAGTTTTTACATTAAAAACTGTTTTATAATTTAGTGCCTTAGTACCTTGATGTAAATTGTCACAAAATCTATAGTAATCACCTGTGATTGTATTAATTTAGTGCCTTAAATGTCATAAAAAATGTTTAGTAATCACTTGTGATTCTAAAGTTTTTACATTAATAACTGTTTATAATTTAGTGGCTTAGTACCTTGATGTAAAATGTCACCAAAATGTTTAGTAATCACCTAGTAATCACCTGTGATTTTATTAATAATGTGCCTTAGTATGTTGATTTAAAATGTCACAAAAATGTTTAGTAATCACCTGTGATTTTATTAATAATGTGCCTTAGTATGTTGATGTAAAATGTCACAAAAATGTTTATTTATCACCTGTGATTTTATTAATAATGTTCCTTAGTATGTTGATGTAAAATGTCACAAAAATATTTAGTAATCACCTGTGATTTTATTAATAATGTTCCTTAGTATGTTGATGTAAAATGTCACAAAAATGTTTAGTAATCACCTGTGATTTTATTAATAATGTTCCTTAGTATGTTGATATAAAATGTCACAAAATGTTTAGTAATCACATGTGATTTTATTAAATTAAGTCACTAAATATCTTAAATGTAATTTTGTAGTCAACAAATTGTAAAGGAAAATCACCTGTGATTTAGTGCCTTAATACCTTAATACATTTAAGGTTCTTAATTTAGTGCCTTAGTACCTTGATGTAATTGTCTATTAATCACATGTGATTGTATTAATTTAGTGCCTTATATGTTGATGTAAAATATCATCAAAATGTTTAGTAATCAATTGTGATTTTATTAATAATTTTCTTTAGTATGTTGATGTAATATGTCACCAAATGTTTATTTAATCACCTGTGATTATATAGTTTTTACATTAAGAAACTGTTTATTATTTAATGTCTTAGTATGTTGATGTAAAATGTCACCAAATGTTTAGTAATCACCTGTGATTTTTTTAATAATGTGCCTTAGTATGTTGATGTAAAATATCACCAAATGTTTAGTTCACCTGTGATTTTATTAATAATGTGACTTAGTATGTTGATGTAAAATGTGACTTAGTATGTTGATGTAAAATGTCACCAAATATTTAGTAATCACCTGTGATTCCATAGTTTTTACATTAAGAACTGTTTATAATTTAGTGCCTTAGTTCTTTGATGTAAAATGTCACAAAACGTTTAGTAATCACTTGTGATTTTATTAATAATGTGTCTTAGTATGTTGATGTAAAATGTCACCAAATATTTAGTAATCACCTATGATTCTATAGTGTTTACATATAATTTTGTTTAATGCATTATGTATGTGAAAGAATATAATTTTGTTTAATGCATTATGTATTTTGGCTTTATTGCAAGTGGTTGGAATAAATTATTGTTTAATGCATTTATGTGAAAGAATATTTACTTGGTAAATGTGCTCAATATTTGTTTAATATATTTATGTGAAAGAATATATTATTGTTTGGTAAATGTGACACTATGGAATCACAGCAGAAGCGCGTGTGAGTAAAAAAAAAAGAAAAAAGGTAAAAAGACTAAACTGCCCCTCCTTGTCTTTTCCTTATAATTCATTTAAATCCAACTTTTAATCTCAACCACAAAATTTAGGTGATCTTGTGGTTAAAAAGTGGATCCCTAGATCTCTAGCAAATTAGGGATCCCTTTTGAACCTCAATCTATATATATATATATATATATATATATATATATATATATATATATATATATATATATATATATATATATATATATATATATATATATATATATATATATACTAGCTTATTGACCCACGTAATACGCGAATAATTATATCGAAAAAATATAATGTTAACAAATAATATAAAACCACTATATAAAGATTAATAGATAGCTATTAGTCATGTAAAAAATGATAAGGTTAACAAATGTTGAGTTAAAGAAAACATTTACGGCGTAATTCGCGTAAAGCCTTAAATATAAAATAATTATAATATGTAAAAAACTAAAAATCATGAGTAAATAGAAAGAAAAAAAAGAACATAAGATTGTTTTATATGATATGTTTTCTGTTTATACGCAAAACACTCGTAAAATAATAAAATAATTTTATTTTCTTTTTATACCAATAATTTGTATTTGTATGAAAAGAATTTTGAAATTATTAAAATTAAAAGGGTTAATATGAAATTATTAACGATCACATCGTCAAAATGATCTAATGGTTTAAATTAAAATTACAAACTTATCTAATGGTTACCATTTTACCAAGTGACTTTTTAGACTTATCTTTTATTAAGAATTAAGATTAAGATAAGATAAGATACTCAAACAATTTTACACTTTTTATGTGGATAAGAGAGCTTGAGCTTCGAGAACAAATATCCCACATTGGATTACGAATTTTCGCTTTCTCGTAACTGTTTATTGGAGTTAAATGGAAAAGGTCTTAACTTTTCTCTATGGAGGACCAATGGCTTTTTTATCTGGTGTATAATCTCTTTCACTTTGTGTAATACTTTAGGCAAATCTCACATTGTTAGTGAGATTAATTTTTAATAACCCTATGCATTTGGAAGCGACAAAAGAGCACATATCTCATACAGAACTTTATAATTAAGTCTGACTAGACAGAACAATATATGAAATTCTAAAATGTTTTTGCCACGTTGTAGAAACTAGATAATAAGGTGATAATGAAAACAAACGTTCTTATAAAACTAGATAATAAGGTAAAGAGTATGTCAAAAGGATACTCTAAGATTACTACGTGTTATGTTAGTAATAATTTGTTCAATAATATGTTCGGTTGTGGGTTAAGATCCTCTAAAGTTCCTTCAAGTCGAAAGTTGGAAGAAGAAATATATTAGTTGGTAACAAGATAATAAGGTGATAATGGAAACACTTATTTATAAGTGCATCAAAAAATGTAGAAAATGTGTAACAAAAAATTAACGTAAGTCTCTAAACATAAAATAAATATCAAACATCTTTTGTTATATTTGGTACTAGATTATTGTCCCGCGATAGCGCGGAAAAAAATAAAAATTGAATTGTAAACTTTATGTTTATGTAGATTTTAGGTTATTATAAAAAGACAATGTTATACGTATAATAACATATATATACCTTTACGTTTATAACATGTTGTTTATAGTTATAATAACATAAACACTTTTACGTTTATATACATGTTTTAATATTTTTTATTAGGAGATTTTAAATAAAAATAATGTAAATCATAGTTCAAATTGAGTGAATTTTTTTTAAGTAAATTGGAATTTTGTTTTTATTTAAGTAGAGATTGAAATTAAAGAGATAATGTAATTATGTTTTGTAAAAGGGTGTAAAATGAAAATAGTGTTTGATGACATCATCAATTTGATCTAACGGTTGAAATCAAATAAGTTAACCCATCTAAGGGTCTTTGCTTCGCCATGTGGCATTTAAGGCAACACCCGATTCATAAATAGGGTCGGGTTTCGGATAGAATAGTTCCAGTTTGTCGGGTTTCGGGTTTGACCCGATTGACCCGAAAATTACCGTCGAAGTATATTTTAATCCAAAGGCATATGCTATATATAAGCTAGAAGTCTGAAAGAGTTTCATACATGAAGCGATGTGGGACAAAGTAGGAAAAACTAAAGGCATATGATATATATATGCTAGAAGTATGAAAAAGTTTCATACCTGAAGCGATGTGGGACAACTAAAATGAAAATAATGTTTGATGACATCATCAATTTGATCTAACGGTTGAAATCAAATAAGTTAACCCATCTAATGGTCCTTACTTCGCCATGTGGCATTTAAGGCCTCTCTTTTATATTATATTAAAGATTACAAGAACTTTACATATTTATCAAATTTCGACTACAGGTAAATCACGTAATATGGCAATCAAAGATCATGAGACAATGATGGAACCATTAACCTCCATCTTATTTTTCGTCATCTTATTTTTCGTGTCCAATCATCAAATTAGTATCGTAAAAACCAGTTTTTTAAATCGCATGAGTAACACCCATAAATGTCATAGACAACATCTTTACAGATCAAAACAATATATCGGCAAATTATGTTTATATGAAATCACCTATTCTTGATTTACTCTAAAAATAAAACTAATTTTTTGTTTATTATTATTTTTCGCGTTAAATTTGATCAATAATTGCTCAAAATAAAGTGGCCAACACGATTCCAACTTTATGCTATGAGGCGTTGAGTTGGCCCATTGGAAGGAATATTGTGCTTATTCTAAAATGGTCCAAATTATCTGTATTTATTATATACCAAAAATAAAAAATTAAATATAAAAAAATAATATAAATTAACAAAGTTATTTTAAGTATGTCAATGTAGTAAGTAAAATAGTTTTTCAAAGTAAAAAATGTCAACAATTTTGTATTTTGAAAGTAAAAAAGAATTATATTATGGTTTCTTTTTTATACCTTATTCATATAATTATATAAAGAAAATAAATATTTTATGTAAAAGTTATATATTCGTTCTATAATAGATTCATATATTTACTTACCTTAGTTAATAATAGATAATCTTTTAGGGCATCGATGATAGCTACTTTATTTAAGTCAATCTAGTCTAAATTTGCCGAGTAAGATATGTATATGTAGCACGTTAAGAACGTTTTTTTATTCTAATAAACTTAAACTTCCGCTATTTTACCAAACATGTTTTTCACTTTTACATTTAAGCTCAAGTCCCGACCATATGCTCAAGGTTAAGCTTAGGCTGGAGTTGGAGCTTGAGCTTATGGTCGGGGCTTGAGCTTAAATATAAAAAGTAAAAACAAGTTTGGTAAAGTAACTGGAGTTTAAGCTTATTAGAGTAAAAATACATAAAAGGGTATATAAAAACATATGTTTTAATTAAAATGAAAGGTATGTATGTCGTTTGGTTTATTATAAGTTCGATCTCTTTTCATAAGTTACTTCAAGTGGCTTATGATTTTGAGACTTATCAAGCCTTATATTTTTTATAAGTACGTCAAATCAAACAAAACTTATAATATAATATATCAAAAATGATAAGCTTAAACCCCTGTAAACCCTCCACCAAACATATCATATATGTCTTTCACCTCCTTAACCCAATTTTTATTTGTATTAAAAATATATATTAATAGAGAACTCAGTTTTTCTCTAAAAATTCAAAATTATCATTAAAGTTTAGTCAAAAATCATGTACCACATATTTTAACTTTAAAAATAACATCAAATATAATGACTTTTATTTTCTTCCTCTTTATCCTTTAACCAAAGGCATTTTAATCATTTTATTAACAATAATGTTACAAATAGGCAATAGCGAACTAAACATGTCATATAAGTTATACTTCATTCGTCCTAAAAAGAATGTCTGTAAAAAATAAAAAATGATCAAGATAAGATAGATAAAATACATAAAATAACAAGAAATGTGGAAAAAAAGTTTTGGAACAGAAAAAATATAACCTTTTCAATTAATGAACGAGAATCCAAACTTAACAAGAAAATGTATAAAACATTATAATTCTTTCGACACATTTTTTCGGTTTTGATAACAACAATTGCATGAGTTGTTGTTAAAAGAGTTAGACACACATTATTCGTTCTACATTAATTAAAAACCGTCTCCTGTATTTATGGTGTTAACTCTTACTTTTACGGAATACAAAATTTCAAACACTGCTTTTGTGATTTAGCCACAACCTTGAATGATGTGTTTATCGACTCATATTATTTTTTAGAAACTATCATATAATTACGATAAGAATATAAAATATCTTAACCATATTCATATATAACATTTCTTAATTAATCGTATAAATTATGTTATATTTATCATTAAAAAAACCTTTATTTTTCTTTTAAAGAAAAAGAAGCCAAAGGGACACCTGTAAATGCCGTTAGTTGACGTCAGACAACAAAAAGCATCCCGTTAAATCAACTTAACCCCACAACGTGCTTTCATTATAACGGTAACTTAAATAAACTTATTAAACCCAATTCTTTATTATTATTCCCAATTTTAATCCCAATCATAACACATCATGTGCCCTCAATCTAAGGGTTTTGTTTCGATTTATATAACGGTCTTATATAAAATTTTATAATATTTTAAGTCTAATTTTTTTGGCTTATGAACTTATTAAGTTGAACTTATCGTTTATTTAAGCTCATAACTATGATGAACCAGGTCGCTAGACCAATCTTCAAATCCAACCCACTCAAACATTATTTTAATAATATAACTTATAAATAAAGTAATTAAGTTTTTATATTTTTCTTTAATAACTTTTATAAAAATTTAAATATATATTTACAATCCATACAAAATTATGTTACGTTTTGGTATAAGTTTTGTCAAAATATGTTACGTTTCAATATAAATTTTGTTAAAAAAATAAAAAAAAAGTAGGATTGTGTTCCCTAATCTTTTCCACGTGTCAATCCATTACCTCTCAATCTCCCTATATAAACCCAAACCCTGATTCTCCAAAAATCCTCATATCATAATTCAAAACCTCTCTCTGTTTCTAGAAATCAAATTTCAAAGCTTAAATTCATCAATGGCGAATTTATCATCGTTCATGATCGTTTCATTGTTGATCGTATTCATCGCAGGATCCGCGATCGCTCAATCACCTACCGCATCACCAACCGCATCTCCAACCGTTTCACCAGCCGCAGCTCCGGTTGCTTCACCTATGGCATCACCGCCAGCTCCACCTACCGGACTTGCTCCGGCTGATGCACCTTCCGCTGCTTCTCCTTCTTCGATTGGAGGTGCTCCGGCTGATGCACCTACTTCTGCTACTCCGAGTGCTGCTAACTTTAACAGAGTTTATGTTGCTGGATCTCTTGCTGCGGTTTCGGTTTCGGCTTTTTTTCTCTAGATCCGATCTCATGATTTTGAACCTAATTTTTTTGAATTTTTTTTAGTTTATTTGAATTTGTTTGTTTATTGTGATTATTATTATGATTATGATTATGATGAATATTAATATTATTTTATATAATGATTTGTTCATGTTTATTAAATTAATTTGACGTGTTAATTTTTGCTTAATTTGTGTCAATTTGGAGATAGATCTTAATCATAGATTTGCTATAATTGACTTACTAAAAAAGTCTAAACAAATTGATAATTTAATTAGGAAAAGGAAAAATGCAATTTTAACCATGTCGAAAAACAATGACAAAGTATATAAGCGTTTGTTTGTTTTAGCTTATTTGTCGTGATTATGAGCTTAATTCCGAATTGATAAGCTCGCAAGCTATTAAAAATAAACTTATGTCGTCAAAACATAGATAAATTCATAAGCTTAACGAATATTATCTGGCATTTAAAAGCATTTAGATATGTTTGTTTTTATACTCTAAAGAAGACACAACACTATTTGACCTCCGCTATTTTAGAAATAAGATGTTATTGAGTTAAACCGTATTCATATCAACGATAATAAACTATACCGCTAATTAAATTAAATTAACAACATAAACTATATCGAATTCTAACGTCAAAAATCAAAATCAAGTTCGTCAAATTCTAATATCAAAATCAAGGTTGAAATGTTTAATGTTTTCAGTTGCGAAAAGAGGTAAAGTCTAATAAAGTTAAATGAAGTCGTTAACCTACTTTGGTGTTAAGATGTTTTGACATGACACAAAGCACAACCTTACATTCAAATAAAAGGTCTTATGTCCCATATTCTTGATATGGTTTGTACAAACGACCTTTTTTTAAACAGCGTGTTGCGACGGAATGTGTTTAGGGATATGCATAGTTGTTAAACTTTACGAGTCACGAGACGAGTCATTTTTTACTAAAACAATATCAACTCGGATCATGACTCGGAAATGTATCCGACTCGTATAATGACTCGTACGACTCGTATAACACTAGTAAACACACTAGTTCAATTATTTTTCTACTCTTATCTTTCTATGGAATTAGCTTGATTTATCTTTTTCATGTCGACAAATATAGAGATTATGTTACACTAAATCATATTTTCTTTTCCACTGCATATTTATAGACTCATAATGAAAAATGATTAAATCATATAAAACCAAACAATTCAATAATCACAATAATAAAATAGAAAATGCAAATACATTAAAAAAAAAATCTCCAAATATAAGGAAAACTCAACTTAATAAGACATCAATGCAACCAAACATAAAACAACAACTATAGACGGGGAGATCATGGCAGAAGATGAGCTATCCACGGGAACGTTACCGGTTGCGGTTGTTGTGGGATTGGGCAGGGTGTTTCCTAAAGGCATGGTCGTTGGAGAGTCCGCGATCATGGAAGATGGAGCCGCTGAAGGACTAACACCTCCACTTGCGACGTCAATGGTTAGCTTCATTCCACCAATGCAATGTCCCATGATACCACATATGAAGTTATGGGCTCCGGGGGTCTTTAGAACGACGGTGGTTGTGCCCGTGTTGTAAGATGCGATGGAATTGCCTAAGGCGCAAGTTGTGTAGTCGGTTGAGCTCACTACATCAACCGTATGGCTACTATCGTAATTGAACACTATACCAAAAAAAAAAAAAAAAAAATCAAGAAATTATTTTATGTAATTTTTCTTTTAAGTAGGACATATAAACACTATTGTGATAACTTAATAAATTATAGCAACGTTCATTCGGATCATAAAGTATATTTTCACTACGAATGTATTTTATAGATAAAAGAAAATAAATACTTACCAAGACTATCTCCAACGTTGAAAGTTTTGTCACTAGCCCAAGTAGTATAATCAACGCTTAGCGCCCAACCAGCTGCGTCTCCAACTGTATAAACCTTAGCCGAACTAAATGTAACACAACTCAATGCTACCATCACCCCCACCACTGCAACAACACAACTCGCCATTTTTGAGCCTCTCGTGAGAAATGCGACTAACGGTTTTGTGAAAAATGTGAGTAATGGTTTTAATGTTTTGTGTTTAGATGCAAATGTAAGTCATTAGGGTTATGGTTTATATAAGGGTTTTAAAGGGAATGATTTAAAAAGTATGGAGTGAGTGAGATGTTTGGTTTGGTTTACTTACTATGTCAATATATGAGTTGTAATTATAAGAAAAGGTGAACACTTGTAAAAGTGTAAAGTTACATGGTACCAAACCTATGATAAATCAAAGTTGTTGATAATGTTTTTTATAAAGTTTCATTTATTGTTTTGATTTAAATATGGATACAATGTAAAACACACTTACGGACTGTTTGCAAGTATTAAAAACTTGGACTACGATCACGGATTCGGACTCGGTCTGTGGTTCGAGTGTTTTATGAAAAGTTCGGATCACAGACCGAGTCCATGATTTTGCCTTAGACTCGGTCCGTTTAGAAAAATCGCAGACCGAGAACGAGGCAAAATCACGGACTGTCCGTGATCCGAGCTTTTCATGAACTTATCAAACGCTCGGATCACGGACCAAGTCCGAGTCCATAGTTCGTAGTCCGATTATTTGATGCATGCAAACAACCCCTCAGTCTAAGTTTATTAAATGATAACTAGTTTTTATGATGATAGCTTAATGATTATCGATATATAACATAATTCGTTAAACCAATTTATATTAGAAAAAATATATATATATATATGTTATTTTTGAATTAGCTATGTTTTTCTATAGGATAATAGAACCAACCACATGGGAAAATCATGTGAGGTAGGGTCTACCATACTTAACCAACAACCGCACCTTCTACCTTTTGTCCGTACACTCGTTTTCATTTTATTTTATTTTTATTTTTCTTAAAAAATAAACTATGAACCATCGAACCATAGAAGTAAAACCTAAACATCTTTTAAACGTTAGAGTCAATTGTCACGAAATATAATCGTTGAGGTAAAAAGTGTCCGATAGTCTAAAGCCTTTTCTTACTTACGTGCTTGACTTTGTTATTCTAATGAGCGTTTTGATAAGATTCCGAAGCGGATTAGTTTCTTTGGAGTCTAGTCAGATATGACTAAACTCTAACAATAATCATCAGACCGTGAATCTTTAACTTGAAGGCATAAGTGGTGAATCCGACTTGTCGAATTGAAATGACAAATCTCTAAACGAATACCCAAAAGACATAAAACGAAGTTGACGTTCCATCTAATGTTTGTGACAACAATATGTAACATGAGGATTTTGAGAGCAAGTAAAAAACATCATCATTTTAAGATTATGAAATTTTTTTGACCCGAGTTTAGGTTCAAACCGAAACAGAAAACGACTAAGAATCAAACATTCAAAAACATCTAGAACCGTGATTTTAACAAAATATAACCATCTGCCAACAAACGAGGCAGGCAAATGTCCTCACTATAATTTTGTCACAACGTAAAAACTGGTCATCTCAATAAAAACTTTTCCCTCGATAAAACCTTTTACTTTGTCCCGCGTGAACTTTTTTCTAATTCGGTCCGTAAACTTCAATGAATTTTGCATTTAGTTACCACAAACTAATAGATCTAATGTGAATCCAAAACATTAAGTAATCTGCTCAAACATCATTATCTAATTAGGAGCTAATCATGATATACCAACTTAAACTCAGGTTTGAAAAACGGAGACTTGTCTAGTTTCGTAGAACATAAATTATCAAGAAAACGACAATACAATTAACCAAAGAAAAGTAAGCGGGGCTCGTTCATTCGACACAACACACCTTTAGAACGATACTTTTCCTTTCTACTACAAGCGACAATAATCGAAAGGTTCAAAGTTTACATTACTAAGATGCAACTACCTAGGGCGTAATAGTAAACATTCTTTCACTTAACCCTCTTTGTACCAACTATGTTGACTCGTTATCATTACAACATCATGATGTTTACGATCATAACTTCAAAGATTTAATATATAGGAACAAAATTGGAAAAATAAAATAAAAAACAAGACCTATGTGACGAGCGATTAAGCTTCAGCTTCAGTTGTTTGAGCTTGTTCTCCTTCGGTTTCTGATGTGCTTGATTCATCTTTGGATTCAATAACCTTTTTTGTAGATTGTCGTAGAAACTTTTTACTAGGAGAGACACGGATCGCTCTTCCCATAAACACCTATAAGCAACATGTACCCATTTGACCCATATCAATTTTAGCCATGTTTATACTCATTTGAGCCGTTACCAATGTAATGTAATCTAAACTGGCTCATTATTAAGTAAATGGGTAGAAATTTCAACGTTAACAACGATTTAAAATTTACCTTTCCTTGAAAAGCAGTGAGAGCAGCCTCAGCTTCCTGTTTGGAATTAAACGAAACAAAACCATAACCAGTAGAACCGCGTGGCTTTTCCTTGAATATAACCTCGGCAGAAACAACGTTACTATTTTCCGCACTGAAAAACTCCATAAGGTCTTTTGATCTTGCTTGAAACGGTAAATTTGCAACAAATAAGTTGTGTACGGGAGCTGGCTTCGGTTGTGTAGGGGAAGAAGATGTACTTATCTTCTTTGGATATGCCCATGTCATGTTTAGAGTTCTACCCATGAATTCCTAAACCCGACAAATATTAATATATTCAAATGTTGTTAACAAAAAAAAAAGAAAACGAAAAGATTTAAATTTTATTGAAGATTTGACTTTCATAGTCAAAAATTCTATCCACCCATGAAAGAAGCTAAAAGATTTCATCATACCACAAGAAAGTTATAACGATGAATTTTATTTCGTCTTCTTGGCAGTAGAGAACCATAAATTCGACATTTGTACTCAAAGAAGCCAAGAAAAGCAAAAAGATTTCATCTTTAAGTCAAAGTGTTAAGGTTGACTTCTAAAGTCAAATATTTTTCGCATCCGCAGGGATTTAGTACATAACTTGAATATAATAACGACAAATAAAGATATCATGTAGGCTTGAATCAATACCATTGATATACAGTAATACTTTATAATATAAATTTTTTAGAAGAACATGTTGCCATATTCAAGAAAAAAAAAATCCTAAACGCGAAGTTTTTGTGATTTTTAGTCCTTTTTACATAATCCGAAGCGATAAATTTAGAAAATTATATGTTAAACGTTTAAGTTTTTTTAAGCAATGAAATAGTTTTAGATTCAGTATCACTTACATATGACTGAAGATTTGTGAAAGCTGCCAATGCTTCTTCATGAGAACTCATTGTCACAAACACTAAACCTCGGTTTTTGGTTCTGCTATACATCGAAACCTTAATGAAAATAAAAACAAATAAAATTAATCAACATAAGAAATTACGAACCTATGAGAAAGAGAGTAAATGGTTCTTTAGTTCGACAATGTAAGGAGAAAGATAAGGGTCGGAAAATAAAGATATTTGAATTTAAATCATGTATATATACGTAATCTACAATTTGAGAGTTTCTATTTTATATGGGTTAAGAAAACAAAAAATTATACATTCTGTTGGGAAAAACAATGATCTATCCCAAGATTAATAAATCTGTTAATCAAAGTCTTAGTCTGAGTGACTTTAGTTTGAGTCTGAGTGACGTGAGTCTGAGTGACTCAGTCTGAGAGACATGAGTCTGAGTGACTCAGTCTGACTAACTCAGACTCATAGAGAGAAGTCAGGCGTGATTTAAGGAAGTCTAGTTAATTAGTATCTTTTATCTGTTTAAAAGATTTACTTAGATTGATCCTTATCAAACTCACTATACTTGTGTATAAATAGTGAGGTTGAAGTTTGTAATCGATACACTTTTCACTTGAAATATAACTGTGTGTTATTTTCACTGTTTCAATATTATAATTCCGCTATAATATATACTGAAACTGAATACTAAATCGATATATAACAATTAACGTCTAAATACTTATTTGTTATTGATTTGCCATTGTTTGGGATCTTAGTGAGACCTAACAACTGGTATCAGAGCAAATAAGATTTGAATTTTAATAAATTTATAAATCTTAAACGATCAATACCTAAAATCTCAAACAATGTCATCATCATCAAACATAACTACAATGGCTGGAAAAGGAATTCCCGTGTTCAATGGACATAACTTTGCACATTGGAAACTCAAAGCTGAGTGGCATTTATCAGGAATTCATGAAGAAATGATAAGAGTCATAACTGAAGGACCTATCATTCCAGGTAAACAGATTGATGAAGTTAAAGAAGGTGATAGAGTTGTTCAACGTGCCAGATGGGTTCAGACTGCAAAATCTCAATGGACAGATCAAGATAAGCTCCTATATAATCTTGATCCCAAAGCCAGAAGCATTTTAGGAAATGCAGTGTCAGAACAAATTTTTTCAAAAATTGCAGGCTGTAGAACAGCTAAGGAACTATGGGACACATTAATTGTGTCTTATGAAGGTGTTCCAGTGGTAAAGGAACAAAGACTGAATAGCCTCATTAGAAATTATGAGAATTTCTATATGAAAGAAAAGGAAACTCTAGCTGATGTTCATACCAGATTTCAGATCTTACTAAATGACATGTCAGCTCTAGGAGTAACAAAAGATGATGATGATATATGCAAGAAGTTCGTTGACATATTACCTAACAAGTTTGAATCTGTTATCACATCACTTGTAGTAAGTGAGAAGTTGTCCACCTACAAGCTGCCAGGACTCTTTGGTTTATTGTTAAACTTTGAAGAGTCTCAAGAAAGAAAGAAGCTCAACAGCAGAAGAACTGCAAAAGACCCAGAAGCTGCATTAGTTGCAACAAGCAGAAGGAATAAAAAAATTTATTCTCAGGCTGACTCATCTGAGTCTGAGTCACACTCAGACTCAGAATCTGAAAACGAATCTGAAGTCAAGAAATTGAAAAGTCAACTTGCCCTGTTGACCATGAAGCTGGAACAAAAGACAGGCTACAAAGGAAAGAAACCTTTTGATCTGAAAAAGGTAAAATGCTTCAAATGTAATGACTATGGTCACATGGCTGCTGAATGCAAAGTGAAGAATGCACAAACTGAACATATGGAAGAAGTTGCTGAACGGGCTCAAAGATATCGAAACAAGTACCTGAAATACAAGAAAGGGAACAACTCCAATTCTCAAAAGTCTCAAACTGAACAAAAAGCATTCTTTGCTGAAGAATGGTTGGATGAAGAATTATCTTCTGATGAAGAAGAAGTGATAGATCAATGCTTGATGGCAATAGTGGAGGAAACTACTGAAGCTGAGCAATCTGCATCTCAGTTCGAAAAGGATCTCAAGGAAGCTGAAAGAATGAGTTGCAATTCAGACTGGAACAAGTCAAAACTGTATAAGGTACATAATTTTGAAACTTATACCAATGAACAAAAAATTCAAATGTTTGAATATATTTTTGTTGACTTAACCACCACTATAGAAGAACAAAATGACCTCAAACACACAATCAAGAATTTAGAAAATCTTGTGAAAATCTGTGAATGGTGGTACACCTGCACTGCTAATGGTGACCGCACTGCTATCACCGGCACATACAACAATGGGCGTGAAACAATTACCATTACTGAGGAGACTATCAGAAGTGCATTACTCCTCCCCACACTTGCTGAGGCTGGGGAAGGTGGATTTCAAGCTAGACGAAGCAAACAACAAGCAAGGGATGAAGCTTTCCCTCTCATTGGTCAGCCTGAAACTCAGGGAGTAATAAGATACAACTTATTCACTGGTAAATGGAGGTTCTTGTTTTCAATGATTACAAGATGTTTGGGGGGTAAATCAGGCAGTTTGGATCAGATGAATGAGTTTGAAACTCATCTGTTCCATGCCATGGTCACTGGTAGAAGAATCTCCTTTTCTCAACTCTATTTTGATGAGATTCTTTCACTTGTGACTAAAACAAAACGCCCTAATGATGTTCCATTCATTCGGGTGCTATCTCTATGTTTTGAGGAAGTTCCGGGCACTGAAGCATATGATCAGCTTGATCAAAGATTTTTCACTTGTGAACCGCCCAGACTGACTCCAAAAATGTTTACTTATATCAATATCTCGGAGACTGAAGCTCCTCTTACTAATGTGATGCTTGAATGGATTGCAAATCCTTTTATTGATCAAGAACCAACTGAGTCTGACTCTTCAGACTCAGAGGTTCAAACTGAACGAATTGACGGTGGACCTGAGGGACATAACCCTGCTGCAGATGCTGAGGTGGATCTGGGTGGGGCTGGGCCTGATGCTGATAACCAAGGTATGGACAATCCTCTCACTTTAACTCAATCTGAGAGAATCCCCTCTCAGACTGAGGAGTCCACTCCATTACTTGATGCCCTGGCTGCACAAGCGTCCCAACAGGTGAACTCACCAAGTTCATTTGATAAAGCTCTCACATCAAGCCCAACTCAAAATCAAGCACTAATGGACACATTATTCCATGAGGCTGAGAGTCAAGAACTCCCCTCCAGTGCTGCAGTACAGACCAGTCTCTCTCTGCTAGATGATGAGCTGGATCTGACTGCATGGACCACCCAAAACCCCAGTTTAATGATCAACTTGGAGAACTACATTGCTGCTACCACACAGGCACATGTGGCTAGCATTGAAGAAAGTGTCCCACTCCTGGACACACCTGTACCTAGTATGGGAAAACCCACCTCAGTCTCACAGCCTATTCCAAAGGCTATATTCACCAGCTCTGTGCTGGTTCACGATAAGGTACAACCTCCAAATCTCTTACACTCTTTATCACTAGTTGCCAATGCCTTACTCCCAAAACAGGGTGAGGTACAGACTTCATTTTCTATGGCTTATGATCATTCTCCCACATCACAGGGAGAGAGTGAAGCTGTGCCACCAGTTACATCAGAAACTGCTACAACATCCACCCAGTCTGAGGTTGCTCTGACAGTTCCTGTCCTGTTAAAGGCACTTAAGGACATGTCCACTCAGTTTGATGACAGACTGAGGGCAATGCAGACTGGGTTCCATGATTTTACAACTCAAAATGCCAAGGAGATGAAAGAT
The DNA here is from genome assembly GCA_910822075.1 of Senecio squalidus. Lineage (NCBI taxonomy): Eukaryota > Viridiplantae > Streptophyta > Magnoliopsida > Asterales > Asteraceae > Senecio > Senecio squalidus. The sequence continues at coordinate 65,954,612 of CAJVGC010000065.1, forward strand.
TTGCAGGATATGGTGCTGAAACTGACCTCTGAAGTCAGTATGATGAGAAAGGGCAAGGCTGTGGCAGTGGAGTCACAGATTCAGGGGGAGAAAAAGTCTACAACAGTAGTTGAATCTGAGATCTCCAAGCAACAGTTGAAAAGGAAAAGAAAAGAGGGGGAGAAAAGATATTTCAAGACAACCAGATTCAACACCAAAACAGGGCAGTCTGAAGAATTTTATGAAACTGACTGGAGTGAAATATCAAGTGATGAATCTGAACAGATTGTATTCAAAGGAAAGGGTAAGGCTGTATACATAAGTGATCAAGAAGAAACTGAAGAAGGAGAAGAAAAGCAAATGGAGACTCAGTTTGAGTCTGAGTCTGTTGCTCAAAAGAAAGTGTCTGAAGAAGAGACAGAAAAGAAAAAGAAGACTGAAGCTGACAAGTTGGCTAAACTTCAAAGATATGCCAAGAGTGCTGGCATGACAGTGGAGGAATATAGAGAGTATGTGAAGGGGCTGTACAAAGAAAGATTCGATTTCAACCCTTATGATCAGTCTGAAAAAGCAGCTGCAGAATTTGAAGATGAGATGCAGGCTGAGGAAGAACAGGCTATTGAAGAAGAGCAAATGAGGGTTGAAGCTGATGCCAGAATGGCCAAACTTGTTCTCAGAGAAGAAGCCAGAATGAACTACATTGAAAACAATTTCACCATGAGAACACTCAAACACAAGATCACCCACCTGGACTGTAAAAGCCATAATGGAGCTGACCTACTTCTTACCTGCTCACATAAAGGTGGATCGTTCAGATTTGGCCTATCAAGATTACACACCATGGGTTTGGAAGAGTGGAAAGAGGTGGCAAATTTGAGCTATGATCTGACTGACAAATCTCAAGGCTTAGCTGTTAGAAGAGAAGCCACATTCAACATGAATACAGCCCATATGCTGAACTTAGTAGATGATGAAGACTACAGAGCTTTTTGCATCAAGCACGATGTAAAAGTCAAAACTAAATCCTTGGGTCTGGAGTTAAGCAGTGTACATCTTGTTCCTGAAGATATTGTGTTTCAAGACAGAACCTACATTGAGACTGAGAAGCATACAGGGCTATGCTACACTGACTGTGGAGGAGAAGAATGTTTTCAACCCAAAGATAGCATCACCACAACTTCCATTCATCATTGCATAGCATTACTAAAAGAATGTGAGTCTCCTCAATGTCTCCCATTCAGAATGAGGCTGATCAGTTGGTTGTTCAACAATTTGAAAAGAATTGAAGAAATTGGAAATCAGTCTGATTTGGTGGAGCTAGTCAAGAAAGAATATCAGTTGCACTTTCATAAATCCGATGCTGAAATGAAAACTCTAATGGACTGGAAGAAAGACAGGTTGAAATGGATGAAGGAAAGAGATCAACCTGTGCCATTTGAAACTTCACTGAAAAGGAAGAAAAGGATTGGGAAGAAGCAGAAGTAATTGATGGTGTCTACTTTTGTTCACAAACAATTTTAGTTTAAAGATTTTTGTGTTTGTGTTTTGTTTTAATGCACCTTTTGTAAAAGACTTTGGTTGAAACAGATAGGGGGAGATTGTTGGGAAAAACAATGATCTATCCCAAGATTAATAAATCTGTTAATCAAAGTCTTAGTCTGAGTGACTTTAGTTTGAGTCTGAGTGACTCAGTCTGAGAGACATGAGTCTGAGTGACTCAGTCTGACTAACTCAGACTCATAGAGAGAAGTCAGGCGTGATTTAAGGAAGTCTAGTTAATTAGTATCTTTTATCTGTTTAAAAGATTTACTTAGATTGATCCTTATCAAACTCACTATACTTGTGTATAAATAGTGAGTTTGAAGTTTGTAATCGATACACTTTTCACTTGAAATATAACTGTGTGTTATTTTCACTGTTTCAATATTATAATTCCGCTATAATATATACTGAAACTGAATACTAAATCGATATATAACAATTAACGTCTAAATACTTATTTGTTATTGATTTGCCATTGTTTTGGATCTTAGTGAGACCTAACACATTCCAATATCTCATATCACAAATTTTGTAACTCTACATATTCGTGGTCAACGTCGCGAGGCTAAAAGCCTCACTCCAACACACTCTCTTTTTAGCGTCAAGTTTCCAAAGACTAACAGATGAGTATTTAAGGTGGATTTATACGACTTCAATTTAGAGTGTTTCAGAAAAAACTGATAGCGATTATCATTTATTCTATTTTCTGATGATTACTCGAAGATGCAAGAAATGAGTTGGCCTTTGGAAACTTATTAATAAGATAGATGTAAAAGAAGCTAACTATTCCTCACATTAAGCTCCTCGTAATCTGATTTCGTGGTTCTAAATTCTTCAATTATAACATTTCTAACTTCTCAAAACATGTAACAAAATGCATTTTCGCTTTTAAATTTGACCAAAACCACATTTGTAATGACTACTACATGACAATAACTAAAATTTCAAAACACAAATGTTGTACTAATTTGCGTCCTCCAAAGACTCGAATGCCGAAATTCTCGTTCAAATTAAAGTATTCATCTCAATGTTACCCATTTCCGTAATAGTGTATGTCTAACTCACCCAAGTTTTCAAATTTCTATAACTAAATTCAAACTAGTATTATAAGCTACCCTATGATTTTATATCAATTCCGTCCATAAACAATTTAAACGACGAAAATGACCATCCAAAGATACTACCTTTTTCACAAAACTAAATTCCTAGTGTAAAAAGCAAAGACCAAATTGATTACATAAATTTTCAAATTCTCAAAATTTTAATAATTATACACATTTTAAACAATTTTCGCCTTAAGCCGCCTGGTGTTTGTTTGGGCTTATATAAGGAGCTTATGGCTTATTGATATTTCGGCTTATGTAACCGTTTATGGGCTTATTACTGTTTATTATGACGTAATAAACAATAATAAGCCCATAATTAGTTAAGCCGAAAAATTTGGGCTTATGAAACATAAGTCGAAATGACAATAAGCCATAAACCGCTTATATAAGCCCAAACAAACGCCCACCAAGTTGACCTAATCTATTGTTTAAGGTATTCAAAATTTACAAAATATTATAAGCCCGTTAAATAAACCGAAACAAGACTGTTAGACAGAAAAGTGACCTCAATATCAACAATGGTTCCGTATTTTTCAAACAAAGGACGAATATCATCTTCAGTGCAAGTCCACGGTACATTCTGTGCAAGCAATCTCGTTTCAGAAACTTGTTGAATTTCTTCAGGTGAATTCTCAGCTTGAGCTTGAGTAGCTTCAATGGCGGAATGTGTTTGGAAAATAAGAAATTTAGATTTTTTTGAAAATCGATTATGAAATAAAGATAGAGATAAGGAAGTATTAGGGTTTATATGATTGAGGAATTGGGGGTTTTGAGTTTGAGTTTGAGTTTGGTTTGAGAAAAGTGAAGAAGAAGGTGAAGGAAAAGATATGAATCGAAGTAACGCCATTGTTGGATTTTTGAGGTTTCTGTGTGTGTTTTTTCAAAAAATATGGATAAGGTAGTTTAATAAAAGAGAGAGCTCGTGAACTATTGGTTATTGACTAGTAAATTATTTGAAATTGGTTCGATTTAATTGACTCGAGTTCGAGTTCAAAGATACGCAGCTCGTTTGCTAAATTACAATTTTATCTTTTTAAATACATACGATTACTAAATTATCGTTACTATATAAGGTAATATTTATATAAAGTGAGTGGAGTCGAGTTTATATAACGAATTATTTATTGAGCTTCAGATTGAATCGTATAATCAATCGAGTTCGAGTCAAGTTTCGAGCACGAGTTTTAATAATTGAGCCGAGCTCGAGCATGAAATTTAAAGCTCGGTCGAGCTCGAGTTTTGGCAACCGAGTCGAGTTCGAGCTTGGCAATACTCGGCTCGACTCGACTCGTTTACACCCCTAGTTTTAGGTACTTGGGACCACATTTTTCAAAAATTCGGTATTCGGTACGGTTTTTTTCGGTATTTTGTATGGTACCATACCGACCGGTTTATTTCGATACGGTACTCGGTACCTAAATAATGACCAAAATGAAACCGGTACCAACCAGTAAGGTACCGGTTCGCAGTGGCGAGTCTAGGATGGTAATGAAGGTAGGTCCTAAAACAATTTAGACGACAAAAAGTAATGGATCGAACGGTTCGGAAATGTTAAACGGGTCGGGTCGAAGATTACTACGAATATACATAAAATAAAAGTAGTATCGATTAACAAACAATACAATGCTTAAGTAGTTAAGTCACAATATTTCATATAATTTTATGTAAGGCGTATACGTTCCACGAATTTTAACAATAAATATGGAAATAAGTAAAATCGTGTTTACTTAACATGATATTGTCAATGTTGTTTGCTAACTTTAAAATAAAATGTATAGTTCATATAACATAATTAATAAACTTGATAAATTTTTAAGTTTATAATTTTATTGTGTATTTATGAGTTTTAGTCACATATTTGTGGTAAAATGAAATATGAATACTATTACTCAACAAGAATAATTGTTATGATTAAAGAATATTAAAAGATAATTTTAGAAAACATAAAAGATTGTTTGTAAATTATACTACCCAACAGGCAACAGTTAAAAAAAGAATATAAAAAAAATGTGTTGGTAACCACTGCACTAGCACCATCTTTTGTTATAGTTTTGTAAAACAATTATCTTAGCCAGGTGCTTCTAACTTTTTTAGGTATGTCCTACGAAAAAAGTCTATATCGTTTCTAAACGATTCGAAAATTAAGGTAGGTCCGAGGACCTGCCTGGGCTCTTACTGAACTCGCCCCTGCCGGTTCGGTACGAGACTAGTACCACGGTCACCACTAAAAACCACAATCGGGTTGTCTATGGAGAACGAGATTGACACCGAATCCACTTCGGGTACTCTTAACACCAACCATCTTTCTAGTATACGTTTTTCTTTTTATCACCAATGATAACATTGTTATTTGAAGAAACCAAGATATCGTTTTGCTTGGTTGTGTTTTTTTTAACAAAGTGAAATATATTTTGGTCTTTTTAAGATGACAAAATAACGATCAATGACAAAAAGAAACAAACAAAGTAACGGTTGATGCTAATTTTTCTGACAGAAATACGTTTCGTGAAAAAGGGTATCAATCGTTAGGACCATTTGAAATTTTCTCCAAAAATAAATAAATTGAAATAAATATTTCGAAAGAAACTATAACATCGTTTGGTTTATATATTTATGTCGACTAACTATCATACAACCCGTTCCTCTTGTTTGGCAAATTAGCAGATGCATATCTGAGTTTCATCTCATTCCATGTTTTGCACGAGCAGATCGAAGTCCTAAATAGTAATCAGAAAGCCATAGGTGTTTGCAAGAATGTTTGGCTCATCGAGACTTTTCTCCGGGTTGCTTGACTCGTTATGGTTTAAATGTCATGTATGTTTCAAGTTGCCAATTGTTTGAAACATACACTTAGTAGTAATTATGATCCAAGACTAACGTTGTTTTAAGTAAAACAAATGACACGAAAAAGTACTACAGATAAAACATGACAATAAACAAACAGTTGCAAAAACACAACACGAAGGTGATCTCCTTCAATTAAATGGCAAACATTCAAAGTAAATTAGTTTTCAAAACATCGTTCTTACAGTTTTATCGCAAACTAAGTAACTAACGATCCTTCTATTCAAATGCCAATAAAGGTTCCAAAAAACAACAGTAGGCAAGTTTTAATGGTTATTAGATGTTGAAACTACAATCCCAATTGATATAATCACTCACTTTGACACATTTATAACGAAAATGTTCTTTTGCATTTTAGCAAATACAATGACAAATCCCAAAACAAACTATACGCTTAGAAATTCAATCAAGCGATTCCAAAATATCATTGAAAATGCGCTTTTCAAGCTAGTTTTTCAACGAAACATCCTATTGTAAACGCTAAGAAAATGCATGGAAACAAAATCTTAGCAAGAATTGACGTTTCACTTCAAAACAAAATGAGTAAGATTCATGAAGAAAGACTGTCACGGGTTACTTCTTGTTCAATCGAGATTCAGGGGTGTTGTGTCTCAAAGGAGACAATGCTTGACGTGGAGAAACAGATTCAATAAAGTCGATTTTCTTCTCAATAGGACTGCAATCTCTTGGAGTACACTTTCGTTTATTACTCTGCATAAAATCCATATGATATCCATTAGAAACAAATCCCGTTAAATATATATGCAAATATACGCATAATCATGATCTTAGTTAGATTTCTCACCTTTAAGGATGCACTATTTTGCTTTCCGCCAGAATCGTTTTGTTGTCTTTCTTTTTGGAGTAGTTTCATCAATCTCCTATTTTCCTTGTCCAGTGCGTTGTTTTCTTCAAACAAGACCTTAACCTATTTATATACCCAAGTTTTATAGTTACATAAACACTTTTTATACGATTTATACATAATGTTCACATAAGGTAAATCAGTGAACAAAACGATCCAGGAAGTGTGGACAAATTTCAAACTGTTTGTACATTTTAGCAAAAAAAAATTGACTTGACCCATTTGAGATAACAAACCCCATATCGACCAATACGTAAGAAAATGGGTCAAAACTGCCACTTCTTATACACACAAACTCAGACTAACCTCGTCTTCAGCTGTAGTTAGATTATTCCTTAAATGGTCTTTTTCTTTCTGCAGTATCTTCACCTCAGAAGCCAATGCTAAAACTTTTTGCGTTGAGGGCTTCAAGCTACAGTATTGACAATAAAAATAGTTGACAAACTGGTATATTTTGTGTAAAATTGCGAGAAATATACTTGTTGAAACGAACCTTTCCCACATGTCAAGCATCTTTTGGCACATTTCTACTCCACTATTTGCCTCTAAGAAAGAACGAGCTGTTGATGTAATATCATCTTTACTGATCAAAGTTGATAGCAATGTATCAACGAGATAATGTTCTTTAGATGCAGATTTGGTAATCTCCCCAACCTTTAATCAAGAAAAATGTTTCTCATTAAAAGTCCACATCATGTTCTCTTAAAGCGGTTTATTAGGTCTCAACTAGCCGAAAACCAGGCCAAGTTGAAGAATTCAACATAATTACACGAAATTAAATTTAGAACAATATAATATTCGGTAGATGCATTTTTTGTCATCTCGCCAACCTTTAATCAAGAGAATCTTTCTCATTGATTATGTGCGGCGGTATATTAGGTTTCAACTACAATCATTTGCATTATATAAAACGAGACATTTAAAATACCAATGAAATGACTATATTACCTGTTGTTCATCTGATTGATACTTATAGAACTCGAGTTCTTCTGACAATTTCTTTAATTCTTCTTCCAAATCCTGGACACGTGATTCTGCTTCTTTAGCTCTGTGATCTGCCTCGTTCCCAAAGTCCATCAAAGCTTCTCGATCACCGTCATACAACGAACACTCTTTCTCCCACTTCTTACACTGGTTTAACAAATTAGCACATTCCATTGCTAATTTCTGATTCTCTTCTACAAACTTCTTTACGGCCAGTGCGTTCATGCTTGATTCAGCCTATATCACGAAAAGAGAATATTAAACTCAACAGTAATTTTCCCCTAGATTCAGAAAGAGATACATGTAGGCTCTTGATGCCAACAAAAAAAACCGTTTTCAACATCAAAAAGTAAGTGTGAAGTCACTCACAAATTTTACACCAACATTTTCCTGCTTCTAGTATATGCTACATAATTTGATATATCTATCAACCTAAAGAAATCCAACGTTGAATTATAGCAGACAATTAGTTAACTTAAACCCTCAAAAACAACTTTTTCAGACTTTTATCTTACGTTATAAATTATGATATATAATCAACCGAAACAAAATCCTATGTTGAATTGCAGCGATAAATTAGTTAGCTAAATCGTCAAAAACCACCAAAATGTCACATTTCGCTAACGTACAGACCATTTTCAAAATCCCGTTGTCTTTAAATAACAGCTAAAGCCTTTCAACTCAGGACTTCTACTCCCTAAACATAACAAGCATAAAACGGGCAAATAAACTATTTCCGGTAGCATGTCCTACATTGTATAAGGGTTATTCAGACGTGTATCATACTAGTTATTTCGACTTAAAAAATCCGTATAAACGGGGTGTCTTAAATTACTAATTTAAACAACTTAACCTTATAACCATAACTTATTAAATTGCAACCATAACCATTAAAACACAATTCGAAAAACCCGAAAAAAAAAAACAAAACACTAATCAAACAATACATAACGAAAACGAAACCGACACCGAAAACAAATTATAAACAAAAATACTAACCCTAACACGTTCAATGACATCATCTTTCTCAACCAATTTCCCTTTCAAATACAAATACTGATCACGGAGTTGCCGCTGCGTTTCTTCAGAAGATCTCAGCTTTAACTCAAGCGTACGCATCGATACCGGTAGACCGAGTGAGTATTCAATCGATTCACGAACATAATCATCGATTTCTTGAGGTAGATCCATTTCTTTGAACAGAATTTGTGAAATTGAACACTTTTTATGTGAATTGTGAAGAGGAATTGGAGGATTTTTGAGAGAATTTTGAGGATTTTGGTCTGGAAATTGTGGATTTGAAATTGGGGGAATTAGGGTTTATTTGAAATTTGGGGAGAGCCGTTAGGAAAAGTGTGTGTTTTTATTAGGAATTTGGGGATTTTTTAATTGTTGTCAACAAACCAAAAGAAATTAATCACAACTTGACACTTAGGATAAAATATGACTTGTCGAGACCAGCAATATTGCGACGTTATATTTCAATTATCCTCTCTTAGTAATATAGAAAGATTATAAACACTTGTTGAACGAATACGTAAATATGACTATTTAATTGAGCACATTGTATTACATCATTAGAGATCAATAGCCATATATCTTGTGAAAAAGACCATCCACAACTTTATATGAAGCCAATGATTGAAGACAAGAGATTTGAGCCACTAAAGCGGATTAATGGCTCTGACGATATCGGGTTTCAATTAGGAAGTAAATGTCGATATAATACTAACAAACTTTCATTTTGAATGACCGGAGACCTCAAACATTTAATTTGAATGACTAGGGTATTTAAAATGGTAAAAAAAAAGCTAGAAAAAAGCGTTCAACAATGTTTAAATGGAAGAAAATGTTAGATGTATGCAACTTCTACTTTACACAAAGGTAAACATATGATCTAAAGCACCCCAACCATCAATATGCGACGGAGGGAATAAAACCAATCCAAATATGACAAGTGACTTCTTGCATCGTATGCATCTGATATAGAAATGGAAATTGAAGATGGAAGAAGTACGAAGAATTTGCTCAAGTGACAATCTGTATTCTTTCCATCTTCAAACAAGAAAACTTGTTAACTGACAAACATTGTTACATATCGAGGTTCTACCTTCTACCTTCAACGGGTTATCACTAAGACTCATCTAAGATCAATTTGTCACCCAATTTAATGGGAAAATGTGTATTTTTATTATATTTCTAGTCTATATTCCATATAGTATACCTATAATTCTTTTTATACTATAATTGAATTGATCTTTAAAAAACAATGTCAAGTGTTCTTGACTAATTTATATTTCAATTATCTATGTTGTGATAAAAAATTGTTTAGTAAAATTGTTTTGAGACCAACAAATAATTAGAGAATTGCCGGTCTTATATCAAGTTATAAGAATGCTTACACGATAAGAAAATTGCCATTTAGTCCCAAATAAAAAGGTATTAAGAAAAGGTTAACGATAATCTTTGAAGCGTCACTAGAAATTAAAAAAACATAAAAAGTAAAAGTTGTCTATATATTTTATCTTTTATATAAATTTGTCATGAAGATATGTCGTCAATAAACATATCATATAATGATATAAAAAGAATGTGAGAATAGATAATTATCTTTTGTAACGCGATATTTTCTTTAAAATATGCCACAAACACATAAACTTAACACTTTTAAAAATCTTGTCACCAAGAACTCAAATTCAGAGACACTTTTCAAATGTGTCATTGAGTGGATGTATTACTTCTTGTATTCATACTAGTAGGTTTCTAAGATTGTGCGAAGCATAACCCAGAAAATGAATATTGATATTTAAGAGAGACTTCCAAATATTAAATAAATAACTAAATAGGAGAAACATATAAACTAAAAGAGTAAATTACATAGATCGTCCCTAAGGTTTATATGCAATTACGGATATCGTCCCTAACTTTGAAAAGTTGCAAAGATCGTCCCATTGTTTAGACTAATTACGCATTTCGTCCCTATTTTGGATGTCCGTCTAATTCCACCGTTAGTCTTCCCTCACGTGTTAAACACGTGAGGGTATTTTAGTCCTTTTGCACTCTTCTCCCCCAAAATCAAATAAACTCTAAAAAATAAGCTTACACAAACACCCCTTCACACACACACACACACACACACACACACACACACACACACACACACACACACACACACACACACACTAACAACAGTTGAAGATGGCAGCTGTGAATCTTTGTTCATCAAAGAAACGGCGTCGTTCTCGAAACAAATCGCGAAATCGAAGAAGAAGAAGAAGAAGAAAACGACGTCGTTGAGGATTTGTCCAAAAGCTGCCGCTGATCAGTCAGGTTTGGGATTTGTCACAAAGTCTCATATATCAGCCGTTTTCCCCGTCGAAAAGTTCAGTCCATCGGAAAAGAGTTTTCTCCCCGATACGTGACCCCCACACGCCTGCGCGTATCCACCACGCGCCACCTTCTCCTCCGGTATATTCTCATCTGTAAGATCTCATAAATTCGCCAAGCTCTACGTTACCTGATCCACATTTCAATTTCACGGTAAAAAGGACATCCACCGCCGTCATCTCCGCCCAGAATCGTTTATTCTCTCCATATATCAAAAACCCAGAATGGGATTTCAAGATTTCTTGAAAAAAACTTGAAAAAAATGATAAAAATCAAATCTTGAAGTCAAAATTAGGGATTACGGGAATTAAGGAGTCAAGATGGAGATGGGATTACGGGAATTGATTTGGGGGAATTGAAATGAAAATGGGATTTCAATTCAAATGGGGGAATTAAATTGAAATTGAAATGAAATGAAAATGAAAATGAAAAGGGGAATTGATTTGGGGGAATTGAAATGAAAATGGAATTGAAATGAAAATCAGACCGGGAAATGACTAAAATACCCCTCACGTGTTTAACACGTGAGGGAAGGCTAACGGGGGAAATTAACGGACGTCCAAATTAGGGACGAAATGAGTAATTAGTTCAAACAATGGGACGATCCATGCAACTTTTCAAAGTTAGGGACGAAATCCATAATTCCATATAAACCTTAGGGACGATCTATGTAATTTACTCAAACTAAAAATACTTAATTGACTTGTGAGATAAATGCTGTAACATCCTAGTTACGAAAAATAATGTTTGTAAGTATTTATTTATTTTCAATAAGTATTTGTTAGAATGTAAGTTTAAGAAAAGGACTAACTTGGTAAGAAATATAGTTAATTTGAGTTAAAAAGGATGAAGAATGATAATTATTTTGGTTAGATATTAAGTTAGTTAATTTTGAAAGATGGAGGACTAGAAGTGTAAATCTGAAAATTTACATATGGTTAGTCTAAGTTAGAAACCATTTTCCAGAATTTTTAGAGAGAGAGAGAGAGTCGGTTAGGGAAGAAGAAGGAGAAAGAGGGAAAAGCTTGATTAACCCGAATTGAAGCTTAAATTTCATAGAATTCATCAATTAGAACAAAGATAAGAAGATTGAGAACCTTAGTTTTTGGTTCTAAAAGGTATGATTTTATATTCAATTTAATTTGATGAAATTGAGTGTATATTTGGTGTTATAACATCATTTAGATGTTTATTTGAAAGATAGAAATGCTTAATTTGGTTAAATTAGGTATTTGATTATTTTGGGAACAATTGTGAAGTTGAAAGAATCGATAGAATTAAGTTTGTTTATATGTTATTTTGATGTTAGTAATTTATAGAAAAGCTTAGAAGATTTAAAGATTTGTTATATGAATTTTGTAAAAATTCATATGTTGTAAGTTTTGGTGAAGAAGTGAAGAATTGGTTAGATGAATTAATCATTGTAAGAATTATGTTAAAATGATTAGTTTGAAGTATATGAAAGGGAAGAATTGAAGAAAGTTACTTAATTTGTAGTTTGGATAAATTGGGGATAGTGTTATCCTGGTTGCCAAACGGGTCGTTTAGACCGTTGAAAATGGCGAATGGGTAGGAAATGGGTAGAAGGAAGAATGTATTACTTGCAATGTGTTATTTGTGAGTTATGTAATGTGTGTAAGATGTTTATAATGTAAGTTTGTGCATTTGATGCCAAACGGGTCAAAAGACCTAAAGAGTGGCAAGATGGGTAGAAGCTATCAAACTTGATTTGGTTAGGAGTTAAAGAGATAGAATGAAATAAATATATATATGTTTAATGTGTATAAAGGGTTCTAATGCATAATTAGACATTAGAATGGGTAATGGGTCAAAAGACCCAAAATAGTGGCAACTTGGGTAAAAGTTGCCAAACATGTCTAGAAAGAGTTAGAAAGGATTAGAAAGAGTTGTAATGAAGTTAATACATGTATTTATATGTATGTAAGATATATTTAAAAGAAAATTTGTGTTTTGGTATAAAAACGCAGATTTGGAGAATAGAAGTGCAAGGAGAAAGAGTCGTGTATGTTGTAGTTTAATTCGACATCGAGGTGAGTATACTAGACTCATTTTCATATGGTTTTTTGTGTTTAAAGTTTGTGTTAATGTATTAAAGATTGTTAGGTAAGTTGTTCCAAGTTATAGTTAGTGTTGTTAGCGGAAATAAGGAGTTAAAGTAGCATAAACTAACATGTAAGTGCAGGAAACGTTTGAAAAACGAAAATCAGCCAGAAAATGCCCGAATGCGCCGCCTGTGGGTTGAATGGCGGCGCATTCAGAGATCCGAGGCTGATTTTGAGTTTTGTCATGTTGAATGCGCCGCCTGTGTGTCCGAATGCGCCGCATTCGACCCCTAGACCAGTTTTTAGTGTATTTTAAGGTAGTTTAAGTAGAGAAAAGATATATTAACTTATCATTATGGTAGAGAAGAATGGAGAAGACATTTATGTGTCAAGGAGAAGTAGAATCGACTTTCATTAGTCGGGAAAGAGTAGAGTTAGCTATAATTCTATACCGCGAGGGTATGTAGTAAGACTTTGAATAGTCTTGGAGATATATCACTACGTTATTAATTATACTCACTAGCTTAATGCTAATGTATATGAGAATTAACCATAGAAGCTTTGTTATGATTGGTAGTCATATTATGGTGGTTGTTTATGTTATGTTATTTATTATGTGTGTGAAGTATGTTATATATTGTTATAATGAAAAGAATGGTTAGACACGACAATTTGATTGTTGGGAAAGAAAAGAAGTTGACTTTCAGTAGTCGAAAAGAAGTAGCATTAACTTTACATACCGCGAGGGTATGTATAAGTGTTAGATACGACATTTAGTTGTCGGGAAAGAGAAGAAATGATAGATACGACATTTAGTTGTCGGGAAAGAGAAGAAATGATAGATACGACATTTAGTTGTCGGGAAAGAGATGAAATGATAGATACGACATTTAGTTGTCGGGAAAGAGAAGAAATGATAGATACGACATTTAGTTGTCGGGAAAGAGATGAAATGATAGATACGACATTTAGTTGTCGGGAAAGAGAAGAAATGATAGATACGACATTTAGTTGTCGGGAAAGAGAACAAGTGTTAGATACGACAATATGATTGTCGTAAAAAGAAAAGAAGTAATCGTATAGAAAGAAAGAATAGATTTTTAAAGTAGTCATGATAGATGAGATTAACATAATCGTAAGGTATACTCACTAGCTTAACGCTAATATATTATGTTAATTGTATGTTTTGTAGGTAATCGAGTTTTATGGCAAGGCAAGCTAAAGAAGAAGGGAAGGGGACCGTTATAGAGATTAAATGTTTAAAAAAATGTTTTTGTAAGAGCTTCCGCTCCAAATTGTAAAATGAGACGTTAACGGATATTTGTTGTTGACTAAAGAGATGAGATGAGTAACACCTTAGAAGATTAATTACATGTTTTTATAAAAAAAAAAAAAAAATAGAGTGTGTTTGGTTCCGGGTGTTACAAGTTGGTATCAGAGCCTTGACTTGTGTGATTTGGGTATCGTGAGGATACCTGAACTCAAGTTGAGGCTTTGAAGAAGAAAGATCAATGGGAAGAAAAGCTTGCCTTGCGGAAGAGATAAGAGTAAGAAAGATTAATTGTAGAGAAAGAGTTATTTACCTTAGTCTTAATTATGCGTTGATGGTATTGGATGTACAAGAGTTAATATGCTTAAAATTAACGTCTGGCCAACGGTAATTTCGAGCATATTATACGATAGTATATCCGATATGGTTAATGTATGTTAAGGACGAAGGGCAAATGGGTAAGAAAGAAAGTGTAAGAAGTATATGACTATAATTTATATGTTATAGTATTTTATGTTACTAACTGTATGTGATTTAGTTAGTAGAAATGGAAAGAGAAGAAGATAGTCATCGGGTGGATGACGTAAAGAAAAAATAGGGATGTTCAGATGATATAAGCTAAAGAGATTAGCCAAATTTTTGAGAAAGAAATACTATTTGTTATTTATTGGGTTAAAGAAGAAGTGGCAGAAAATTGAAGATAAGAAGATTGACAGAATATTGGTAGAGAAAGAATTAGAGTAGAAAGAAAAGGAAGATTCACAGAATGAAGATAATCACCCCGATCAGCAGGAAGAATTGGTAGAGAGATATAAGAAATGAAGATTTTAAGAAGCAATTCGTGTAATATTTTGTCCACCTTTTATAGTGAACAAAGTTACTTGAGAATTTTGGAAATTGAACAGAAAAATAAGATTGTGAAAGAGATAATAAATGATTTGCTGAAAGAGTAGGGTTTTGTTTAGAATATGTGGTAAGTGAGAAGATGAAGATGGATCGTTATATGTCGTGCTTTAATCAAGACATTTGCGATCATGTTTCAACTTTTAATCCTCTAACTTTTGAGGATAAGATTGAGGTGGCAAGAAAAAGAGAGATAGAATTATTAAATTGCTCTAAAGAGGAGAAAAAGAAATGAAAGGTAGGGTATATGCAAGAATCATCGAAGAAAGGTAAGAGTATGAGAAGAAACTTTGATAGAAAGATTAAGAATTTTGAAAGAGAGTTTGAGAAGAATGAGTCATCGGTCATTTGTAGAAAGTGTGGCAAATAAATGTTTATAGTGAATGAAGATGTGTTGTAAAGGGTTATTACTTATGTGGAAAGCTCGTTCATGTTAACATAGAATGTTCTAATTCGATCAAGAACGTGTTATTAGTGAAAGGAGATAGAGTATATTCAATGAAATTATTCGAAGTTGTCACAGAATTTGAAAGATTTTGACCGGACTGAGAAACTCCGTTGTTATTCAAAAGAGAGAAGTAGAGTTTAGAGTAGAGTTGATGAATTAGTTGCAAGAATTGTTAGATAAAGGTTTTGTTCGCCACAGTTATTTTCTTGGGGTGCATCAATTTTGTTTGAGAAGAATAAAAGATGGTAGTATATGTATAAATTTATGATAACTTAACAAGTTAAAAGTGAAAGAAGAAGATGTACCTAAAGAAGTTTTTCATACGAAGAGTAAGAAAGAGTATGATGAGTACTTGAAGCAGATTTTGGAGATTCTTAGATGAGAAAGATTGTGTACAAAATTCTCTAAATGTGAATTTTGGCTAGAATGAGTCCAACTTTTGGGTTAGGAAGTTAATGCTAAAGGTATAAAGGTAGATCCGATAAAGATTTATTTAAGATTTTTCAAAGAAGTATTTTAGATTTTGAAGAAGAAATTGATCGAAGCTTTGGTGTTGCTTTTGCCGGATAGAATGAAAGATTTGGAAGATTATATGAGGCCTTTTATTTTGGATTAGATCGTGTTTTAATATAATGTGGAAGAATTACTTGCTTATGTGTAGAAGCAAATGAAAGAATACGAAAAGAAGTATTTCGATACAAGATTTAAAATTGGAAGTTATTGTGTTTGTCTTGAAGGTTTGAAGGCATTACCCTTGTAGAGAAAGATTTGAAGGTGAATGTTATTGTAGAGGTAATGAGTAGAAAGAATTTATAACTGAAAAATGAAACTTCAATTTTTGGCTTCGTTTGTTAAAGCGGTTCAGTTAGAAGCAATTAAAGAAGAAGAATTGAAAAAGTGAAAGAATGTCGGGTCAAGTGCAAAATTTTGTAGAAGATAATTGAAGTTTAAAGACTCGATTTGGCAGAATTTAGATTTTGAACTCATCGAGGTGTAAGAAGATTTGAATAGACGAAGTTTATAAGTCTAAATATTGTATTTACTTCGGTAGAAGAAGATATATAAGGATTTGGAAGAAGATTATTGACGGCTAAGTATGAAAAGAGATATTGTGAAGTAAGTAGAAAGATGTTTAACATGTTTGAAGATCAAAGCAAAGCATCAAAAGCCTTATGGTAAGATGTAACCGTTAGAATTACCGGTTTGAAAGTTAGAAGAGAATGTGGTGCATTTGGTGACGAAGTTACCAAAGTATAGAAGAAAGAATGATACTATTGGGTGATCGTGGATAAGATTGACAAAGAATATTCATTTTTTGAAAGATAAAGAAGCTAAATTTTAGAGAAAATGGTGGAAATGTTTGTAAAGAAAATTTTGGGAGGATATAGAGTTTTAGTATCGATAGCATCGGATAGAAGAAAAAGAAGATCGGTAGAGTTTTTTAATGTTGACGATTTGTTAATGTTGAAAGTTCTGTCATGAAAAAGAGTGATGCGGTTGAAAAGAGAAGGAAGTTGAGTCAAGATTTGGAAAGAGTAATGGGGAAAAGCTATTTACCGGTTAGAATTTCCGAGAAGTTAAATGAGGAAGAAATGGATTAGAAGTTGTGTTATGTAGGAGAACCGATAGCTATTCATGACCGAAAAGTGAGGTAGCTTTGGAATAAGTAGATTGATATGATTAAGATACATTGGAAGCATAGAAGAAGATACAATCTTATTTGGAAGCCCGAGATAGAAATGAGGAAGTTTTATCCTCAATGGGTTGCAAAAATGGATTTCGGGGACGAAATCTTTAGAAGGAGGGAAGAGTTGTAACATCCTAGTTACGAAAAATAATGTTTGTAAGTATTTATTTATTTTCAATAAGTATTTGTTAGAATGTAAGTTTAAGAAAAGGACTAACTTGGTAAGAAATATAGTTAATTTGAGTTAAAAAGGATGAAGAATGATAATTATTTTGGTTAGATATTAAGTTAGTTAATTTTGAAAGATGGAGGACTAGAAGTGTAAATCTGAAAATTTACATATGGTTAGTCTAAGTTAGAAACCATTTTCCAGAATTTTTAGAGAGAGAGAGAGAGTCGGTTAGGGAAGAAGAAGGAGAAAGAGGGAAAAGCTTGATTAACCCGAATTGAAGCTTAAATTTCATAGAATTCATCAATTAGAACAAAGATAAGAAGATTGAGAACCTTAGTTTTTGGTTCTAAAAGGTATGATTTTATATTCAATTTAATTTGATGAAATTGAGTGTATATTTGGTGTTATAACATCATTTAGATGTTTATTTGAAAGATAGAAATGCTTAATTTGGTTAAATTAGGTATTTGATTATTTTGGGAACAATTGTGAAGTTGAAAGAATCGATAGAATTAAGTTTGTTTATATGTTATTTTGATGTTAGTAATTTATAGAAAAGCTTAGAAGATTTAAAGATTTGTTATATGAATTTTGTAAAAATTCATATGTTGTAAGTTTTGGTGAAGAAGTGAAGAATTGGTTAGATGAATTAATCATTGTAAGAATTATGTTAAAATGATTAGTTTGAAGTATATGAAAGGGGAGAATTGAAGAAAGTTACTTAATTTGTAGTTTGGATAAATTGGGGATAGTGTTATCCTGGTTGCCAAACGGGTCGTTTAGACCGTTGAAAATGGCGAATGGGTAGGAAATGGGTAGAAGGAAGAATGTATTACTTGCAATGTGTTATTTGTGAGTTATGTAATGTGTGTAAGATGTTTATAATGTAAGTTTGTGCATTTGATGCCAAACGGGTCAAAAGACCTAAAGAGTGGCAAGATGGGTAGAAGCTATCAAACTTGATTTGGTTAGGAGTTAAAGAGATAGAATGAAATAAATATATATATGTTTAATGTGTATAAAGGGTTCTAATGCATAATTAGACATTAGAATGGGTAATGGGTCAAAAGACCCAAAATAGTGGCAACTTGGGTAAAAGTTGCCAAACATGTCTAGAAAGAGTTAGAAAGGATTAGAAAGAGTTGTAATGAAGTTAATACATGTATTTATATGTATGTAAGATATATTTAAAAGAAAATTTGTGTTTTGGTATAAAAACGCAGATTTGGAGAATAGAAGTGCAAGGAGAAAGAGTCGTGTATGTTGTAGTTTAATTCGACATCGAGGTGAGTATACTAGACTCATTTTCATATGGTTTTTTGTGTTTAAAGTTTGTGTTAATGTATTAAAGATTGTTAGGTAAGTTGTTCCAAGTTATAGTTAGTGTTGTTAGCGGAAATAAGGAGTTAAAGTAGCATAAACTAACATGTAAGTGCAGGAAACGTTTGAAAAACGAAAATCAGCCAGAAAATGCCCGAATGCGCCGCCTGTGGGTTGAATGGCGGCGCATTCAGAGATCCGAGGCTGATTTTGAGTTTTGTCATGTTGAATGCGCCGCCTGTGTGTCCGAATGCGCCGCATTCGACCCCTAGACCAGTTTTTAGTGTATTTTAAGGTAGTTTAAGTAGAGAAAAGATATATTAACTTATCATTATGGTAGAGAAGAATGGAGAAGACATTTATGTGTCAAGGAGAAGTAGAATCGACTTTCATTAGTCGGGAAAGAGTAGAGTTAGCTATAATTCTATACCGCGAGGGTATGTAGTAAGACTTTGAATAGTCTTGGAGATATATCACTACGTTATTAATTATACTCACTAGCTTAATGCTAATGTATATGAGAATTAACCATAGAAGCTTTGTTATGATTGGTAGTCATATTATGGTGGTTGTTTATGTTATGTTATTTATTATGTGTGTGAAGTATGTTATATATTGTTATAATGAAAAGAATGGTTAGACACGACAATTTGATTGTTGGGAAAGAAAAGAAGTTGACTTTCAGTAGTCGAAAAGAAGTAGCATTAACTTTACATACCGCGAGGGTATGTATAAGTGTTAGATACGACATTTAGTTGTCGGGAAAGAGAAGAAATGATAGATACGACATTTAGTTGTCGGGAAAGAGATGAAATGATAGATACGACATTTAGTTGTCGGGAAAGAGATGAAATGATAGATACGACATTTAGTTGTCGGGAAAGAGAAGAAATGATAGATACGACATTTAGTTGTCGGGAAAGAGATGAAATGATAGATACGACATTTAGTTGTCGGGAAAGAGAAGAAATGATAGATACGACATTTAGTTGTCGGGAAAGAGAACAAGTGTTAGATACGACAATATGATTGTCGTAAAAAGAAAAGAAGTAATCGTATAGAAAGAAAGAATAGATTTTTAAAGTAGTCATGATAGATGAGATTAACATAATCGTAAGGTATACTCACTAGCTTAACGCTAATATATTATGTTAATTGTATGTTTTGTAGGTAATCGAGTTTTATGGCAAGGCAAGCTAAAGAAGAAGGGAAGGGGACCGTTATAGAGATTAAATGTTTAAAAAAATGTTTTTGTAAGAGCTTCCGCTCCAAATTGTAAAATGAGACGTTAACGGATATTTGTTGTTGACTAAAGAGATGAGATGAGTAACACCTTAGAAGATTAATTACATGTTTTTATAAAAAAAAAAAAAAAAATAGAGTGTGTTTGGTTCCGGGTGTTACAAATGCATTTACTCAAGTCTAAGGCAACTAAATCAAACGTCAAAGCTTTGGGGTGTACATGAACTCTTGAATATAATAAACCTAAGGATATGCTGGAGTACTCAGATTTAGAGCCTTCCTCGGTTGGCCAATTTGTAATTACATAAACAAATGCATACATCCCCTTTAAAACTTAAGTAATTACATATATATCCGATCGAAACTTTAAATAGCAAATATACCCACTCTTAATATTTAAATTCATACGTATACCCAAATTTATTTAATTTTGTAAAAAATAATTTATCGTATACCCTTATTCACCCAAAGTCTCACCCACCTATAAACTTACAAATCTTAAGCAAAACCTTCACCAAAAAAATTGCAATCGTAATTAATTCATAGATTTACAAAATTGAATCGTATAATTATATTATCACATCTCACATTCCAAGTACAAATCTTAAGCAAAACCTTCACTCAAAAACAATTTACTGCCGCACAAAAACTCGACATCTACATATCGAACACCCCTATAAAACAACGTATACATATAACTATATATCTTTTATGAACAATAGCAAACCTTATTAAAGGAAAGAGGCACCAAGCTTCCAAAAAAATGATAATGACAACTAAATCATCAATTACTCAAATCAATTAGTGTTTGAAAAGTTGAGATTTTGATTTGTACTATGATAAAGAACAATGTATGTAGCCATAAGTGAACATTCACTTTCATGTTTTTATTCTTTTAAATTTGATTTTGACATATGAAGCTAAATTATTTCATTTCATGTTAGGTACCACAAAATATACATTTCCTTGTGAATTTATGTCGTTTTTGATGTCATATCAATAGTAAAAGGCTATAGTCTATGATTCTTTAATTTTGTCGAATTTTGTGCAAAACGAAGGTGCCTTATTAACGACCATAAAGTTAATACTAAAGTTAAATCATGTAATAAAAATCGAATTTTCAATCACGTAACAAATCAGACAAATTAAAATCACCAAAAAAAGTTTGAATCCTTGACCTTTACTATGTACCACATCACATGTCTCAATTCCAACTAAGTTACAATCAAGAAAACATAAAAAAAACAAGCATGGTAAGATGAGCAATATGTACTTATATTTGATCTGCGATATTTCGCATTTATCAGAGTAAAATGAGGTGGATTATGAGGTGCCGATTATCCTTATAAAATAACATTGAATAATTATTTCTTTGTCTATTTAAGGCCGAATAATGTGATCACAAGATTAAATTATTCGGCCTTGAATAGAATTCGAGATATAGTGATTAGTCATAAGATTCAATGTTCGTAAAAACATTTAGTCCTCTTACACGGTAAGGTTATGATGTTGCTCAAGTACCCAAAAACCTAAGTCTAGGGGAATTTCACGTACATGTGGGTGTATAAACTTCTTACATTTGGGAGCAAGGCTCCATGCCCAAACCATAACATCTTTTTAAGGTTTTACTTAAATGTTTATTTTTTCCTTCTTGAACGACAAACACACATAAACCACCTTACTCTTCACCTTTATCTCTTATGCGGGACTTGAACTCGATCTTATCATTTGATTCATCTGTTAAGTGGCACATTTCAGGGGCGGAGACATACTTTCCCCCCCCCAAAAAAAATACTATATGTATTCAACTTTTTCACCTTAAAACCAAACAAGTAAACCCTTAACTTATCTCTTTTTACATTGTTCTAGAAAGAAGAAAAAAAACCCTTACCTTTTTATTATAAGTAACTATAAAATGTTATGGTTAAATGCACTCGTGTGCGAATACATACTATTACGAATATGAATATAAGACCTATTCGACAAGACATATGATATTGTTAATTACATTTGTAACTATATAGTAAATCACTTTTTATAAAAGAATATTTGTGGGGACTTATGTTTTTACACGAATTACAAACAATATTATGAGAAAATCATATTACAACCTTGATGTTAAGAGGCGGTTTAAAAATAATTGAGTACGTTGGACAACAAAAATGGAATAAGAATTCATAATTGGTGTTAAAAGGAGTGTCAACTACATGTATGGCCTTTAACTTAAAAAGTTGAAATTATTGTTCATTTGCTTTATTCTATTAACATTTTACCATTCTAGAGAATTATGTCATTTCATAAACTATGTTCGAGCAACGATTGTCAAACACGAGGATTAGATGATGTCAACCTTCGATCTCCTGTGATGATCACAGTGCAAACCCAACAAGTTCTTGACGAACCTAGGGTGATCAAGGTTGAGGGTGGAAGCAAGAGTATATGAACTCTGTTTAAGCTTTTGTGTGTGTGTGTGTTGAAGTGAGATTCAAGTGAAGTCTGTCTATCCTGATTAGACTATGTATTTATATTACCCGTTTCAAGCATAGGGAACGTCCATCAATCAATGACGATCATGAATGCTTAAACTGACATAGTAATTAATCAGTGGTATACTAATCGTCTTCTACTTTATTATTGTTGACATGCGACGTCTCACAACCTGACAGGCGATGACAGCCTGTCAGGACGCGCCCTCCTCTGTCAGGAGGGCGCCCTCGCCTGTCAGGAGGTCAGGCGGGCGCCTGTCAGGCAATGGCATACAGGCTGTACAATCTTGAGAGGGCCTCCTCTGTCAGGAGGTCGCCCTCCTCTGTCAGGAGGGCGCCTGTCAGGAGGTCAGGCGGACGCCTGTCAGGCAATGGCATACATGCTGTACAATCTTGAGAGGGCCTCCTCTGTCAGGAGGTCGCCCTCCTCTGTCAGGAGGGCGCCTGTCAGGAGGTCAGGCGGGCGACTGTCAGGCAATGGCATACAGGCTGTACAATCTTGACATGCGTGGCTGTACAATCTTGACATGCGTGTCTTGCTCAATGGGCTTGCTTGTAGCATCATGCTTTAAGCAATAAATATAGGTAATCCTTACTAACCTCATCATGCCCCCGAGTTAGGATTTGTCAAAACAACAGTTTTCAAGTCGTAACTATTCTACTCGCGTAAGTCTGCGTTTCCCTTTTTTCTTTTTTCTTTTTTTTTTTTTTTTTTTTTTTTTTTTTTTACCGAGTAACGAGTTGGGTACCAGGGCATTAGCCTGGTACCGGCGGTATAATTGAGTACCGGGAGCTTTGGGGAGGGTACCGGGAGTTTATGGAGGGTACCGGGAGTTTATGGAGGGTACCGGGAGTTTATGGAGGGAACCGGGAGTTGGGGTCGAGCATTCTAGATACCGGGGCTAGTTGTACCATACCGGCAGTTCACTCAAGCAAGGGTACCGGGAGACTTTGCCTAGTACCGGCAGTTTAAGCAAGCAAGGGTACCGGGAGACTTTGCCTAGTACCGGCAGTTTATGCAAGCAAGGGATAATGGGAGATTTTGCCCTAGTATCGGCAATGTGTATCGGGTTGTACCGGGATGAAGCCGGGTACAGGAGGTTTTACCCGAGTACCGGCATTGTTAGCCCGGGTACCGGGAGTTTTGGCCCGGTGTACCGGGAGTGTAGCCCGGGTACCGGCATTTTAGCCCGGGTACCAGGAGTTTTGCCCGGGTACAGGCTGGTTTGATGTTTTTAGTCGTACGCTAAACCTTCTAATTGGTTGTTTGTGTTAGGAAGCTATCCTGCAGGTATGTGACTTACTTGTCCTTTGCATTCATTTGTTTGCGCCCTGCTAGCAATAACTGATATACCGTGTTATTTATTTAGGCATACCATAGTTGTTGTTGTTGTGATTTGGCATGGCGTTGTCTAGGATTAGCCTTGCTTTGTGTGACATTGTCTAGCCATTAAATATAATGTTTTATTGGATGATCAGCCAATAACACATTATTGTTTTTTTATCTTTTTATTATGGATGTTGTCCATGACACCGTATTGGGTGTGCATGACAGTGTGTATATTTGGTTGTGCGTATGACACTTTCTTGAGGGCCCATGGTTCCTTTGTATGTCAATGACATAGGTAGATTTGAGTATGCTTTACATTGTGCCCGTGACACTGTGCCAATGGCACTTTTGTTGGTTAACCTTTACTTTGTTTACTCGCGAGGATTGTCGCTTCCCAATGAGAAGTGCTTATCTTTTATCCAGTAGATTAAAAGACGAATATGATTGTATGTTATTTGGCCAGACAGGGTTGTCTTTCTTGGCTTCGTACATGTTGTATTGAACTATGTTTGTCGCATCCCAATGAGAAGTGCTTATCTTTCTGGTAACATGGCGATCTTCTGGCATTCTTGCGTGTATCGCTGGATAAAGTCACGCAACCCCTCTCCTTCTTTTTGTCGTATCAAATGAGCCTCTATATGAGTTCTATGTTGCTTCTTTTGTTGTACAAATTGAGTCACAAACTTGGCTTTTAGATCTGCGAAATCTTGAATACTCCTCTCAGGCAAGTCAGCAAACCAATCACGAGCGAAACCTTGTAATGTTCCAGGGAACATGTGGCAAGCGACTGGGTCTAACCATTTCTCCGTCATAATAGCCTGTTCAAACAGAGCAAGGTGGTCGTCTGGATCTCGAGTACCGTCGTAAGTACCAACAACGGACGGGACTTTTTGCTTATCTGGGAGTGGGAATCTGGCAACCCAGTCACAGAACTTTGAAGTAACCACTGACAAAGTCATAGTGGCTGCACGGGGTGGAACTGCTGCTGTCACTAAGGTTTGCAACACTCTGAGCATGTCGTTAGATGTGTCATGTGGTAGAGGTGGTGGCGGGGTGTGTGTGCTTGGTTGCCTTAGCCGCTCCAGGAGTTGTGACAACGGATCCACTAGCTGTACAGGCGCAGGCTGAGGCCTTGGGCGCAATGCCTCCACTAACTGTGACAACAGATCCGACGAAGCAGGTGGTGGTGGGGGTGGTGGTGGCTGAGTGCTCTGAGCCAACCTTCTAAGCATTTCCACAATGGGATCCTCCTGAACCCCTTGAGTAGCAGGATGGGAAGCAATCGAAACAGGTTGTCGTACAAGATCCGTGCCATCCTCCTGAGAGCTTGTCCCGTGGGACAAAAGAGGCTGGAAGGGAGGGATGGCTGTCACTGGCGGTGGTGAAGTAAACGTACTGGTACCTGCCAGCCTTGTGGAGAAAAGGGGACTGGTTAAAGAGGGATACCCCCGTGTCGACCTTAGGTCCGACACTGTCCACTCAGAATCCACGTATGATTCTGGCATTGTGGTATGAACAGGTGAAGTTATCACCACTTCCGGTGCAGTGGTAGTCACAGTAGTGGTTATTTCTGGCGCTGAATAAGTGATCTGCGATGGATGTGTTGCCTCCATGGAAACGGTTGATTACTGAGAAAAAAGAAAAAAAATTTGGAAAAATGAAACGCCGTTTAAAAAACGAGTCCCACGGATGGCGCCAATGTTCGAGCAACGATTGTCAAACACGAGGATTAGATGATGTCAACCTTGGATCTCCTGTGATGATCACAGTGCAAACCCAGCAAGTTCTTGACGAACCTAGGGTGATCAAGGTTGAGGGTGGAAGCAAGAGTATATGAACTCTGTTTAAGCTTTTGTGTGTGTGTGTGTGTTGAAGTGAGATTCAAGTGAAGTCTGTCTACCCTGATTAGACTATGTATTTATATTACCCGTTTCAAGCATAGGGAACGTCCATCAATCAATGACGATCATGAATGCTTAAACTGACATAGTAATCAATCAGTGGTATACTAATCGTCTTCTACTTTATTATTGTTGACATGCGACGTCTCACAACCTGACAGGCGATGACAGCCTGTCAGGGCGCGCCCTCCTCTGTCAGGAGGGCGCCCTCCTCTGTCAGGAGGGCCTCCTCTGTCAGGAGGTCGCCCTCCTCTCCCTCCTCTGTCAGGAGGGCGCCTGTCAGGAGGCCAGGCGGGCGCCTGTCAGGCAATGGCATACAGGCTGTACAATCTTGAGAGGGCCTCCTCTGTCAGGAGGGCGCCTATCAGGAGGTCAGGCGGACGCCTGTCAGGCAATGGCATACAGGTTGTACAATCTTGAGAGGGCCTCCTCTGTCAGGAGGTCGCCCTCCTCTGTCAGGAGGGCGCCTTCCTCTGTCAGGAGGGCGCCCTCCTCTGTCAGGAGGGCGCCTGTCAGGAGGTCAGGCGGGCGCCTGTCAGGCAATGGCATACAGGCTGTACAATCTTGACATGCGTGGCTGTACAATCTTGACATGCGTGTCTTGCTCAATGGGCTTGCTTGTAGCATCAGGCTTTAAGCAATAAATATAGGTAATCCCTACTAACCTCATCAACTCTGTTATGTGTATGACTATCGAAAAATTATTTCTCGTTATGTATGTTCATAGTCACGTAGAGTACGTAATATTGAATCTTGACTCGAGCTCAGATCATGTATGCATTCATTGACCTAGGGTGGCTTGTCGGGGATCATTGGTCTGCGAGGCGGATATTAGTGTTAATACTTGAAAAGTTAAAATAATAGACACCACCGGTCCTTGTAGCTATGAAACTAGATGAGGGACTAAAGAGCATCATGAAGCTCTAAGCGTAGAAGAAACTTATATGCCACTGATCGACACTAGATACATGGATTATCGACTTATGAGGAAAATATAAAGCCCTTTAGGAAAAATGAAGACATCCTCATTAACGAGGGTTGCGGAATACTTTGATTATACGTTCTTAGATGTGACATCCCCCCTAACTATATCTACAACACTCTTATATGCTCCTTGGAGACGTACAATCGTCTCAATAGTTAGAAAAGTTTGAGACAATAGTTCAATTTGCATATGTTGTAGAAAACGAAAATGTTACATCACAACTTCAATTCACAACAAATAAAATGTTTTTTTAATTCTCTCTTTTCAAATATGTCGAAGTACATCCATATTAAAAGTTGCAAACTATACGCATCCAACGTACGATATTTCGTATTCGTTTAACTTTTTAAAAACATGTTACGGTACGTACATCCTATTGATGTTTTTTGTTCTCTTCCTACCTCAACATTTGCTCCATCTTTGGTCCAACTCTAAGCATTCATGACCGATGACTAGAATATCTATCTTTTCTTTCGATAACGATAGTCATAAAGGATGTAAAACCACATAAGACACGAAATAAGTTTAATCATGAGTACTTAGATAAGTATAAATAAAAAACTCAACAACTACAAACCGCAACAATAAGCTAGTTTACGAAGGGACTGACTTCACAATACGACTAATACTAAAACAAAACAAACAAAGATAGTTTACTTGTTTCCTAATTCCGAAATGTTTGTCACGTCTAATATGGACAACAAATAAGAAAACACACTGTTAGAGGTCACTAGAATTTATTAATCATTATTTTGTTTTTAAAATTCGACAATATTTATAACTAAAAAAATGTAAAATTGGCCTGCAAATATTGTCATCTAATGCAAAAACTAATGTGCAAACACTGTAATACACACTGTTTCATGTGTCAACAGCTGTGAAAAGAGTTAGACTACATAGTGACAAATAGCTAATATAATTTAAATTATACAATAAGTTTAACAATTGGATTACATAGTAACAAATAATTAATATAATTAATATACATAGGTCAAAAAGTTAATACCAAATCTGGAAAAATAAGTCGAATGGAAAGGAAAGGACTCGCGTTCATAAGTTTTATGTAAACTTATGAACGTGAATTCTTTCACGTTACAAGTAATACGTTCACTACTATAGTTATGTGTATACTCGTATTTCCTTACGCAAGCTTACAAGTAATCATGCATACGCACGAGAATAACAAGTTCGTCAAATTTTGTAGATGTATAAATAGACAGGCTAGACAAGTTTCGCAATCGGTCAAAATCAACCTTGGTTGATTTAAGCTTAAAAAATGTTCATTAATCTTATTTTTTAAAAGGATTACATAATTTAACTAACAATAACAAAGAAATAAAAACAAGGAATTAGTTGATATTACAATTAATCAAAAACCCATAATATTATATAAAAAACATAGGGTTTATAAATCAAACTTAACTAGTTTGGACAAAGTGATTCTTCTTCAATTCTAAACAAAATGCAATTTACAGCATCTGCAATTTCGTCTACTGTACTCAGTTGGCATCCATCTTCAATCTGTCAAGACAAGAACACAATTTTTTTTAAATATGAATGTTGATATATTTCGACAAGTCTTTGATCTAGCGGTATAACTACTTTTGATTATAACTTTTAAGAATATGAACACTAACCTTGACACTAAGAGTGTAGAGAACCATTTCCTTAGTTGTGGTAACATTAAGGTGAAGAATAGTGAGCCATAAACATTGTAGACTAGCCACCATTTTCAAGAGTTGTTGATATCGTTTCTTCGAAAATATCTTAACGTTTGCATGGTTCTCAACCATTGTCACTTCAATTTCCGCCATAGTTTGTGGCCGGTTCTTGGTTATGGTGGATGAACCACCACCTTCACAACCACCTTCGGTGGCCGGATTAATAGAGTATTGTGGGAATGTAAAGAAATCACCAAAGGGTTGTGTCGGTGTTGGTGTTGGTGTTGGTGTTGTTGGTGATGGAGAGTAGCCATTGATGTGAGCTCTTTTTTGAATCTCTAGGGTTTGTAGTTTTTGCTCCAATTCTTTCACAAAATTTATGGCTCCACCAACTATTGATGCTTGATCACCCTAAACAATTGATCATTCATATTAGTTTTAATGAATAAGATTGATATTATATCAATAAGCTAAAATATTCGGCGGTATCATGGTAGGAATGAATATATATGGCCGGTCTGAAGCATGTAAGAGGTTTTGATCTCAAAACCCAAAAGTTCGAGGGCTCACTTTTTAGGTCGTTTTAGGTTATTTTTTATTTAAAATATATATTTAGGAGTCATTTTTTCTTTTATATATCGAACTTTCTAATTTTCGAAACCAAACCTAAAACTAATGTACATCTTGTAATATGTGTTTCTCTTCATTCTTCATTAAAGTTCAGTTTTCATGTCTTGGTTGTAGTATGTGTTTATAACTTTTTAAATATATAGATAACATATATCATGTAAATAAAAAACAAGAAACAAATTAATGTAATAGTTTATGCATGTACAAGAGATGGCACCTAGCTTAACAACAAAAATATAGACCATTAGGTACTAGTCCTGATCTAAAACATATTGATCGAAAACTTTTCAACATATCAAGCACATTTTACATGATTCCAAAATAAATAATTATATAAAATTCCTATTGATATTATTAGAAGTACAAATCATCAATTTAGGGATGCTTTTTTCGGCTTATATAATCGACGTATTAACTTATATAATTTTTTATAAACTCATATTTTTTGGCTTATGAGTTTATCAAGTTTGAGCTTATGACTTTAAATAAGTCATAAGCTCAGTTTTATAAGTTCATAAGCAAATAAAAATGAACTTATGAACTTAATAAATTACATAAGCTAATAAACCCGTTTAATAAGCCGAAAAATATCCTTTAATAATTGGAAATAAAGTTTTTGATAAATTATTTTATCTACATCAAAGGAAATGTATGTGTGTAAATCCTGTTGATAGAAAACCAATTCTCTTAAACTATAATACTAATTAAAAATGATAGATATAATATATTAAAAATTGCAAAGTAAAATATTTCAAATTACACTTTACCAAAATAAAACATATATTATAATTAAAAAGGACATGCATTTTAAGAATAAAATTATTGAGTTTTCTATTCATCCAAATATCAATAATGTTTAGCTATTAATAGTAATTTTCATGCAATAACGTTTATTGGTGACATGACCTATTTGTCTTCTGTTGAATTTAGATTATAAATACAAAAAATCAATATCCTTTGGTTAATATCTTTTGGTAATTTAGATTATTATATATAAATCAATAATATGTGACTGAATTTTGGACCTTTAGCAATGTAAATATATAAATGTATTTGACAACTCAAGGGCCAAAAGAATTTATTATATATAACTAAGTTTTAGATATAAGAGGTTTTTATTTAATAATTTTATCCTAATACTACTAAAATGTTTATTATTTACAAAAAATAATGTACAATACTGATTGATCAATTATTCAGTTAGTTAAATAATGTGAAAATTATTTAAAATGTCTATTATTATATATGTTTATATTTTAGAAAATGACGATTCTATTTCATTTATTGTTATTGTATGCATTCGATCTAACTTAGTTAGGTAATCTTAATCAATGACATGACACCGATTTACCGCATTAGCGGAGAAAACTTATTTATCTGTTAAATTGGTCTATCAATACATAACATATAAGAAAATAGTAGAAACTATTTAAATAAAAGATTAATGTGTAATTAGAAAAATAAATAAGTTGAATTATTACCCTTTGAGCATATGAAGATGGCATGAGTGACCGGATTACCGCAAGATATTCATTCATTTGTTTCCGGCGATTTCGTTCCACCGTAATATGAGTCATCCTTTGATTCTCCAACTCTTGTTTGTTCTTCCCACTCTTGATACGCCTTCGTTTTCTCCTACTAACCGCGGTGGCAACCACCGCGGTTTTTGGTGATTCCACCTTAATGTCACCCGAAGTAAACTCTTCGGGTGACGATTTATAATCACCCCAATATGCATGGATATTTGGTGATTCTTGATGATAAATAATATTATTAGTATTCTCTAAAAACTCATTAAACATTTGATCTTCTTGTAACACATAATCATAACCAAAATTACCAATTTGACCTTGTGGATAGATCATAGTCTCTAGTGCCATTTCTTACTCTAGAATTCCATGTGTGGTCTTGAAAGGGTAGAATGGTAAAGAGACACACTTAAGAGAAAAGGGTGTTGAAGAAAATGGTAGATAACAATGGATTGAGAGTAAGCATCTATTTTTTTGTACTTATAAAGATGAACCCTAAATGAAACAAAAGAATCAAACAGTACGTTTACACGTGAAGTTGTAAGAAGACACTAGAGAGAGTACTATGTACACACAGAATTGTATTTGTAATATATATACATACATACATATGTACATATATACATTTTTTGAAAAGAACGGAGAAAACACTTTAAAATTAACTTTTTATGATCAAATTATATATATAGCATGCTGTCTATTTGTAGGAGGTTTCGGATTTAAAGCTCTTTCAGGGTGGGTAATTTACAGGTACATGTCATTTGCATGATGTGATTGGTGGGTATACAAATATATACAAGAGGCTAAAAGGCACATTTCAATAAAACTCTTATATATTACTAGAAAATATGAAAACGACACTATGAATAATGAACTAAGCAGGTAACAACCTGTTTGCGTGTCTGCTATAGATAACATTTAAAACAGCTTAATTTATATAAACAAATTTGTTTTTTTAATACAATCTAATTCTTGAAAAACCGCATATACATTCAAAATGTCTTGCATCATATATACATGGATAGTGACTTTTTAAGACGATAAATTTCTTAACAAGATTCAAACTTAATATGTAGCAAAAATAATTATTTTAATTTTAATTTTTTTATGACAACACATTGGGGACAAAACTAAAAAGTTTATATGTAGCAAAATTACACAAAAGTTACACTAAGATGTAAAAAAATATTACGATCGAGGTTGTCTCTACCTACCCCCTCTGTCCTCGCCAATATCTTTACAATTATAGTCTACAGACTCGTACAGAATACGAGGTACAACACACATGCAACCGTATTACCTTAAAGTCAACACAATGTTGCAATTATAAAAGTCAAAGGCAATATCAAATATGGCATAGGTTATCCCAACCCCCCCTAACATGTTATGTCAACCCCCCTATACCTTTATGTCATATCTATGACACATTTGTGTCATAGATGTGACCTTGTTTTGTTTTATTGTCTTTTTTTGTCATTTTGTTGTAGTTTTTTTTAATTTTTCAAATATCGTAAAATAACAAACATTATACATAATTTAGCGAAAAAATAAATTGTGTATTAAAATGCAACATTCGTATTCTATTATTCACATATTCGGTATAATAAAAAACAGTACATATTGGTGTAAAAATCCCTATTAAGATTTATAGCTTGCTACAAATCTTGTCGAATTTGTGCCCACCTAGGTTTCGAGCTATATTTTGCGCCCACACATATAATAAAAATATTTTTAATTAATTTTCCAAGTGTCGTAAAATAACAAACATTATACATAATTTAACAAAAAAATAAATTGTGTATTAAAATGCAACATTCGTATTCTATTATTCACACATTTGGTATAATAAAATATTAATATTAATTAAAATACTTTTATAAAAACATTTTTATATCCTAAATAGTCGTAGTTAATACTGAATTGTATTAATTTAGCGAAAAAAATAATAATATAAACTATATAATTATATTATTTACATAAAAAATAGAGATATAAAAAAGATCTATGTAAACGTAGACGTAAACAATTCTTTCTTCATTTGCATTCATATGAGAAAATGCTCATAGATGTATATATTAATTTGTAATGTGTAGGTACGAAAACTTAAAAAAAAAAATAAGACTCGAATTTTATAATTTAATATTTAAATGAGTTAATTATTAACTTCGTGGGCTAATTGATTTAATAAATTAATTTAACAAAATAACAAAACAAAATGATAGTTTTTATGTTAGAAAATATTGTATATATGTAATTATTTTATACAATTGTGTTTAAACTATGATGTGTTTATATACACTAAAATATTAATAAATATATTTAAGGTATTTTTTTAAATAAGTTTGATTATTGTTAAATATATATTATTCTCTTTATCAAAAGCATCTTTAATTTAAAAATTAAAAATTTAAGAAAAATGAAAGAGTCATATTATATATTCGCGTTTCCTTGATAAATCATTTTCCTGTATATATAAAAAAAAAAATTTAGATATATAGATATGTATGTATAGATATAGATAATGATGATAAAAATGTTAGGGGATTATATAGATATATAGATATGTATGTATAGATATAGATATGTGGTGGGGAAAAAAGAGAAAATGATGTGATAGGTATGACAAATATAAGCTCTTTTTATGCTAGCTATAGGGTGGGGTCGGATGATTTAATGTGTAAGACCTGTGATGTGACAATGTAGGGGGGGGTTTATATGGGTAGGGGGGGTTGCCATAACACAACCCATCAAATATATGCCACCATAAAAATAGGTTTATGGTTGTTACCTTAGGTTCGGTTTTTCTCACATCATGAACATGAACATGATCCTTGCAACTTGTTGTTGGACCCATATTATTTGTGACCCTCATTGATCATTTATCCTTACTGATATGATGACTGACACTAACTGAAATCTGTGTCTAGTAAATATTCGATGGACGTATTTACCTTACCGACACTATAGATTTCCCATTAGGTGATCGGAACTAAGAGAGCTTATGTTAAACACTTATTAAACACCAGGGACTAAATAATAAATACTCCTTACTTGAGTATCTATAAAAGGGGACATAATAAACCCTTAGAAGGGTTGGTTACTTTCACCTTCATCTCAATCCCAAAGTGTTTACTCTCTAAACTAATTACTCCATCATAATACGATCATCTCAATTTGGGAATCACTGATGGCTAATCTATTCAATAACATGCCCGGATCATCTGCAGGTATGTTAAATAACATGAATCAATATAATTTAATCCAACATGTGGTATCAGAGCCAATGGCTCGTGATTATCCATTGGTTCATGTTAATTTATTGCTTGGCTATTGCTATTATTGATTATGCAACTTATTTGGCCGGCGGATTATGAATTTTGGGTGAAAAATGGGGTTTTTTGCGACTGTGGCGGCTGGACTGCAACCCTAATTTCGACGAACTTCGTTCGTGCGAATGAAGGCTCATCCGTACGAACCTGATTGTTCGTTCGTACGGATGAAGACATATACGTACGAACCTAAATTGTTCATTAGTACGAATCTGATTGGCTCATTCGTACGAACCTGATTTGTTCGTTCGTACGGATGAAGCCCCATTCGTACGAACCTGACTTGTTCATTAGTACGAACCTGATTTGTTCATTCGCACGAACGTAACTGTTGATCCGTACGAATCTGGGCTAATACGTGCGAACCTAGGCTTACATTCGTACGAACCTAAACCTTACATTCGTACGAACCTAAGCTTACATCCGCACGAACCTGGACTTACATCCGTACGAATCAATACTCATCCGTACGAATATAATCTCATCCGTACGGATGAATACAGACCCTAATTTGGTCATTTTTTTAAAGTCTTACTGGTTGCCTTATTTGTAAGGGGGCGCAGCCCCCTTGACCCCTGCCTTATTTGTAGTGGTCACCTTATTTAGTCACCTTATTTATATGTGACCTTATTATACTTATGCACTAATATTCATGTTTTCATCTTTTGTTGCCCAAAGGTCAAAGGTGATTCCTATGATTGCATTTTTCCTTTAGCATAATAAACACGTAGGATATTAATTCTGCCCAAAGGTGATTTAATATACTGGTGTGCTTAAAAGGATTCTTATTATGCCTTAAAACACGATGTTCTATTTTGTTGCCCAAAGGTCAAAAGACAAACATAGTGTTGCATAAACCTTATGCTCATAATTTTACTTAGATATTAGTTATTTCTGCCCAAAGGTGATATAACATCTAAGTAGAGCCTTACTTTAGCTTATTATTTTGGTGTTTTTTTTAATAGGCTTACCTATCACTAGCTTCATTACTTATATGGTCTTAGTCTCAGGAACATTACTATTAGGTCTACTTACTTTAGACATTACTCTAGTTCTATTACTTTAAGGGACATTACTTAGTCTGCCTTATATAGCTAACTCTGTCACTATAAAATCTTCTATAACTCGTATCATAAATCTAAATCCTCCTTATTCTCCACTACAGTACCAAACTTCGGCATTGAGGCACTTACTGGTGCTAATTTCACTTCATGGAAGGATACACTTTACCTAACTCTGGGAATGCTCGACTTGGACTATGCTATTCGCCATGATGAACCCGCTGCTATTACTGCTGAGTCTACTGCTACAGAGAAAGCGGACTTTGAGAAGTGGGAAAGGGCGAATCGGCTGTCCCTAATGATGGTCAAGAACTCAATTCATCCCAGCATTCGAGGAGCTATCCCTGATAACGACAAAGTGAAAACTTACCTCAAATCTGTTGAGGATCACTTTAAGGGATCGTCTAAGGCAAATGCGAGTAGTTTAATGCTACAGATGCTGACTCTCAAGTATGAAGGTTCTAACGGTGTCCGTGAACACATTATGAAGATGGTTGATATGTCTCACAAGCTTAAGAACTTGGAAATGGAAGTCTCAGATGGCTTTCTTGTGCATTTCATAATGACTTCCTTGCCTGCTCGGTTCGACACTTTCAAAGTGAATTATAACGCTATGAAAGATAAATGGTCGATAAGTGAACTGATTGCTATGTGCGTTCAAGAGGAAGATCGTCTTAAGCACAATCAACCTGAAGCTCCTGTTCACCTTACTACCACTTCAAACTTCAAGAAGAGGAAAGCTAACTTCAGTAACAAGACTGAAAACAAAGTCCAAAATAATGGTGCTTCTACCTCTGGCCCTAAATCCTCGACAAGCAATAATAACTGCAAGTTCTGTCGCTCCAAAGGGCACGGACAGAAAGATTGCTCTAAATTCAAGGAATGGCTAGCTAAGAAAGGTAATATTCTTTACGTAATATTTGATTCCTTTATTAATGATGTTCCATTTAATACATGGTGGGGTGACTCTGGTTCTATGGTCCATGTGACCAATTCCTTACAGGGATTCCTTACAATCCAGAAGCTACAAAAGGACCAAAGAAAGCTTAGAGTTGGAAATGGTGATCTCTTAGATGTCGAAGCCATGGGGACCTTAAATTTACATATGAATACCGGAAAGTGTATTAGATTAATAGATACCTTATATGTACCGAGAATTACTCGGAACCTTGTATCTATATCTAGACTTGATCTTGAAGGTTATGTAATTACTCATGGTTGTGGCAAGATCACTTTTACTCTTAATAATGAATTGTTTGGTTGTGGTTTTTTGGATGGATTACTGTATAAATTAGAACTAGATCATAATTTCTCACAGTCTTTGTTGTCTCTTAATACTGATGACATAACTAAAACAAAGACAAAATCACCTAAACAAGCAGAGAATTCCTCCACATTGTGGCATAAACGTCTCGGCCACATCTCACGAGATCGCATGACACGACTCGTAAAAGAAGGAATCTTACCCTCTCTTGATTTTAGTGATTTTGAAACATGTATTCAATGCCTTAAAGGCAAAATGGCTAAAGGGAATAAGAAAGGAGCCACCAGATGTTCCAACTTGTTGGAAATAATTCATACTGATATTAGTGGCCCCTATCCCGCATCAATAACAGGACATACATCATTTATTACATTCATTGACGATTATTCACGTTATATGCACCTTTATCTGATTAAAGAAAAATCTGAATCCTTACAAACTTTTGTCGATTATAAAACTTTGGTTGAAAACCAACTTGATCATAAGATAAAAGTTGTCCGATCAGATAGGGGAGGTGAGTATTACGGTAAACATACTGATATTGGTCAAGCTCCTGGTCCTTTCTATAATTTTTGCAAGGAACAGGGCATAATTAACCAATACACCATGCCAGGTTCTCCTCAACAGAATGGTGTTGCTGAAAGGAGAAACCGAACTTTAATGGACATGGTGAGAAGTATGCTCGCCAACACTAACCTACCCAAATTTCTTTGGACTGAGGCCTTAAAAACAGCTGTTCATATACTCAATAGGGTTCCATCAAAATCTGTCCCTAAAACTCCTTATGAGATCTGGACAGGTAGGAAACCGAGTCTAAAATATATGAAAGTATGGGGCTGTCCTGCCGAAGCAAAAGTCTATAACCCTAACTTAAAGAAACTGGATTCTAAAACCCTTACATGTTTCTTTATTGGTTATCCCGAGAACTCAAAAGGTTATCGGTTTTACTGTCCTTCTCACTCTACCCGCATCATAGATACGCAACATGCCACTTTCCTCGAAAATTCAGAGATCAGTGGGAGCACGACAAATCCTGATTTAGATTTGCAAGAAGTACAAGAAGCGGGGGGAAACCACTCGTCGGTTATTATGATTCCTCCGATAACTCCTCTTGTACCCAACGCTGCTCCCGATATACCTGGATCTCCTAATGAACCGGTTGAGCCTCCTATGCCTCCTAATCTAAACGCCGAAGAACCGCTTGTTCATGAAGAACCCGTAATTCAGCTCAGGAGATCATCAAGGGCTCGCAGAAACACTAATTTTGATGATTTCGAAACTTATCTGGCTGAAGTCGAAAACATTGGGAAACTTACTGATCCAACCTCTTATCGAGAAGCTATGAATAGTGATCAGGCCGCTAAATGGATTGAAGCCATGATTGAAGAGCTCAAATCCATGGAGCGTAATGGCGTTTGGGTATTGGTTCCACTCACTAAAGGATCCAAAGTAATTGGATGTAAATGGGTGTTCAAAACCAAATTAGACCCGAATGGAAACGTCGAACGCTATAAGGCCAGACTGGTTGCAAAAGGCTTTACTCAAAAGGAAGGAATTGATTATCAAGAGACCTTTTCCCCTGTCTCTCGTAAAGATTCCCTAAGGATCGTCATGGCACTCGTAGCTCATTATGATTTAGAGTTACATCAGATGGATGTCAAGACCGCTTTCCTAAATGGTGACTTGCAAGAAGACGTATACATGCGGCAACCTGAAGGATTTATTCCAGAAGGTAAAGAGCACATGGTCTGCAAGTTAAACAAATCGATATATGGGTTGAAACAAGCATCACGACAATGGTACCTTAAATTTGATGAAGTCGTAAAATCTGATGGCTTCCTAAAGAATCAAGTGGATCAATGCACCTATCTCAAGATCAGTGGGAGTAACTTCATTATCCTTGTTTTGTATGTGGATGATATTCTGCTTGCAAGTAACAACTTGGATCTGCTACATGAGTCGAAGCGAATGCTTTCGCATAATTTCGACATGAAAGATCTCGGTGATGCCTCTTATGTTTTAGGTATCGAAATAAATCGAGACAGACGTAATGGTGTTCTAGGTCTTTCCCAAAGGGCTTATATTGACCGTATTCTAGAACGCTATAACATGCAGCACTGCACACCCACTGTGGCTCCGGTAGTTAAAGGGGACGTATTTGGACCTCATCAAACTCCGAGCACTGAAACTGAGAAGGCTGAAATGAGGATGATACCTTACTCATCTGTAGTTGGGAGCATTATGTACGCTCAGGTCTGTACTCGACCGGATATCGCTTACATCGCTGGTATGCTGGGGCGTTACTTATCTAACCCCGGATTAGCACACTGGAAAGCGGCTAAAAAGGTTCTACGATATCTGAAAGGGACCAAAGACTACAAATTAACTTATAGAAGAAGTGACAACTTGGAAGTAGTAGGTTATTCTGATTCTGACTTTGCTAAATGCAAAGAAGACCATAAATCTACTTCTGGGTATATTTTCATGTTAGCTGGCGGACCAATCTCTTGGCGGAGTCATAAACAGAAACTGACCACAACGTCTACTATGATGGCTGAATATGTTGCCGTTTATAATGCAACCTGTCATGGGATGTTGTTAAGGAACCTGATCAGTGGACTCAAACTCGTCAACTCAATCTCTAGACCATTGAAGCTTTACTGTGATAACTCAGCTGCTGTAACTTTCTCGAACAGTAACAGTTCGACTGGCGCTGGGCTGTATCTTGACACAAAGTATCTGTTTGTACGCGAACGGGTTGAGGAAAATGTTCTTTGTGTTGAGTACATAAGTACACATGACATGCTAGCGGATCCGATGACCAAAGGTCTTCCTCCTAATATATTCGTAGGACATGTGTCGAATATGGGGCTTACAAAAGACTTAATTTAATAGCATTGTTGTACTTATTGGTCATTATTATTTATTAATGAAAATTTTCCTCCTTATTCAGATTTTGTTTGTCTATTATTTACACCTTATGCGCATAACTGTGTTGGACATTATTATAACAAAATTTGTCTTAGTTGGTCTATCATTGCTTATTCAGTTTTGAATTTGAGTCATAGTTTGACTAGTGGGGGTCCTGAGTAGATGTTCTTCTCTACGACTGTACTTATCAACTATGATTTCGGTTTTAAACAAAATGAGTATTATCTCGTACGGACTTATCAATACTCATAGATAAATGATCTACTCGGTCAAGTGGGAGAATGTTGGACCCATATTATTTGTGACCCTCATTGATCATTTATCCTTACTGATATGATGACTGACACTAACTGAAATCTGTGTCTAGTAAATATTCGATGGACGTATTTACCTTAC
The DNA here is from genome assembly GCA_910822075.1 of Senecio squalidus. Classification (NCBI taxonomy): domain Eukaryota; kingdom Viridiplantae; phylum Streptophyta; class Magnoliopsida; order Asterales; family Asteraceae; genus Senecio; species Senecio squalidus. The sequence goes on from CAJVGC010000065.1 coordinate 65,993,927, forward strand.
CGACACTATAGATTTCCCATTAGGTGATCGGAACTAAGAGAGCTTATGTTAAACACTTATTAAACACCAGGGACTAAATAATAAATACTCCTTACTTGAGTATCTATAAAAGGGGACATAATAAACCCTTAGAAGGGTTGGTTACTTTCACCTTCATCTCAATCCCAAAGTGTTTACTCTCTAAACTAATTACTCCATCATAATACGATCATCTCAATTTGGGAATCACTGATGGCTAATCTATTCAATAACATGCCCGGATCATCTGCAGGTATGTTAAATAACATGAATCAATATAATTTAATCCAACACTTGTTTGTAGAGTGTTGACCATGTTGTTACGTGTCACCTCATGCGCAGTGTGTTTAGCCAATGGAAAGGCAGCAAAGTCTAGTGCATTACAAGGAATTAAGAATGTCATACTCAGATGGATCGTGGAGACAAGCTTTATTTGACTCTTTATTCGATCTTGGTTGTATTTCATAACCTACTAACTTTGTGGCATTCATAGGCTTCCTTCTTAATCGCAAGTGATTTAGACACGAGATTATGTTCGGTCACAATGGTGTTCCTCGCATCCTACATTCTAATATGAGTATTTGTACCTGTTGGAGTATATATGCATATACCCCAAAAAGCCACCTTCATCCCTTTGGGGGATGAAGCATCTAAAACACCTTCAGCCCATTTGAGGATGGAGCTTCGGCTCCATCCCATTATTGAAGAAGTGATGGAGCTTCGGCTCCATCCCATTATTGAAGAAGTGATGGAGCTTCGGCTCCATCCCATTATTGAAGAAGTGATGGAGCTTCGGCTCCATCCCATTATTGAAGAAGTGATGGAGCTTCGGCTCCATCCCATTATTGAAGAAGTGATGGAGCTTCGGCTCCATCCCATTATTGAAGAAGTGATGGAGCTTCGGCTCCATCCCATTATTGAAGAAGTGATGGAGCTTCGGCTCCATCCCATTATTGAAGAAGTGATGGAGCTTCGGCTCCATCCCATTATTGAAGAAGTGATGGAGCTTCGGCTCCATCCCATTATGGAAGAAGTGATGGAGCTTCGGCTCCATCCCATTATTGAAGAAGTGATGGAGCTTCGGCTCCATCCCATTATTGAAGAATTGATGGAGCTTCGGCTCCATCCCATTATTGAAGAAGTGATGGAGCTTCGGCTCCATCCCATTATTGAAGAATTGATGGAGCTTCGGCTCCATCCCACTGATAGCTTCATCCTCAAATGAAGCACTGGAGCTTCGGCTCCATCCCACTGATAGCTCCATCCCTCAAATGAAGCACTGGAGCTTCGGCTCCATCCCACTGATAGCTCCTTCCCACTGATGGAGCTACTGCTCCATCCCATTTATGGTCATGGTCAAACTGGCCCCACCAACTATTGTGACATGTGACATGTGAACTCTATAAATAGAGTTCACCCCTCATGGTAAAAAGGGGCCTTCTGCTCTCTCCTTACTTTCTCTCTCTAGACTCTCTCTCTAGATTCTTTCTCTCTAAACTCTTTCTCTAAACCATTGATTCTCGGACATCGTGGCGTACAACACCTTTTCCGTGAAAAGGTGTTACCTCCGGGGAATCGCCACCCGACGGGGTTAAAACTCTCGGGTCCTTGGATTATGGAACCCGATACCCATTTTGGTGTCGGGTCTCTTTCTAACTAATTATTTATCGTTTGTCGTATAATCTAAGCTCGGGTTGACGAGGAATGGCACCTCTTGGTCGTCAATACCAACCCGGCGGATTTTTACTTCAACAGTACCCTACCTTGTTCTAACATGAGGCTTTGTTAGATTCTTTATAGACCTTTAGAGTTGTTTTTTCCGCGTGACAAAACCCTCACGATAACGTACTACGAGTTTTGTAACCGAATGATACGGCATTAGCCAGCTACGGGTCTTCTACGAGTACTATCCGGTAATGCAGAGAGCTAGAGAGATCATATTGTACACCCATACTACTATTACTATAACGTTATACCAAAGCATATTAGTTAAATAATTTATCTATAAAAGATTAGGGGGTGTTTGTTTCGGCTTATATAATGGGCTTATAAGCTTGTATATATGTTGATAAGCTCATAAGCCAAATTGTTCCGGCTTATTAGCTTATCCAGTTGAGCTTATAGTTTATTTAAACGCATAAGCTCAACATGATAATCTTATAAGCCGAAAAAATTATGCTTATTAGTTTATTAAAATTTTTATAAACTCTTAAACTTATTACATAAGTCGAAACAAACACCCGTAAAAGCCCGTAAAAGGTACAATATAATCCTACCATAAAATATATGATAGCATTAGCAAATTCCCACTTTATGAGACACGAAGCCAACCCACACGTCTCTTTTGTTTCTTAGTTACTACTAACTTTTCCAATGGAATATTACGACCACCGCATATATATTTTATTAAAATTATTTAATTAATATCTGATTCAGAAAACTAATTATTTTATTGTTACCTTTGGATTTACTTATCAAAATAAAGTATAGAATTACTAAAGTATACTTAACTTTCTCAACTACATAGTTTAGTTTATTAGTGATCTTATTTGGTCATGAATAGTTGAATAAAATTTAGATCAGTGTGTGGACCAAATAACATATTTTTAGAGTAAAAGAAAATACAAAATTCTAATAGTTCTTATGGTTATTTTATTTATTTATTCATTATTTTTTAATTACTCCCCTAATTAAAAGAGAGGATTTCCTACGGACGTGTGCCCATAGGAATTTTTTTAATATTTTTTTTTTTCATTTTGGTCCCTCGAGTTTAAAGAGTTTAGCGTTTTCCCCCCCTCAACTTTAAAAACTTTAACGCTTCCCCCCTCGACTTTAAAAACTTTAACGCTTTTTACCCTCAACTTTAAAAAATTTAACGCTTTTTCACCCTAAACTTTAAACGACTTTTAGCTTTTCCTGTCTGCACTTTATATGCTTTTGCGTTTTCCCCCCCCTCAGCTTTAAATAATACTTTTACGCTTTCTACCCCTCAGAATTTCTTTTGGATTCAACTAATACTAATATCTACTCAGATTAATAATAAATAACGGCATCGTTTTAGCAAATAGCTACATTTATATTTCGATAAAAAAGTATAAAAGCAAAAAGTCGAGTCGTTTTATCCGGAGTAGGATAAACGACATGCTCTCCTCTTCTCGCTTCGATCAATGACTTGATCCGGAGCTGATGGGATGGAAGGTCGTAAAAGTATTATTTAAAGTAAAAAAAAAATTACGATAACTAAGAAATAAAAAAGACGTGGAAGCCACATATACTCAGATTAATAATAAATGACGACATCGTTTTACCAAATAGCTACATTTATATTTCGATAAAAAAGTAAAAAAAAAAAAAAGTTGAGACGTTTTATCCGGAGTAGGATAAACGACATCCTCTCCTCTTCTCGAACATGTATTCAGATTAATAATAAATAACGACATCGTTTTAGCAAATAGCTACATTTATATTTCGATAAAAAAGTAAAAAAACAAAAAGTTTAGTCGTTTTATCCGGAGTAGGATAAACGACATCCTCTCCTCTTCTCGCTTCGATCAATGACTTGATCCGGAGCTGATGGGATGGAAGGTCGTAAAAGTATTATTTAAAATAAAAAAAAAGTTAGGAGAAGTAAGAAATAAAAAAGACGTGGAAGCCCAACAATAATAAGCCCAAACGAAGCCCAAAAAAACCAAAAAAAAAACACCCTCAGCCCATACCCGGGCACGAACCAGTGCCTTATCTTGCATGCGACAGAGGTTATGGGAAACAAACTGTAATCGAACTCGTGCGAAATACCGCAAAAAAAGGAACCCGTGCAGCGCACGGGAAACCTCTAGTTATTATTAAAGTGGGAGGAGTCGATAAGTAGTCGAGTTATATAGCCTAATTAGATATTTACAATAAAATGGCAGACAAACGAACAACAAGTTGCAGTGCAACCTCCTTTTGGATGACGAAACCAATCTTACTAAAAATGAAGTTTTGTGACTTAGGGGTCGAAACATTACTTTCCACAACCCGTTGAACCCTAGTCAAAAACTTCACTGCCTCCGGAGCTAGGAACCCAAATGTATCAAAAGCAAAAGGGATAAACACGTGTTGATTTCTCTAAGCAAACTTTCTCATGTTTAGCAGCTTTGCTCGATTCCGCTTTCATTGAAGTCTGTCCAGCAACAAACTCATTATCCCTGAACCCAACAAGAGAGATACTCCTGTAAGATCCACACAAGCATGTTTTCCCCGAGCCCACCCAAACACAAGTATATCAAGTGGTCGTAAAGTAGACCTCCCTTCAAGCGCATCCGTCAAAAAGTTCCCGGGCCCCTCCTTTTTAGAAGAAATACCTGCTCTTTTAAAAGCATCATGCCACACATCCCTAACCAAGTCATGCCTATATTTGAAGCTAGACAACTCCTTGCAATGGACATCATGCTCACCAAAAGAATCCATAAAACCTTGCAGCAAACTAGGCAAGGCTCATCAGCCGGAACACATAGGGATCATTAGCCGGTACTTAAGGATAGTCCGGTAGTCCAAAGCCGACATATGTCGGCCTAGTCCTTCAATGAGGATAACCGTTTAGAAATTTTGAGCATAAGGAACTCAGAGGCATTTAAACACCGTTTTTCGACGAGGTGATAAATCAAACTTCAATCCCAAACTCAGAACGAACGATTCCACTATATTTAACTAATGTCCAATTCTTCATTATCATGGAACATTTTAACACAAAACCTCAAACCTAAAAGTCAAAATATCTCAAAAAAAAATATGTATCTAAATTTCCTTTATAAGTTAGACATCTAGTAGAGAGTGTACATCGATTCCTCTCTCTAATATAGATCGATTCCTCTCTCTAATATAGATCGATCGGGTTATTTAATCTTATTCCACCATTGATCTTTCATTTTATCTTTCCTTTTTGTACAAAATCCAAACAACACATATAATATGACATCCAATATTTTCAAAACCGGTTTATGGGTTAAACCGGCCTGCCAACTAGTTCAACATGGTTTTTTAGCATGTTAATTACATTACAAAAACCATGTATCGACGTTTATGGTTAAAGTAGTATAGTTTTAGGTATTGTTTTAGTCTTTTAGACTTTTTTGTTGTTTTATTAATGTTTTAGATTAATAATTCGTTTGGTAAGATTTTTTTGCCAAATTATACTTGAATGTGACTAATTCAAATGGAAAGAATCTAGCCAATAATCAAAGATTATTATATGTATCAATCATAAGAATTTGAAGTGTAAACATGAATAACATATATATGAGTTTAATCCCACTAGACCATAATATATATATAGGTTTGTATGATACAGAATATATATGTCATAGTCTTGAAAGATTTATACCAATCCATAATTATATTTTTTTAATATCATGATTGCAATCAATTCAAACCCTAAACCTATATTTGGTTACTTGTCAAGTCGACATAAGCCATACTTTAGTACGAATTTATGGTAAACATGTCTTTTATATGTAAGTATAGTCTTTAAAACTATATAACAAATATATCCTAATATATATGATACAAGTGGTGTGGTGTTTTCATACTATACCCTAATGTTTCAGAAATTTGATTCTCGATGACCTAGTTAGAGTTTAGGTTGTGACTTCATTCGTGTAGGATTGGTTATAATAACCCGCTTGAACAATCTCGTGAATTATTAACTTTTCACTTGACGTAGACATGATTTGTAAGACGAGTCGATATGATCATACTCGTAAAAACATTGAGAATCTACATTTTAGATTGATCGCTACAAAACAGTTTAACATCATCCATAATAATAAGCAAATCATTGCATTATATCTACAAAATCATTCTACATAATTCATCCTCAAAATAAGGGTTTTATAAATATAAATTATTAAATGGGTCCTAAGTTTTAGCCAATAATATAAAAACATGTTTCTAATAATTCAATAGATTTAACATACATGTCTTCTCAAAAACATTATTAATATGGTGATATTAGCTTTATTTGAATCCAAATTTTACAGTTATAAGTTCTTAACTTAAGGCATAATTAATCATTATCTATTTATTAATAATCTAAAGTTCTAAAATATAACTCCATTAAAATATATATACTTTTATTTGCAACTTGTTAATAGTATAACTTGATTTGGAATAAAGTTTTTCATATAATAAAGGACCATTTTGTCTTTATTTACCAATTTAATCCATTCTAGTATAAATACAAACATATCAAACAACATACTTAAAATACCGATTTGATTATTATAAGCCAACTAAACATAATAGTATAATATAATTTAACGACTTATGTCATAATTTGAAAGTGATATTATATCCAACCAAATAAACTTAATATGTGTACTTCTTTAGCTATATAACTATTGATAACAAGGTAGCGAATTTAAATTCGAATGAACTTTCATAGAAAATGTAAGAAGTATCAAGTTTAATTATTAATTGATTTTTCATGTTAAAGATATTTACCGCTTTAAAATGAATGATATGCCAAAAGAAAAAGAAGGTAGGCATGTTTTATTACATACAACACTCAAACTTATGTGTGCTTGTTTCAGAGTGAGGAAAAGGAAAAGGAAAAGCAATGTGAGAGAGTTAATCATTATCCAATTTCTTTAGACTCATTTTGTTGAGTAACGATTTATTGTCTATTAATGGATAATATGGATAATGATTGATTATAAAATAACAAACCAACAACAATTAATCATTTCATTATCCAATCCACCCTCTAATACCCCCAACCAAGCATCCGCTTATTTTACCTATTTATAATCATAGTTTCTTGACTTTTGATGAAATAAAACATGAAATGTAGTCTATAGTCATATTTTAAATCTAGATGTTAAACATTATTAGCTAAGGATTAAAATGTCTTTAGTGCATGTGTTCCACCGTAAACAACGGCTGACCACCTTGTCTATATATGGTTGCTTCCAAATTAAATAATTTGTATCTATTCTAATTTAGCCATTTTATTAAATCTATGTGACAAGTGAAAAGATAGTGTCACGAATTATCAATAAATCCTATTGATAGTTCTAATTTTGATTATGCAAACACGGTTTTGAATGTACCTCATATATATTTTTGTGCATTTAGTAATTATCCATATTAAAAAAAATGCGGTGGAAAACAGATCCACTACGCCAAAATTGGCCTTTCGGGACAAACAATTTTTCGGGACTACGAAAATCCGTCCCGAAAAGTCACTACACGACAAAAAATGGGTTTTTTTTCCCAAAAGTTTGACCAAAATCTATAGGGACAACGCCATTGTTTATCGTGACAACATGTAGTCCCGGAAACTTCACTACGTGACAAAAAAGGAGTCTTATGTTTTCTTTAACTTTGACTACTATATATAGGGACTACATGTAGTCCCTAAAAAACCATAACGAAAAAAAGTTGGAGGAAAAACTTGGCGCTCAAACTTTAAGGGACTACAAGTTGTCCCGATAAATGTTTTGGTTTAAAAAAACTTCTGGGGACTACATATCCGTCCCGATAAATAGCTATTAGGGACAACGCCGTTGTCCCTAAAACTCCACTAGATGACAAAACATTATTTTACATATTAATGGGGACTACAAGCTGTCCCGATAAATGTTTTGGTTTACAAAACTTATTGGGACTACATATCTGTCCCGATAAACAACTATTAGGGACTACGTCCGTTGTCCCTAAAACTTCACTAGATGACAAAACATTAGGCTACATATTTATCGGGACTACACGTAGTCTCTAAAAAAACATGACGAAAATAAGTTGGAGGGAAAAATTGGCGCTCAAACTTAACGGGACGACATTGTTGTCCCGATAAATGTGTTCGGTTTAATATTTTGGCGGGACTACGTGTTTGTCCCGATAAACAAATATTACGGGACGACCCTAAATTCGACAAAGCTTTTAGGGACTACAAGTGTTGTCCCTAAAAATGTAACCTTAGTGAAAAAATGGAGGGAAAAGTTGCCGCCTAAACTGAATTTTTAGGGGACTACATGTGTAGTCCCTAAAAGGTTATGACCAAAAAATGAAATGTCTAAATACTTTATGGGACAACATGTAGTCCCTAAAAACCCTAAAATGTAGTCCCAAAAAATTTATCTTTATAAAAGTAATTATTAAAATGTTATTTAAAATATATGTAATTAAAAATATATAATATATAAATATCAATTAATTGATTTTATTTAAAATATTATTACTTGATATCAAAAAAATATATATATACATATTATATTATTAAAAGTAATTATACTAAAATGTTATTTATCATATATTTAAATTACGAATATATAATATAAATATCAATTAATTGATTTTATTTAAGATATTATTTGTATATATTATATCATATAATAGTATTCAATATATAATAATTGTAAATTAATTTTATAGTTAGTTGTAGGAACCTAACTAAACCCTTAACTCGTAACTACTTACGATAAACGTGAACAATACTTAAAACAAACCTATATCTGAAAGGTATCGAAAATGTTTACGTGTCGTATTTCAATTAACAAATACCTTAAACCCTAAACCCCTAAAGTTAGACCTTAAACAACGATAAACCATAAACCCTAACCATGAAATCTGAAGCTTTTAACAACGATAACCCTCATAAACCCTTAAACCCTAAACTATAATCCTAAACCCTAACCCCAAAGACAAACATGACATTTGAAGTTATTCATCTGTGTGCGTTTTATTGATATATTAACAATGAATTGATTGGTCACCATTAATCATTGACTATACGAGCTAGTACGTGTCACGTGTGTAGCTAGCTATCGACCCTTTTCATACATATTGATCGACTCGTTTAAAGATGTGCATTAAATAAACATTTTGTTATTCAAATGTAAATAATCATTAATTTGTAATTGATTAAATAAAAGTTATAAGTTTATTATGAAGTTTAATATTTAAGAACGAAAAGACCAATTAATTTTTAAACTTAGACGATTTATGCACCTTTTTAACTTTTTAACCGTATTACTTATGGAACGTGCAAGCCAATTAATTTCTAAATACTCAATTGACTTATCCTTATTGATAACCCAACCAAACACTCACATTGCTAATCATACGTGCAAGCCCGAGGTCAGCATCATTTGCCCTGTAGAAATACAAACTTAGAATATCAGACCAATTATGAGATTGGGCCGAATCTCTCAACTCAACAATCCTTCTTAAGGAAAATTTGATGGAGTAATCGTGCATTTTAGTAGTCTAGGGTGAAAATACTAGTTTTAGACAATTTTTTAGGTTATTGTAATTTTCTTTTGTATTATCTATCATCAATATTAAAAAAAACATTTCATATGCTTTATATATATAGTATAGATATAAATATAGATAATAATTTGTTCCATCATTTGTTAAATGTATAAAATGTTTGAATATTAACTTCAAACAACATAATTAATGTTATTATATACATACAAATTTTTTATATCATTAGTTTTGTATATTTTTTCGTATTATCACGGGCAATTAATTAAAAATTATTATTATTAATTATGGATTATCTCTAGATAATTAATTAAAAATTATTATTGTTAATAATATTTAGACACTTTGATTGATATATTTAATTTTGATTAAGATAATCTCAAATTTTTATTTAAATCATTGTATTATTATAATTTTTTTGTGTTATCTATCATCAATCCACCATTTCCCCTTACAAATAATACCATCCATTGATTAAAACTTGATCTAAGGGTCTAATATCACTCTAAACTTCACCATCTCCACATTCACCATCTCCAATACTTATCTCCAAGATTCAAACTTCACAAATCACAAATCATTATCTCCATTTCTTCTCAATCAAAACCACCACCACCACCACATCTCTTTAGCTGCCACCACCCAATAATGTCGCCTGCTGCCGCCGCTGCTGCTGCCGCCGCGCCATTTCCCCCTCAAGCTTCCACCACACGTCACCACCACCTTGCCTCCACACTCGCTGCCCCTCCAGCCACCACCTGCTGCCACCGTGACCCACCGGCCGCTGCCCCCTCCACCCACCACCGCCACTTGCTGCTGCCACCATGCTTTTGGTTTAGTTTAATTTAGTTTTGATTTAGAAATTTGTATATGATAAATTGATATTTAGTTTTGATTTAGAAATTTAGTTTTGATTTAGAAATTTTTATTGATGATTGAAGATTTATGGTTTGTATTAAATTTTGATTGATGATTGAAGATTTATTGTTATTTATATTAAGTTTTATATAATTTGATTGATTTTTATATTTGTATTTATATAATTATAATTATGTATTGGTATATTGAAATCAAAAATAAATGTTTTTAATTATATAGATAATTAAATATATTAATTAAAATGAAATTATATTTATTAAATATATTTTATAATGATTTATCAAATATATTATTTAAATAAAATAATTAATAATTAAATAAATAAAATATAGTAACATAATTCTTTAAATAAATAATAAATAAATAATTAAATAAATGGGGTTGAAAAAGTCAAAATTTTTGGGATTACATGTAGTCCCGAAAACCCTGTCCTTATAAGTTTCGAAAAAATCTTTTGGGACAGATTGTAGTCCCGAAAGATATTTCAATCGACTTTTTGAACAATTTCAAGGGACATAGAGTAGTCCCGAAAGGTTTTGTCCCACATTAAAAAACGTCGACGTGGCCGGTCAACGCGTCGTCCCTAAAAAAAAATTGTCGTCCCGAAAAACCTATAGGGACGGAGCAGACGGGACTACGCTTGTAGGGACTACATGTCGTCCCGATAGGTTTTTCGGGACTACAAACGGGGTTTTTAGGGACTACATCCGTAGTCCCTAAAGGTGAATTTTGGCGTAGAGAGATGAGTCGTAAAGAGTCACATGTGATATCATAAATGTATTTTGTTTTTCTTTTGAAGTAATTTTTTTCAAACTAATTTTGTAAGAGTATAATTAACATTGAATTGAGTTTATAAATATGAATAGTTTGGTATAATTTTATATATTGTATAACAACTTAGTTTTCATTCACATTTTAGTATAATGTCATTGAAATTTATCTCCTATTTGGACTCGAACCTTAAACCTCTTACATTTGATAAAACTTATCTAATTTCTAATTCGTCAATAGACGGATACTCAGGAACAAAAAGTTATTTTGAGAAACAAGTTGATGATTTCCTATAAATAGGACTCATATATTAGATATTTTTTCGAGGAGATGAAGAGAAAAAAAAAAGGTACTCCTGTGAGTCATGAGCTATCGATAATCAATGATGTTGATGGAGCCTTTGTTATCGTAATCTAATTTGTTGAATAATGGGTATGAGGATATTCAATAGTGTTGAGAGGAGGGGCGTTCTTATAATCCCAATTGATATATGAGATTGAATGTTACAAGTTAATCGTTTTTACTATTTGATGTCGGCTTTCGATACCAATATATATGTTTTATGTAACTTGAACATATTTGGAATGTATTGAAGAGACCCTACAAAAGTACGACAATAATGCCAAATGTATTTGTGACTTTACATTCCTTTCATTGAACCCGACCATATTATGCCTCTAATCATTTTTGTCTACATGAAAGATCAAAATAAGTGTTCATATTTGGCATTAATCGTAGGATTTGTCATAGTGAACGACAAATGATCGAATCATTTGATTACGAGTTTATGACACATAGCTAGTGAAGTATTCGTATTTGTTGCAAAATAAGAATTCAAGACTATGGAAAAACTTATTCCTAAACAATTATTCGGACATATTAGGGATCTATAGAGATATATATCGACCAATTACAAAGTTCCTTTACTTTAGAAGTGAAAAATTGTTTGTATCCAATTTGTAAATATTGACCCTAGTTATAAATGGTCCAATTGTATCTATTATACTTTAAATAACGTTAATGTATATATATGATATCCATGTATTTTAACGTACGGTGTCACGTCACTCGTTTTCAAATATTTAACTTTTTTTGAACAAAATGCCTAAGCCTATTAATTTATTCATAATAAGAATCAATTCTCAAAATTGTGGTATGTTTTCGTGGAATGAAAATCCACGGATTACAATTACAATATATACTAAAATACCAAACGAGCAAAATAAATAAAACATACACAATATAAAATTTTAACCCTAATTGCTCGTGGAGAGTTGATAGCATATCAAAAGGAATCCATGAACCATTGGCTCTTGCAGCAAGTTGCCACAAATCTAATACCTTACACATTATTTGAAGAACAACCACACTCGAAAAGGGGGATTTTGCATTAGTGAATCGCGAAAATGTTGAACATTATTGAATGAAAGGTTTTCAAGATGCCATTCAAAATTATTAACGAACCAAATCCTTCTTCTTTCCAAAATCCAGATTTGATTGAATGAGACTTTTGTGTAACATGACACGTAAAATTGTTGGATCCAAAGAGTGATTCTCAAATCTCAAACCTTGAAATCATAACCCATCTTTTCCAAAGATTTAATAAAAAAAGATGAGCAACGATCTTTCAACAACACTCATCCAAAAAAAATTAAACAAACAAATGCGACAATTGATTTCTATCATAAATAAAGAAAAGAAAGATCACAGTTAGAACGATATTATATAATTAAGCGAAAAGAGAATGTATCATGAACCCGAATAACTAGAAAAGGGGCCCAACTCCAAGTGACATGGTAATCTGCGGCTGGTTAATAAAACCGGCAGTTTTTTGTTTACATGGAAAGTTGGAAACCATGGATCCATGTACCGTCCAAAAACATGGGGGTGGCTTTTAAAAAATAAATATAAATATTTAAATAAATGAAGTATATAAATAATGATATGTAAATTCTAGAATTAATAAATAGTTAAAGGGTTTTTGAAGATACCTTTGCCCTAGGAATTTGTCATGAAATATGTTTGATTAGATAACATCGACCATTGTTGTTTTCGATCAAGTGTTTTTCGACGAGTTTACTTGAGCGTAAAGATTAGGATTTGATATAATGTTTAGAGCTTAAACCAAATTTTGGAAGCTTATGTAAATATATAATTATATTTTCGTAGGATGAGTATGGGTCGGATTGGATCGGTTTTAGCATAAATTTGAACCCAAACAGACGTTTTGGTTTCTAAAAGAAAGAACCCGTTTGATTCGTTTTCTCTACCAATTCAATTTAGGTTTTTTCCGGTTCTTTAAACACCAACAATGGGGCATAAACAAGAACAATGGGGCATAAACAAGTTGGACATGTAATTATTTTGGCTTGATAGCATTGAAAAAAAATAGTAACTGGAAAAGACATAAAATTTCTATTCACAACAAACAAAAAACAAATATAGGAGACTGTTATAGTGTTACAATCCAAGAGATTATTTTATGATAATAATCTATAATTTTTTTATGATGAAGATTGGAGTTGCTATGGCGATGGAGACATTAAGGTGGAGGACCCGATGGTGGCTGACATTTATTAAATTGGAATATAAATTTTGATTTTAGTTTTGTAGGCTTGGATTCGGGTGTCGTTAGATACAAATCTACACCAAGGTAAGCTCGTTGATGAAGGTTGCTGGGAATTTACAACGTGGGAAGTAGAAGTGTTTTTTGTCTTTTCTTCTTTTAATTTAAATAACATAAAAAAGGGAAAATAAATATAAAAAAAAAAAAATTAAGATAAAATTTTGGTCAATTTAGTTGGCTTATTGTTCACCGGTGTTATGAAATGATGATATTGAGGACCATTAGTGTTGTGAAATAACGATTATAGGAACGTTTGGTGTAATTATTTTAGAAAAAGCCTTAAACTAGTGATATTGGTACAAATACAGGGACCAACGTCGTAATTTACTCTAGAAACAAATATAATTGTAACTTAAAATAAAATTACTATATTTTTAATTATATTATACTATAATAATAAATATAGAAAGTATTATATTTAATAACGTAAATGGTTTGGGTATGTTCCAAACGGTTTGTTTCAACATAAAACCCGAACCGAACCGAAAATATCCGTTTCTCAAAAATCAAAATCCAAACTACATGTTTTAACTATTGGTTTGGGTAAAATTTCCCCCTTTTTTTGGTCTTTCGAATTTTAACTGGTTTTTGCTCACCCCTAAATTATCCTCTATTTACAAGGAACATATCCTTCGAAGTTAGAGCTATGCATGCTTCGTAATTTCTATATTCCCCGAAAACCTGAATCGTCTTTGCTCAATCCCGAACCATTCTTTTGAATAAAGCGACATTGAATCTATAACATAGTGTGTTTGCTTCGTGTCTTCCGTACAACCTTTATCTATTTATCTTGGCTTGATGTTGAAGTGTCGACCAAGTTGCCACCTGATATATCTACCCTCAACTCTCAAGCCAATGGGAGTGTAAAAATGTTTGATATGTCAAGTGAACCAATAAGACGTCGTTAAACAAATCGCAGAGGCAAATTAATATGTGGGTTTGGACGAATACCTTTGATGTAATTTGTAGCCTACAATTGAGATGTGATTCGTATGTTATATTTGAGAAATGGTGTGGCTCACGAGTCATGACCCATACTTTTGAAGTTGTATGGCTCGCGGCCTACACTTTGTGATATGTGTAGCTTGGAGACTACACTTTAATGTAGTACGGTTCGCCATCCGACCCTTATGATAGGTTGTACCTTGCATACTACATTTGGAGTGTGGCTTATAGCCTAGCTTGTGGTGTACATTTTAAAGTTATATATGCCACACATCATATACTTATGATAGGTGTTTCTTACAACATTCATTTTGAAATGGTGTGGCTCGTAAACTATACTCATGAATATCTTTGGACCTTTAGAACTTTTACATTACCCGATCACGAATTCTCTTACCGTAATCATCTTATTTTAAAATGATTTACGCCTTATTTAGTTAATGGTTAAAATGTTAATCGTGTTTACGACTTGAAAAGTCATTAAATATGGATCTTTTTTAAAAGAATGTTAAAACATATATTTAAAAACCAATATAAAATCTAAATCAAATCGAATTAGTAATTATAGAAAATAGAACAACAAAATAAGAATGGCTATCCAACATATGGGCTGGCTCACTTAATATCAATTCAACAACAATCATAGGCCTAAATGCCCAATTTAATGTCCATAGCCCAAATCCACATTAACTAACTCCATTCGAAAACTTATAATTCGGTTTTAGTTACCATAAACAAAATAAAAGTTATTTAACATTATGACATCGATTGTCATAATACGTCTTATACACCGTCACAGAAAAGAACATCTAGAATATTTCAGAGAAACACAAATCATACGGATTCATATATTGGCACATAAAGTCGATGACTTGAAGCCCACCCCATATGTTATGGATTCAAATCTCGGCTTTGTGTACTTTATTTTCATTATAACGATCGTTATACCCTTTTATGTTGGAAATGTGAACTTTTGGTATATAAGACATATAACGTTTCTAACATCTTATTAACTCGAACGAAGGTTAAGAAGTTGACATTGACTTTAAATACACCTTATATTAAGTCAAGTATTACAAGTTGTATTAGAAAGCAAAAGTCGTAGGGTGACCGAATAATATTGTCGTGTCAACTACTTAAACAATATATTAAATGACAAATTGTATAGATGAGTACTTGAATTAAGAATATAAGTATTCGACTTTTAGTTACTAGTTGTATTGTTAGATGAGCGTTTAACTGGTCGGCTAACAAATTTAAATTAAAATGTTAAATAGTCGACATTATTTTCCACTCTTATAACAACAACAACTAGGGATGGCAATGGGGCGGGTTCGAGTCGGATATCACTAAACCCGTACCCGCATCCATTTATAAAACTCATACACATATCCAACCCAATACCCATCGGATACCCATATAGTTTTACCCATCGGTTTTTCGGGTTTCCCCGCGGGTATTGGATATACCCATTTACATTTATGCTAGACCAAATGTCGAGTTAGGGATAAAAAAAATTCTTAACGAATTACTAAAACCCAACAAAATACCTAATTCATTATCGACATTTCAAAAGTTTTAAACGATTATTTTAAAGGATATAATTTAAGTTATGTGAAATCAATTAGAGTATATAATTTAAAAAGTTATTATTAGTAATATGTACTTTTTATAAAAAAAAAAAAAAAGACTTAATATGTGTATGGGTACGGGTATGAGTACGGATACGGATAATCTGACGGGTATTTGACAAAACCCATATCCATACCCGAACCCGCAAAAGAAATATTTTTGTGCCCATACCCACCTCCAAACCCGCCAATCCGCCTCCGAACCCGACCCAACTGTCTCGGGTTTCGGTTTTTCCTATCGATTTCGGATGGTTTTGCCATCCCTAACAACAACAATAGATTCGTCGCAATCATATAATAACAAATTTAAATTAGAATGTTAAATAGTCGACATTATTTTCCGCTCTTATAACAACGACAATAATAGATTCCTCGCAATCATATAATTCATTTATACAAATATGACATTGGCTAGTTGAATTGCTAGATGGGCGATTAATTGGTCGACTAACAAATTTAAATTAAAATATTAGATAAATCGACATTATTTTCCACTTTTAAAACAATGAACACGTTAGTCTCGTCGCAGTCATATAATTCATTTCTACAAATATGACATTGACATTGTACCCAAAATACCTAAAACAATTGAACACACTAAACTATTGCAACTTACAATTAACTTAGATTTACAAATCGCGTGAACCTATCTTTTGACATAATTAGTCTAATTTGTCGGTGTCATTAGATTAAATCGATAAAAAGATCACTTGTAAAACATCGGAAGATGATCTCAAAACAAACTTAACATTGGTGTCTAATTGTCGTTATTACATGTGACAACGCAACCTTCGAATCACCCTAATGTATTATATGTTATGACTCAATAATACTAGACGACGAAAGACTAAATAAGTTCATTAACTTATACTTTAGGAAACATTTTTGTTACTTAGGGGTGTTTGTTTCGGCTTATTAAACGGGCTTATGAGCTTCTGCAATTTTTCATAAGCTTATAAGCTCATGTGTTTCCGGCTTATGAGCTTATAAAACTGAGCTTATGACTTATTTAAAGTCATAAACACAACTTGATAAGCTCATAACCCGAAAAAATTGGGCTTATGAGTTCATAAAAAATTACATAAGCTTATAAGCCGGTTATATAAGCCGAAACAAACACCCCTTAATACTTTGATTTCGTCTTTGTCTATTTATTTTATTTTTCTACTTTTCCTTGTAATGTCAATGTAATATCTTAATCATGTTTAGAAAATTCTTCACCCTTTACAATTTTTTAATCAAATATTTAATTTTTTTCTAATATTTTATTATTTGTTGATTTTATCAAAATTTCCACCACTATATATATATATACACCAACTAATAATTCATTCTTTCAATAAAATGGGGCACTCAAAAAAATTCAAAAACCTTCACTCAATATTCAAAGACAAAGCCAAAATCATCAAAGCAAAACTCTCGATCACAAATCACACCACCACCTCAATCCAAATCGCGGTCCTTCGTGCCACTACTCGAGCCACTCGATCTCCACCACCCGACCACGTTGTATCCGGCCTTGTGTCCCTAAGTCATACCACACGACACTCAGCTTCAGCATGTGTATCAACCATTATTAACCGTCTACACCATCACCATGAACCAAATACTTATGTAACACTCAAGTGTCTCATAACTTTACATTACATGATCACTAGTGGCTCTTTTGTTCTCAAGGAACAAATATTGTTTAATACTGTGTCAAACACAGACCTCGGCTTTCTCAACTTGTCAAGATTTGTGGATAATACTGACATGCAGTCGCGAAAATTTTCTTTATGGGCACAATGGTACGCGTGTTTTCTAGAAAGTAATTTGTCTACATCGATTGTCTTAGGTTGCCAATTATCGTCATCAAAAATAGAAATCGAGAAAACGAAAGAAAAACTAAATTCTTCTTTGTTTGTGGACTTATTCAAAGAAGTTAAATCATTAGTTTCAACAATTGAAGAGATATGTAAAGCACCAAAATCATTACATTGTCAAACAAACGATATTGTGTACGAGGTAATGAGATTAGTGGGAGACGATTATCGTATGATTCAATATCATACAATAACCCGACTCCACGAGTTGAATGAGAGAATTCAAAAATTTAGCTCAAACGAGTTGACCGAGTTGACTCGGTATTTGAAAAGGTTGGAGAGTTGCAAGGCGGGATTGACCGAGTTGTTTTTGAATCGGAAAAGGAACGAGTCTTTTTGGGAGTTGGTAAGCGAGTTAATAACGAAACTTGTGAAGTTAAAGGAAGATCGAGAAAAGGAAGTAGCGAGTTGGAAAATGATCGAGTATGATGCCGAGTCAACTCGGTTGAATAAACAACTCATTTCAACTATTCGACCGTTGAGATTATTGCCGTTTGGAAAAAGTAATAATAATTGTTCCAAAGTGGACCACTTCAATTTAACCTTTTGTATGGCTACCGCGTGATTTGTGTGTAATTTGTTTGTATAGTGGCCCTTCGAGAGTTGCGGGTCCTTGTCGCTGTGAGTAGCGACCCATCCATATCCAATCCCAACGAGAAGAGAAGCGAGTAGCTTTTTCTCTCAAATAGCTTTTAACTTGTCTCGAAAAGATTTTTTAGATTTTTGTGGATATATATTTTTATAGATCGTTGATAACAACAATCCTGATAATTGTGATTTACTAGTTAATACAATTATTAAAATTAATGATTTTTTAAAAATTCAAAACTAATATCATAATTAAAAGGGACTGTTATAAATATATTTGTTATCAAAACTTATCTTTATACATGCAATTTTGATTTCCCATCTTTTTATAAAATGCATCACCTTGCCAACTTTCTTAGTTCTTAATAATCTAAAATATAACTCAAATAAACAAATTATTGCATCTATATATTGTAACTGAAATATAAATGAAAATTAACAAAGTAATAAAATATGGATAAAATAATAGATAAATAGAGCTAGTTAATTTAAAACACATTTAAATTTAAAAATAAAATAAAAACATATTTGTTATTATTTATTTATAAAAGTTTCGCTGGGTACCGTTCCCGTTTAGCAAAACAACTATCGTATGTATATATTCACCAACGTTGCATAGTACGAGTTCGTTTTTATCATATTAATAAACGTATTCAATTATACCGATTATGTTGTACTTAAATATACATTTCATGGAATTTTTATGTGAAAAAATTATATTCATATTTATACCGGAATTAAAAATAATTATATTTTAATATTAATTTTATGATTTCAATGTAAATAAAATACTCAATTGTATCTATTCTTTTGTTACTCTACCACGTAGCGCGGGTACGATACTGATTTAAATAATATAAATATAAAAGTTTTGATAATCACATCTTAGAGTTATAATTAAATCACAAATAAAATGCTTTAAAATACCTATCTCGTAAATTATGAAAATGATACCCCAAAATACACATGGGACATATATTAACAGTGGACAAGAAAATTAATATGCCCATATATCTTTATAGCTTAGGAAAAAATAAATATATAAACTACAAAATAAGTTATTGAAATGAATAAACCGGTAAACCAACAATGAAGTTAAAAAAACTCGGAGTCACCACAAATTGTAATGGTTGTTGTCGTCGTAGGTTGTTGAAACGACACATTAAAGACACTCCCACACAAATACCCATATTCCTCTTCTTACAAAATCTTGTCACAAGACCAATAATATTCTATCCACTAACAACTTGTAGTGCGACAAATTCGTATTTGAGGTATTCTCATTTCTTTGATAACGTAAACGACGTTTTTCTATTATTTAGTTGTACGACCCCAAGGTTTCTTAACTAGCTCAATTGATGCACCATCACTTGTATGTAGTGGTGTTGTCAACTTGAAATGATGACATGACTATGATGTGTTGCGGTTGATCGAACATGGTGGTGATTTATGATTTGATTTAAAAAAAAAGAATTTGGAGAAGAAAAAAACTATGAGTATTGGGAACACTACAACAAAAATGTTGATTCTTCACGCTTATTTCTTCGCGGTTCATATGAATGCGAAAAATATTTTTATGTTGTTCACACAAATAAGCGTCATCAAATTATTCACATTTATAAACATAAACAATAAAAAAGGTTATAAAAATAAAAACACTTTTGATTGTGAAGAAATTTGTTCACACTTGTAATTGTGAATAAGAAAATACAAGAGTTTGTTACATATATAAGTGTGTAGAAGTTACACTTATTATCACAATTTAAAATGTGATTTAACATAAAATAGTTGTGATGCTTTTGAACGTAAGAAATATATAATTTCATTACATTTTTAAGAATGAAAATATACGACTCATGCAAGTAAGAGTAAAAATATGAATGTGTTTACGTTCTTAAGCATGAATAAAAAAGAATAAAATTTACAATTTTAAGTGCGAAGAAACTTTGAATGAAAAGAAACTCACAATATAACGAAATTAATAGAAGAATTTAATTTAAAATATTATACTGAACTGAAAACAAAAATAAAACTGAAATATCTATATCATCGTTCCCGCTTCTCACTTCTTCCTCTAAACACAAGAAATATTCTCTCTCTCCCTCAAAACTGAAACCCTAGATTTGAACTCAGAATCGCATTCATCCGCTCAATTTCCGGCCAATTCACCGCCGATTTCGCCGGCTAATCCTCCGATGAGTTAGCATATATCGACGCCGCTCACGATTCATCTGCCGGAGTCTAATTTTTGACTTTTCACCGACGAATCTGTCCGTTCTAGGTCAGTCCTCGATTTCTCCGCCGACGAATTCACCTCTGTAATCGCCGCTCATGATTCATCTGCAGATGGTCGTTTTAGATAAATCTCCGGCTTCTTCTCCGATTAATGCGCAATTACCGACTAATATCTCAGGTAGATGAGGTAATTCTTATTATGAACTAATATATAGCAGTATTGCATTTTGACTTAAACATTATGCATTGATTACACTGATTATTGATCAATAAATGTGTTTTACAGTCTACTAATCACTCTAATTCCAATTTAAGGCTGAAATTGAAATAACGCAGTGGATTAGAAATGGGGGATTTGTATGCTTTGGACTTTGACGGAGTTCTGTGTGACAGTTGTGGTGAGAGCTCAATCTCAGCTGTTAAGGTATATCTCTTCATTTTCACACTTACACTTTTTTCTGTTCAATGAATGAATTGATGTAATATAGGCAGCTAAGTTAAGATGGCCCGAATTGTTTACTACTGTTGATTCATCAATGGAAGATTGGATTGTTGATCAGATGCACATAGTAAGCTTTCGTCTTCTTCGTCTTTGTTTTCCGCTTGTTTAATTATGTAAATTGTTATGTATAAACAGAAATAGGTATATTGGATTGTTGCACTTACTTCATGTTAGGATATTTTGACGAGTTTCGTTATTTAACAGCTGCTGTAGCTACTTGATCTAACGTCTTCGTTTAGAAAAGCTTCTTCTACAGTATCTCATTGTTATTTACATGGAATTATGTGTTGATTTTTTTTTTAACCTAATTCGTAGGAAAGAGATGTAAGACTGCGTCTTCCTTAAATTAACAATGGACAAGACAAGTAGATGGAGTTCCAAACCGTGACACATTAGACATTTCTTAATCTGAAAACGTAAATTGGAAACTACCAACTGTTATGTGATTAGTCGAAGGCATTTTCAGGTTTTTAATCGATTGCATGTTTAGTATTGCTAGATCAGTTGTTAGTCATAAGAAGAGTATATGTGTTTTACACTAATCGAACAAACAGTCTTATATATCGAGTTTTTGTGTTTCTGGATTTATCTAGGAGGAAGCTGTTATGACTGATAAAAAGGGTTCTGACGTTGAAATGGTTGAGGACGATTCAACATTGAACAATAGTATCACGAGTTCATGTGAAGTTCATGTGACGATTGGAGTTAGAAGTGCTCTAATGTATGAAATGAAGAGGTAGGTGATGGTTTAATTAGATTAAGAGATTTGTAATTGTAGTTTGCGTTTGAAATGATTTAACAAACAAGAAACGAAGGATCATTGAATGTATGAATTTTAAAAATGTCAAATGTTGATGACAATAAGAAGAAAATTGATATCACTGAAGATCCACAAACCTTGAGCTGTTTGCTTCAGCCCTGTCCCTCCGATTCCGATCTCAATTATGTCGGTGTTCGAAGACTTGTTCTCTTTCGTAAGGCTAACAATCGCCGCAAGGTAACTACCTATTGTAATTATATATGTATAAATCTAGTACCTGATATATATTGTATTTTCCTAGGATTGGAGATGCAATGGCAAAGGTTATGTAGCTTTTAGGAATTTTATCAACCGTCCAGATAATTGGTTGAATTCACAACTACACAGTCGCGGTAGCACCCCTGGAACCAGGTTCTTTTCTTCTTAATAACCACTAATACTAATGGAGTCTTACGCATAATGCCAACTTGTAATTTCAGTAAACTTTAGGTTAGATTACAATATGAGATTATGATGTAATTGCAACGATTGGTTGACTATTTGCTTTATCAGTGGGAGATGGATTTCTTCTCCAAGTCAACTCTCCATGGCACTTGAGATGGAAACCTGGTCTGGAAGCAGGGTATGTTTAAATCCCTTTTCAGTGGCTTAATTTACATTTACAAAAGCCCCTTTTCAAAAGCACGTTAGCGCTAACTGTATTTAATCTGCTTGATATATTTACAGGATTTACGCGAGAGTCAAACATTGAGTAGTACTGTTAGTTTTGGTGCAAATTCAAGTGACTTTGAACAACCACGTCGAAAGCCTGAAGCTGCATATTCTTTTGTGGGAATGCATTGTATTTTTGATGAATGCAAAGCCATGGGTAACTTCTGACATGAATTTGTGGAGTTGCTTGTATTTTTGATTATTTTTTAATTCATGAAGTGAGCGTTTTAGTTTTATATGCAGTTACTGTTATAAAGTTTGGGCATATGAGTTCTGATATACTTGCTTATGGAGCAACAGATGGAACTATAACAGTTTGCACCGTCTCTGACCCACCTTCAATCATGAAGAAGTTGATTGGGCACTCAAAAGATGTCACAGGTTGGATCAACTGGTACTGGCCCTTTACAGTTATCGCCAAATATTCTTGTGATTTATTTTGTGTCAATCACTCTCTTAATTATGATTATTTTCCTATCTATTTGCAAAAAATGGGAGTGACATTTTGACCCGTTAAGGGTCCAAATGGGTTAACATATTATTGAGCTGTAATTATAGGTTTAATTATGTTTATAGAGCTGAAATATTAAGTTTAAGAAGGTATTTGTTGATTTAGGTCGGATGTTTGATTTAATGTAAAAAACGAGAGTAATTTTTTTTTTTGACCCGCGTATGATGTAAATGGGTTAAATAGGTAAATTTAACTTGTATTCTATTTTTTTTTCCAGTGCATGCCGAATTGCTATGCTAGGATTTTGAGTATGAGTGAAAACAAGAGTCGGATAGTTCTCATAGCTAAAAGTAATGTGGCGGCTGATGGTGAATTGACGTATGACTTTCACATTCTCCATTTTTATTACACACTGTTTAATTGTTTATTTCCTTTAAAATTACTAAAGTTTCTGATGTTCTTATTTATGGAAAAATGGAAACGAGACACCACCAAAACCTGCGGCTTCTCCAGTCTACCTACTGACATTTTGCAGCACTAATCGGAAGGGATTATTTAATGGTACTTTCATATTTCATTTTCTGTTTACCTTAGAACTATGTTCATGTCACAATCTAATGTCTTTGTTCTGTTTTTTTCTGTTAGATGTCACTCGAGTTCTTTGTGAGCTTGAGCTTATGATTCAGAGAGTGAAAGTGACAACGACGCCTGATGGCCGTGTTATGGATCTATTCTTTATTACAGATAACTTGTGAGAGTTTATTTTCTTATTACTCTTTCTTCGAACTCCATATTTATGTATTGCAACATATTTAACTCTCCTGCAATCTAATTTCAGAGAGCAACTGCATACGAAAAAGAGAAGAGATGATGCATGTGAGAAATTGTACACGGTGTTAGGCGAATCATGTACAAGTGTCGATATACGGTCAGCGGGTTACAATTATGATAGCGTCCCACCTATCTCCTCTCTTTCTCAGTCTACTGTTGCAGGATTATTTCGATCAGAATTATCAGAAAAGGAAGAACGTTCACCAGCTCTTAGCCCAGATATGAAGAAATTGAAGCTTGCAAGTGTCACGATTGATAATTCCTTGAGTCCAGCTCATTCACCAAATTAACTGTGTTGATCAAAAAGGTTTTCTTTACGACATCAATGCGGATATTAAAAGACTTCGATATACAGGTCAACCTGTTTTTAATCAATTTCTTCTGTAAATGCAAAATCGTCATCTGTAACTTGATTGAAGAAATTTTTTTCATCGATTTCTTCATGGAGTTTTTGTGTATTTGAAACTCGAAACCTAAAATGTGGTTGATTTCAGTTTTGTCACCATTTGTATGTTTTAATATATTGTGTTCCATGTGGCATATATATATATATATATATATATATATATATATATATATATATATATATATATATATATATATATATATATCATCCCAAAATCTTCACACTTAAAGATGTGATAAATTTATCCCAAATTCTTCACACTTAAAAGTGTGAAAATAAATCACAAATCCTCACACTTGGAAGTGTGATAAATTTCTTCACACTTAAAAGTGTGAAAATAAATCACAAATCCTCACACTTGGAAGTGTGATAATTAATCACAAATCCTCACACTTGAAAGTGTGATAAATTATCTTAAAATCATCACACTTAAAAGCATGAAAAATTATATCAAATTAATCACACATAAAAGTGTGAAGAATTTTGTTACGCCAATATTCCTCGCGCAATGTCAAGCGTGAACTTTTTAAATCTTCACGCTTTTAAGTGTGTAAATATGTCTTAAAAAGTGTGAAAAATCGATCATTTTGTTGTAGTGGAATATTACATTAAAATTATATTAACCTAGATTAATAAAACAAACTTTTGTACTTAACGAAGTTTCATTTTTCAACATTTTTCTAGTAGAGATAACCGTTAAAATATAAAATATAAATGATTAAAGTTGAGGGTTAACACTTAAAAATAGTCCTCTAGGTATACCACTGCCTACGGCTTTGGAATAAGATTTTCAGGATCATGATAATAAGAATTGGCTAAATCAGCATGCAACTCCTCCACAACTTCACAGAATTTCTCCTTAGGATCCTCTATCACCATTTTTGTCCTCTTTGGATGGCCGCAACTTTTTTCTTGTCCACTTTCGGTTTGATTGTTTCTCGGTGTTGCGTCCCCTGTCTTCGACTACTAGATTCAACGTCTTATGAACACTTGTCATCGTGTTTTCTTTCCATGCAAGTGTCTAAGGTCAAGCACTTAGATTACCAATCACCAAGGTCCAAGTAAGCCAAAATGTATTTGAAATGTATTACGGAAACACTTGTACGGAGAATATAAAGACTCAATGTTTATTGATTTAGAGAAAACCTGATGATTACAAATGAGGGGTTGTTTACATATTTATAATTCTCTAACGATTAATCTAGATAGTTAGAGAATAATATGTAGCCTAGACTAATATGGCTATTTCTAGAATCAATTTATATAGAAATATCCAAGATATCTAGACGAATGTTCCATGTATTATCCTTGATTCTTCATGAGAATTTTGGAAGTTTCTGTGCAGAAATGAGACCGTTCGAGACATAATGTGCGGCTTGTTATAATTGGATTAACTGCATATTTTTTGAATATATTTTTTAAGACTCTTGTTGTGATTCGTGAATGTAATTGCAATCTGAGTTGGTTTTAGAATCATGATCTTGGAAACCTTAATCCAAAGTCCGCGTGTACCTAGACGACTATTTCTAAGTGAGTTCATGTGACTGATAAGGCATCATAGGATCGGATAAGTTAAACGATTCAACGAAAAAATGTCATGTCATCGGCTAATAAGACATGTTATAGAATGATATACACACCAGGAGTTTTCCATATGGTTTCTTCTACTTGAATCCATACATTGAACGCCCCTACTTGTGGTCCTCGCAGATGCCAAAACACAAAAAGCAACAACTCACACAAGCAGAGATGGTTTG
The DNA here is from genome assembly GCA_910822075.1 of Senecio squalidus. NCBI lineage: Eukaryota > Viridiplantae > Streptophyta > Magnoliopsida > Asterales > Asteraceae > Senecio > Senecio squalidus. Next base: position 66,020,152 of record CAJVGC010000065.1, read on the forward strand.
ATGTGCGTGCTCGTTTGTATTACCCGGTCGTAGAAATTTTGATTGAGTTATTGAGTCCCCAAGATTGGGACAATTTCCTTAAGAAGTGGTTTGATGCTAAAGACGCGTGTCCTGAAGTGATAGTAAGTGGAGAGCATCCGTACTAAATATGTTTATCTGAACGGCCATCAACTTCTGAAAGGGGAAAGGTATAACAAAATGACCTTAGTCCGCCGGCTTTTAGTGGCACTACGACTAAGCCACCGTATGTTTGACCTTTTGAACGTGCTATTGATGCGGTAAATCTAGTATGGGTGTTTCAAACATACGACCAAGCGGTTAACTATAAACGGCTTTATAACTGAGTGTAGAGGAATAACGATAAATTGAGAAACTATCGTTTCCTCGTCATCTCTCAATCCTTATGGCTCGACTTTGTGGCGATATGGTCAAACTACATAGAATTGTTGCGTATGGCTAAAACGGAATAAAAATAAATTTAAACACGTAGTAACATATTTTATTTATAGAAATAAAAATCTCATTTACATTACATACTAGCATCTAATGCATTGTGCAATCAGTTGGCTTAAAAGACACCTTCTGATTAACCAAATCAAACCCAACTAAGAGATTCTGCTGCAATAAGCTACCGAAATACCCCCATCCATCCGTCGAAAAAATAGTAAAACAACTTAAGCCCTTTTCAACTTCCAAAAACATTTTCTCCGGTGGCACGACAACATTAGCTTGAAAGAACTCAAAAGTAAGCGATGGAACACGTTCAAGATTCAAATTCATGTAACAAATCTCGAATGACCTTGAAGTGTCCTGAACAGGTTGACGACCAATAGCTTTGATCAAACTAGCAGACACACCATCATAGATATCCAATGGTAGAGAAGAAAACATGATTCCCGAGTCGATAATAATGTTACCAGATTCAAAATGGTCTTTTCGAATAACATGTCGATTGTATGATGAGTTTTTGTCACCCACCACGACGTATATCAATGTAACAAAGTGGTAACCTGAAGGTTTTGTCTTATAGATAGGAGTTGAAACAACACCCGAACCCGACACAACAGCATCATCACCAAAATGAATCTTGCTAGTTTTGTTTGATGATTTTTCGTTAAATTGTGGAATTAAACAGTATGAAAATTTTCCTTGAATCGATGAGTTCAATTGGTTGAGTATGGAAAGATTTCCACCACCAAGCCCAACAATACCACCTATGTGACTCGGCAACTTGCCTTTATATTCACGACCACAACCAAACACGACCTTTTTAAATGACGTTTGTCCAAACCAAAATGTGTCAATCGCAAGATCACCTACATAGTAGGACCCATCTCCGTAAAAGATTTTGTAATGACACAAGTTTTTTGAGTCGCACTGGGACAACTCATCTTCGCTTAAAGCTTGGCACGCTTTTGTTTGACATGTAATCGTTCGATAAGTAGATGAAGAATTGGGTTGGAGGAAAGGTAGACCCATTTGTTTGAAACAATTTGTGCACGGTTGACACTGGGTCCACGTGATGGTGGACCCCGTGTCAACGATACCAACAACCTCAACAGGTGGGTTCCAAATGTGCATTTTCATAAGATACTCCCCTGAACCAATAAAAACATCCGCGTCTATATTAGAACCGGATATTTTTGAAACATGAGACATGGAACGCATAACAGCATTTTGAACTCGGTCAAAACTGGTATGGTTAGGGTTGTGAAGAGGGGATTGTAGAGAGTCTCGATGAATAAGATCAACGGTAAAGCCTTTGTTACGATGACGGGCATTTGAGACAGAAACCGAAATGGTGATCAAGAGAAAGAAAAGACTAACAGTTTTCATGTTTAAGCTATTAATGATAATATGATTATGAAAAATAAATGATAATTTGATCAAAATTTAAAGAGGACTTAAAAGGATTGACATTATGAATTTGGAATGTCAAAAGTATATTAATCATATCAAAAGTATATTAATCATATTAATTTACTATGGTAATAACAGGAAGAGAATTTTAATTTATGAGCAATTAACAACTGTAACAATTATAAGAAAATAAATATGAATATACTTTACTTATTGTCTTGATTCTTAGAAAATATATATTCCAAAAATAACTAATTTTGGTGCATCAACATGTCCTGGTTGCATTGTAAGTTTTGTTAGAGTTATAACTCGCGTTGACGTTGTTTTCCGGTAATTGTTGCAAATTACCGGAAAAACAACGTCAACGACTTGTGACCTTCATAATCAGATTTTTGATATATCTTTTTTGTTACTCAGATTTTTGTTATACATGGTTCGTCTTTTTGATATATATTTTTTGTTTCCAATGACTTGTGACCTTCATAATCATATGATCCCTTATAAGTCATATTGTAAGGCAGCCCAATAGGAAGTTTTCTCCTTGTACGGCTCAAGAAAAAAATTCAAGATATCTATTGATAAAAAATTTCAAGATATCTAGATCATGTCATGAAATGATTACTTGTTTTAGAAGTATAAACGAAATATCATAACGAGCTTGTTGAGGCGGTGACTATGTTTCTATTATACATGTTTACGTCAGTGACGGCGTTGTTATTCGGTCCTTTAAATGGTTTCTATTCTCGGGTTCGAGTAAACATGTTTTTGCATTTTGTTTGGGAACGTCAGATCCAAATTCACCTCAACAAGAGAAACATGAATTAAGGTAAAATTACAATATATTTATTGATTGCATAACCATAAGTTAAAAGATTAAAATTATATGAATTAAACCCAAAAAACTATATCGTAAAACTTTAAGTTATGTTAGAGTTGAATATTTCGCTGCTGCCTTTTGTGCCTGCAATATAAATATAAACTTGAATGATAATTCTAATAGAAACTAATAATCTAGTATTAAGTTTAATTAAAGCGCGATTAATATGATTTTACCTCTTTATCCCAATCACACCGAATGGTTAACCACCCTAATACGATCGTTTGTAACGCAGTTCCACCAAAAATCATTCCTCCCCATATTCCCTATTAGTCGATAGTCGATAAGCATTATAAACGTTACAAGTTTTATAAAATGTGGAGCAAAGTATTATAAAGTTTATGAAAAAGAGAGAGAGAAAAAAATACCCCGACACCAAGATGTAAAACGAGCCCCATGACGACTCCAAGAGGGACACCGACGATGTAGTACGAGCCCAAGTTAATGTACGCGACCCATGATTGCCATCCTGACCCTACCGCGACCCCTGTATTAAGTAGAACATATGGGTAGTAAACACATTAGATTCGAAAATAATTATTTGTTATAAGTTTTGTCTAAAGAGTTGTCCATGGTTTCAAAAAGATTATATAAAAAAAAATCTTTACAGTTTTAATGGGTAACAATGCTACGGGTTCTCTTAGTTATATGAAATGGTGTTACGGCCCAAGTTTTGGTAAATGACCTTAAGTTTACGTTTATGAATTGTGACCGATTCAAGAAAAGATACGTCAAAGAGTACTTTACCTGATATAACGGGTTGAATGCTATTTAGAAGGATAGTGAAAGCTAATAGCCAAGCCATATCATCAACGGCATCAAGAACAACCTTGCTCGAGGAGAAAATGAGAGCGAACTTGTTATGAAATACCACTATCAATACACAAAACACAAGCCCAATGATAGTCGAATGCAATATTGCTACAACGGTTGCAAATTTTGCTCCATTCCCGTTTCCAGCACCGAGCTCGTTTGCTACTCTAACTCTGTAACACAACCATTTCATGATAAGTACTTTGTTACCCTTATGTACTATTAGTATATTATGAGTCAAACAATATAACTTTACATTCAACTAGTACAATATTGTAAGAGGCAATATATACTTATAACTATAGATATAACAATTGACCGTATATATTGTATATTTCGAAATAAGTAATTCGTAAAGATTAAAAAGATGCAAGTATACGTACCCAACCCCGGCGAAAAAGGCGAGTGGAATCATCATTTCCCAACCATTGATGTTCATGCTACAAATTATTTCCAACGATAGAAAGGATATCTTAGTCATTGAACTTACTATACACAAATTAAACTGTTTTAATTATAATAAGACAAATGATTGATACCAAATCGACACTGCATCCACGGCGATGGTTGCATCTTTTAAAAACACGGTCATTAGTATTAGTATTCGATAATACCAATTCTCCAAACTGCATAAACAAATTGTTCATAACTCATATACGATCAATGAATAGGAATATACGGTTGAAACTTTTTAAGTTAGCGAAGAATTATACCAAAGCATGACACCCGAAGCTGCTGATAGTTTGACGAATTCCCACAACCCTGAAAACGCTTCCATAGAGAAACCATTCCATGTCAAAGGACACCCTCCAAGAACAGTATACAAAAACAAGCCCACAAAGTTCAGCCACCACGAAATATCCAAAGCAACAACCGTCCCCACAATCCCAAAATGAAAAACATTCGTAAAAAGCCAAGTGATCAAGATATGTATCCCGAGAATCAAAACTGAAACCCATGCCAACACGGGAGTCTTGGATTGACTTTGTAAAAACCGTTGTACAGGGAACAAGAACGCGAATGAAAAATGTTGTGGTATGAGCCAAATAGCGGCTATTCCAGATAATTCTGCAACTTCATCAGACTGACCTAGTAACTTTAAAATAGGGGTTGCGTATATGTATAGTGGCAATGTCACTATGCAACATAACATTAGAACTATCCATGATCTTTGCATATATATCCCGATCATGTTGTATCTTTTGGCCCCAAATGCTTGCCCACATAACGTCTCCAACGCACTCGCCATTCCGAGCTAGCATAAACGCACAAATGTTTGTAATAAGTAAGACTTGTTGGTAGTACTAAACAATCATATGTTCTTAATTCGAGTTCCATTTTAATTTTTTTTTCTAATAAAAAGTTTATAGAAAAAATAAAATTTTAAAATGTTAATTTATAATTTATTCAGTATGGTTTTAAACTTTTAGTAATAAAAAAAATAGAAAAACATATCAAGTTACTTTTATTTAAATCGAGTTGATTATCAATATCGTTCATATTATTATTGTAAAATTTTACTCTTAGTACCCATCATTTCAGAAATGTATTCACCATCTCGTAAGAAATTTTCGAGCTCAATTTCATCGTTTTCTAAATTGAGATTACTAAAATACGTTTTATTTAAGGATATTTTAGTCATTTCAGTTTTAATTAACGATGAAAATGAACTAGAATGCTTTCATATATACGACAACATGATGATGTCTTTTAAGTGTTAAGAAATAACCGTGTACATAATACATACAAGTAAGCCAAAGTTGAATCCAACTATGACACCGGTGGAGATGGTGATGGCGGCGAGTTCCACATCACCAAGATGGCCGGCGAACCCTTGAGTGACAACGTTCATGGTAAAGCTTGCAACACGGCTGAAGATGGATGGACCAACTATGTACCAAAGCTTCTTTGATTCAATCCAGAATTTTTGTTTATCCTCTTCGGTTGGGGTTGACGGTGACCGGTGTAATAAACCGTGTTTTAGTTCTTCGTCTTCGTTTGTTTTCTTCATGACTTGAAGATAATTAGATTAAGATACGGAAATGGAATAAGAAGAAGATGACAATATGTAATGGTTGCAAAGTTTGCCTATTTATATACGTGGCAAGTGATATAATAATAGGGTTTCCAAAATGATATAATACTTGATCTATATATAAACTATTTTGAAGATAGATATACACTATATGCTTTAAAATTATTATTTTTAGAATTTTATAGGCTAAATAAATGTAACTTTATATATATAAATAACATAAACAGTGAATAACTAACAATAGTACTAAAAGAAATAATGAAATATATTTTAAAATATGAATAGTATTTCTGTATATTTTATAGATAAATAGTCTTCTTTATAAATTTCTTTATTTATAAAGACACGATTGTAGTGAATTTTCATATCTTTATCTTTATATATAAAGATAAAAAAGGTTTTAAAGGACGATTGGAGATGCTCTAACGGATTATAATGGTTTAATATGATATCGTAGCATTTATTAAAATCTAAATTATTTCATAGTTTTTGTAATTTTATATATTTATAAATCCTATCTCAAATCAATTTACTATGCATGCATTACTATAAAATGGTCAAGCTCCGACAACAAGTTCCAACTAATCGAGTCAAACACACACAAACGTTTTGTCGGTATTTTCAGTGACCCAAGTTTGAACATTCTTAGATAAATATTATGGGATCATAAGAAACATTTCACAAATAGATACGATAAAATACATTTGTTCTAATGACACGACTCTTAGAACGAGGAGGGTTGTTTCAAACTCGTGGATAATAAATTAATGTCATCGATTCTCTTATTTAGTCTACATTTATATTAAAACATATGCATATAAGGAGACAAAATAATATGTCAACATTGTAAATTCGTTTTCGTTTTATATATAAGTAGTTCAAAAACAACAAAATGGACATATAACCATAAAGTGGTTCAATCAAGGTTATAGATAACGTAAGGCGTGGCGTGGCGGCATGAGCAAGCCTCAAGCTTTGCAAGAAATGGCGAGACATGGCGTTTTTCAAGGCGTGAAAAAGCGGCAAAAAATTAATATATTTTATAATTTTATATATACTTTTATATATATTTTTACTATTATTAAGTTATATCAACACCAATAAATTATAAAAAGTTAATAATTTCATATATCAATATACAACTAATGTAAAATGTAGTAACCAAGCTTTACAAAGGAGTTATCCATCATTTCGTGTCGGCTACTCCAAGCCTTGAGAAACGGCGAGACATGGCGGCGCCATGACGGCTACTCCAAGCCTTGAGAAATGGCGAGACATGGCGGTTTCATGGCGGGTTATTTAGAACACTGGCGTTCAATATTCAATGAGGCCAAATTACAAAGTACTTGTGGAATAAAATATATAAGCGTGGATCAACATTCATGGTTACTTTGGAGATATATGACAACCAATTCACGGCTTGAATAATGAGGTTTCTAGAGAGATGTTTCGACCCTACAATTGGTAGCGGAGACACAAAAGGGTGATCGATCCCCACCAACAAGATATATATAGATTTATAATTAATTTAAAGTAATCATAAAATAATACACTCCAACCTTCTCGATTCAAAATCTTTGCTATGCTTCTGCCTATAATGACTTGGAGCTGCCATTTGGGTTCTACCTAGATGGTAAGGGGTTTTTCTGATGAAATAGAGGTTTTGAGTCTCGTTTAAAGGTTTTCTCTCGTGAGATAAGTGAGATTTCTCCTAATGAATGTATGTGAGTCGGTTTTCTCTTATGAGATAAGTGAGATTCCTCATTTCTTTCCAAATATTCCTTAATATTTTCTCAGTACTCCCCAAAATTATAACAATTGTCCTCATTTTCTCTTTTGTAGACATTACCTTTTCTCATTGTCGAATTCACATGTCCTTGAAACTCTACCATCACCGCCCACCATGACCGATATCCTCCTCCACCTCGTTCTCATTGTTGTAGCATTTACTTAAATTCCAAATATATGTTTTAATAAGGATAAGTACATATCAAAACTAACTCATTAAATGGAGTAATGTAGTACATGTCACATCTCATTAAGTAGTAAGTAATTATGATGATATTATAAATCTTAGACGTTATAATGAAAGAATTGCAATTTTATTACTAGGCATAGCACTTATTATTTCATTTTCTAATTAGGTGGGAGACTATTAAATAATTTTCTTACTATGCATAGTATTTAATAAATGGTTTTCTTATTTTATTTATTTATTTATTTACGTTGTTATACATGAGTATCCATAGAGGTGGGTTCAAATAGGAACCACTAAATATTTGAGAACCATTAGGAACCAATATTCACCAGTGTATATACATATGATATTCACCAGTGTATATATATATATGATATTCACCAGTGTATATATATGATATTCACCAGTGTATATTTAATATGATATTACCAGTGTATGTATATACACTGGTGAATATCATATATATACACTGGTGAATATTGGTTCCTAATGGTTCCTAATTATTTGTATGGTTCTCATTTGAAACCAATTCAGTGCCCATATATCTATTTATTATCTTCTTTATAATTAATAAATCCGAATTTCTTATTTTTCTAAGTTTATACAATTTAATGTTTCGCATCTCCTATCTTGTTCCTGAATAATTACAAAACTATAATTTTCATAGCTAAGAAAACACAAACCACGAATCGATGAGCTTATCTTCACCAAGACTAACTCTATCTTCTACATAATTTCTATCCATACACTTGTTCGTTTAACTTAGCATCAAAGGTAAATAACACATAACCCCGAGCTATTGATAGAAGCTAAAAGGACGGAGGAGAAATAATAGAAATACAACTTATGCATCCGTTTTTTAGAAATAAGGATGAAAATAACATCAAATATTCATAGATTTTGAAAAATCAACTTACACTTTAAAATAGACATAATCAAACAAAAAAATTGGCCATAGTTTTAAAGGTGGATCTATATTCAATCATGCCAAGTTTAATGTTGTGAATAGGTTTGCAAGTCGTCCCTATCGACAACTACTTGAGCCAAATTGCATGTTATTGAATTCGCTATTGGTTCATATACTGAATCGTGGATTCTTCATTGTTTCTTTTTTTTCGTTTTCTTCCAATTTGTTTATCAATAGTCAATAAATATGTAATACTTCCTATTATATGAATGTGGTTTCCTTTTAAAGATACACGACATGTTCTACAATGGGTTTTGTTTTTAATTTTTTTTTATCCCTTTTAAGGTAATTCATAAATATACCGAAAAGCTAAGTTTGGTTATGTATGGTAGCACCATTGAATTTGGCTTCACATGTTCAAGTGGGTCAAGAATCCTTCAAAGTATAATTTTCCATATTCGGTCGATTTCACCTAATATCATAAGTATTAAACATGTCGTTATTTCATATGAACCACTTTTCAATCTATCATTGAATAACTTGAATGACAAGTCAAAAAACACGTACGAGTTAATATACACAGTCCTTCACGAAAGACCGGTAGATGCATATTTTCTACATCTCGATTACACTTGGTTGATGCCATGATGCACCGTAATCTTGTTTTAGTATTTTGTACCCTTTCTTTCTATTTAGTTTTGGTAGTTTGATATGATACTTGTACCAAGGTAGACTATAAACTTTGTTTTCAAGTCTATTATTGATCAATTTTAGGGTTTTCCATTTTCTTCTTTATAGTTCGTTCAACAAATTTCTCGTTAGTATATATACAGTTCTTGCATCGTCTTTGTATGTTCTCAACACTTATGTTTTTCACCTTTTCCCTATAGTTAGGGTTATGTATCTTTCAACATTAATTTCTTCGTCTAATATCACCAACTTCTAAACTTACTAACAAAGACGTCTCTAGATCAATGATTTGAATACGACAATCTACAAGACAACGGGCAATATTTGTGATTTAAACTCTTAGAAATGACCCATAATATTGTGTTTATCAAAACGCTATTTATATTATTTTCTTTATACAATTTATAATTATATTTTTATTTAACTATTTATATGATCCCGTGATCCCCGGACGTTTTACTTGCCTCTCGAAAAAAAAATAAGAAAAAAAAAAATAATTATATGTATTCATATTTCACTTATTTTATTTAGTTGTTGAATCATCAATAAATGTTAGAGAAAGATTAGACATCTTCGGCAACTTGCCAAACTATTTGCTATTCCAGTGATAATTTTTTTGTTAATCATTTTAATTGGACATTCTAAATATAACTTATTCTATCTTCGTAAAGTAAATGAAATATATAAACCAAAGTCCGCTTAATGATTAGAACTAAATAATCTGAATATAACGATATAGTTTTAATTATCAACCTTTAAAATTACGATTAACATCACAAGGCTTGTAACCTTTCGGTATATAACCATTTTTTGAATACCAACGACTTAACGTTTTTACAAAATTTAGCAAGACGTCTAAAATTGTGGAAACAGAAAGTATAATATTTTTAAAAAAATATCACCAATGCTTTTTGCTTGATGATTTAATTTTGAGCTAATTTGATATAATTAATAAAGTTAATATTTTTAGTGGGTTAGGTAAGCACATGAAAGGAACATAGGAGTAGTTGTGAATATGACACTAAATTCGGTTCGGTTCTAAGGGATTCAACAACAAACTATTTTTATTTTTTTTACATTCATAGATAATATTACTACAAGATAAATGACTTTTATTGATCCAAAAAAAAAATATGTCAATAAAAGTCCAAAATCATCAGCAAAGTCATTTTGGTTTATTTCTTCTGAAATAAAATCAGTTATTACTATAGCTATCGCTAAAAGTCTATTTTGAGTGCATATTTCAGTCGGAAATGGTACCTATGATTTAGTGACGGACAAATCAATCAATACTTGATCCCTTTAAGCTTTAATGACTAGAGTTCTAGTCATTAAAACTCTTTACAATAAAATAAAATAAAAATTGTATTTTTTTAATTACAATAACAAAACTAAATTATTAAACCCATATAAAACCAATATACATAAATTTTATTAACCAATAATATACATATTTTATAACAGTCAATTACATTATTAATTCATATAAAACCAGTTAAAAAATGCCCAATAAAATATCATGTCTTCAAGCTTCCGTCTTTACTTCACTTGGTGTCAGGGACAGATCTAGTGTATATCGAGCGGAGTCAAATAAACCCAGTACACTTTTAATATTGTTAAAAACTTTTTTAGCATACACCTTTATGTATAGTAATTTAAAAAGTAGTGTTTTTGGCATCAATCTATCTTGACAGACAAATATTGACATGTCAAAGTTAAAAATTCTTTGGAATATGACATCCTTGACATCATGTTGATTTTTAGCATCATATAAAAGTTGTCATCTAGTAATTATTGGCATTGGAGAATCTTGGCATCAAGTTGCTCTTTACATTATAGTATCTTATCTTTATAAAGGTATTTAAGAATTTATATTTCTTTAGAAAACACACTTTTCAAGTTCTAAGTATTACACTAAAAATATAACTTGATACCACTAGACGCATAGGCGGAGCTACATACACCCGAGATGGTGCAGTTAAACCCGCTGAATAGAATTTTTCTTCATAATTTCAAGTATAATTTTAGTATAATTTTGATATAAACTTGTATTTGAACCTCTAATTTATATATGAACTCCGATAGTTTTGAGTATGAACCCACTAGACACGTCGTTTGACTCCAGCTCTGACTAGACGAAAGACTCTTTGATCCGAGATTTATAAATAAGATATCGAAACAATTGCCAACTTAAATGTAAAGGCAATGATATATAGCAAATATACAAACATCAAAGAGTACCTTTCATGTAATGCACACTTTATTAGTTTTGAGAAAACATATCTAATATCTTAGATATCATTACATATCAGGAAAATAATCCATTAAATGAGTTAAAGTTCAATACAAATACGTAACTCTTTTAGGTGTAGTGTCAACATAAACTATAATGAAGGTTTTATGATTTTTCAAAGTATAATCAAGTTAGATTTGTCGGGCTTTTATGTGCTAAATGGGCCTTGATAAGGACTCACAAAAAATGGTATGGACTATGGAGTATAAAATAAAAAGCATCGAAAGTTAAAGAGATACTATATTTTAGAGTTTTGATAATAACATTAGAGAAAGTCTACACTTACAAAAAAATTACAAAAATACTTTTACAAAATGATGCGTCTAGAGATTAGTGGAAGAGAAAAAATATGAAAGAAAATTAGTGGTGTAGTGTGATTGGTTATATTAATGTGTCATTTCATTTTGTAAATTACATTTTGTAAATATTTTGTATGTGTAGCATTTCTCATAACATAATATGGTTAAAAAGTTAGATACGGTCATACGTATACTTTGACAAAATTTATTTGCAACGTTTTTATTAACAACAAATAAAATTTTAAAATTCTTGATTATGTATAGTAATTGCTTATAGCTTACCCTTATTATAACATGTTTAATGTTTAAATTAACATACACCAAAAAGATGCCAAAAACATTCCAAACTTTTTTATATGTTTATATAATTACTTTTAGGGTGTCGTTTGTAGGGTTTCTTGTTTAACAAGAAAGTACAAAAAAGAAGCAACAAATTATTGAGTACAAATATATTTACTCCATTGGCAATGCGTACTTGACCAAATCATTTATAAGCAAAATTGCTTAAAGAAATTGAAACCGGTGACAATCGAATCTAAATTTATATTTTACAAAATACTATGTGGTAAATTTTGACCATTTATTAATCTGATAATTTACATGATAATTTACTGATAAGTATACATGTATTATTAACTATCTTTAATATATAATAAAAGATGGGTCTTAAATGCCACATGGCGAAATTATGTCCCTTAGATTGGTTATTTTTTATTTATTTCAGCCGTTAGATCAGGTTGATAATATCATCAAAAAATATTTATATTTTACACCCTCTTATAATATATAATTACACTTTCTTTTTCATTTACATCTCCACTGAAATAAAAAAAAATCACAAGTTTAATTACTTATAAATCGCTCAATTTATACTATGATTTACCATTGTTCTAAAATCTCCTCAAAAAAATATCAAAACATGTATATAAACGTAAAAGTGTATATATTATTTTAACTATTAGCAACATAGGTATAAACATAAACGTATATATGTTATTATACGTATCATATTGTCTTCTGATAGTAACTTAAAATCTACATAAACAAAAATTTACGAGTCAAACTTTATCGTTGTCCGCGCTGTCGCGGGACAATAATCTAGTAAACTACTAAATTTGAGTTAATAAAAATATTTTCAACCATTTAAAAAATAGGAAACTATAAATCATATAACTTAAATAATTTGTTATTATTATTATTTTATTTTATGCTATTATTCAAAGTTTGAGTGGATGATGATCAAAATTTGGTAGCAGCCTGTCAAATGATATAGAGTGCATGATACAATAGGAATATTACAGATACTTAGCTTAATATTTAGTTATTTTAGTTGATTTTTTTATGAAACTTTAAGCATTAAACATCTTGTTAATTTTCTTGACTAAAGGATTAAGTTTCTTGTTAATTTTCTTTCAAACTTTGCATATTTGTGTCATATGATACCTGTCAACGACTATTCAATTATTCTAAATAAAAAATATGTGTAATTTTTAAAAAAAATTAAGAAAAACAGTTCGAAATAATAGAGACATCCAATTAAACTTTATTCAACCTAGAAATTCATATACAGTTATAAGAAAATCTCACTTAACTAATGAAAGGAAGAAGAGAAAAATATTTGTATATTATTTCATTACTAATATGATACATGCATATATTCATACTTACATATTAACTTATCTATTATCAAGAAAATAGAAAATATTTATTATCGAGTCTCGCCTCATCCCCTCTAGTTGGTGATCTACTAAACCAGAAGAGTGGCCGAAGTTATTCTTATGTTATGAATAATGAATAATGATTGATGTCAAAAGACATTGGGGATCGGGGTGTTCTTTCAATATAGATCTTTTTCTAGATCAAGAAGATAGAAATAGTTGGTACACTTTTGATATCTTTGGAATACTTAGAATCCAAAATTTTGGAAAATAATGCCTTGTAAAACGTTTCCTACCAAATGTTTAATGGTCAAATTCTTTAGCAATTCAAAGATATATACTACCAGATTTATTTATTTTATTTTTGCCATTTGCATTATATAAACTGTTTTTCAATACAATTTACATTTGTTTTTGACAAAACTCCTCGACCCAAAAAAGAAAGACACGCTTATATATATTTCAAAGACTCTTTGTTGTCGTCGTTGTATATATTTCTTTAGGTAATAATTACCATAAATATATGACGATATAGACTCATTAGCTTTACATACTTGATATCGACCACTACGACCACTATCGTTGCACTTTATGTATTCTTCTTTCTGTCTTTGTTAGCCAAAGAATGTTTATCCACAATTTGAGTGGTTGCATCAGCGTATTCTCTTTCAACTTTTAAGCAATGAATCATCCAATACAAACTACAAAGTATGTAACATCAAACTCTATACAAAAGACATTACAAAATTCATCAATAAACGTACTTTAATCAATCAATCTATAACATCCAAAAAAATATGTTGTGTTAAACATTTTAGTGTAATTAATGCGCAAAATTTTTAAATGGGTCATGATGTACAACGTTCATACTTTTCTGCTCGTTTAAGACACTGATATGTCAGGGGTGGATGGGCTACTTCTTGAAACAACAACGGTATTTGCTAACTATAGTATAAGACGGTAATTCATGTAAACCACTCATGAAATTATATAAGCGAACATGAAGAACCACTTAAAGCGTTCCGGTTCTTGATAAATATTCTTGTCAGAAAAGATCATTTTGTATTATTCGATCATTGAAATGTTACCCTATTCCCAAACCAAATTTGCTAGCGTACTTCAGTTACAAACTACATCAATCCGATAAGGGGTATAATAGGAAAGATGTGTTGTAAGAAAAACGGAGTAATTTCTTTACATGTGATATGCTCGTCAAAGTTGTTATAATAGATTTTGTAGTAGTCATTATTTGATGTTTTTTAATACATTAAATATATAATTTAGAAATGTCAATTATTTCTCATATATACGTATTTCTTATTAGATTTTATTAACTCGAATAATGGCACATATTAGTTGTATTTTCGTAATGAACCAACTAATTAATCTTCAATTCCTATTTTACCCTTGATATCTCTCCACTCAAGTGAAGCAATTATGTACTTCCACAAATGGCTAATTAAATAAAACAAATTAAGCTATTAGTCCTCTTTAATCTATTTTTTAATGTAATTAAATAAAATTAAACCAATAGCCATCGGTATGCTTTTGGTATATTTTAACATTCAACTTGAATATTCATGATTTCACACACAATATATATGCTCGTATAGGTCATTATTGTATAAGCACTATAATTTTTTTGCAAATGGGTAATTATTTTATAATTTAGAAGACGAAAACGACAAAAAGTTAGAGTTCGAACGTTAGAAAAATGTATAGATATTTGTAAGATTGAATGTCACATATGCAAGCACACTATAATTACCTACTCATTTTATTAATGTAGGTTAATACTTTTATCTTAAGCATCTTTTGGTTTTATGATAATATACCGTTGAAAAGTTTGAATATAAATTCACATATTAACGTTATGAATTTCAGTAACCAATGGGTAACGGTTAAGAGCTTATTCCAATGCTCTTTAAAAACTATACCTTTACTAATTTTCTTGAATATCGAAAGTTCAAACTTTTAACATGTGTAATAAACTTTATAACACCTTAGGATCCGAAGTTCTGATATTTAAAAGTTTGAACTTCCGATATTTAGATTACGTATCATATTTGAAATTTTGTGTGCAGGAATGGGTTTTGTTAATTGTCGTCCTAGGACGATGATTTAGGTTATGAGTAAATAAATCAAAAGCATTTAATATATATTTATATTTTAGTTTCAACGATCAATCTATAAATTATAAATTGAAGATGAAAATAGTTTTCTTTATTAAATATTTAATATATATACGATAAGTTTAATCATATTAACAAAAAGAAGAAAAAATATATTTTTATTAAAACTAAGCTACTTAACCCTTGGTCCTAATAAAGAAAATTGTATTAAGAAAATATTGGCCCCAAACCCGTTTTTATTTGCACATAACCTGGCTGGATTTGAAAAATAATAGAAACCCATTAATTATTATTATTATTATTGATAACCTATATATAGGAATACAAAACCCCAATGGACCCAAACTCATATATCGGGTTTGGGTTTATTATCTAATATTCACCGGCAGTTCGAGCGGCGAAACCGTGAAAGCTCGAACTGGAGAATGAAATTACAAAAGAAAACATAATTATGAAAAGTAAAAAAAACAACTAAAAAAAAGATAGATAAACATAGATAGTTGCTGATAAAACTCGTTGCTTGGGCGGAACGTGACGGCGCGTTAATGATGTGGTCGCTGCTTTTCCAGATGCATTTTCTTCGGAATTAAATTACGAATCCACTGCCGCTGACTGCGTCATTTAACTCCAAACTTTTTGAGAGTTAATAGCAAAACACTAAACTTTTTTTTCCAGATCTGAACCGGTGATTGTTTCGGAGCGTGCGGGCGCGTCTAGTGGTCTTCTTTTGCGATTCCTGTATGATTTTCTTCGGAATTTGATTACGAAGCCACTGGCGCCGACCTCATCATCTAACTCTAAGCGGTTTAGGAGTTATGACCAAAACAGTGAACGGTGGTGTACAAATCCGAATTTTTTGAGGGTCTTTTTTTTTTTTTTTTTAGTTAGGGTTTGGAACCTATTCAAGCTAGGCGGCTCATCCCTACGCCGATTAGGGTTTGAAAAAAAATAGAGCCGGTCCCATGAAGGTTTATTATTATTATTGATAAACTTATATATATGAATACATAAACCCTAATAAAACCCTAATGGACCCAAACCCACATATCGAGTTTAGGCTTATTATCTAATAGGATTATCATAATGCTAATTATATGTGTAAAAAAATCATTTTTTAAAATCAATTTTATGTTAAAATAGACCGTTTGAAGCTTGAAAATATGAACTTGAAATGATTAGGTAAACTTAATTTAAGGTTAAACTCTTTCAAATTCGGCTATATCTTGCATGAATCCCTAATATGTATGTCAATCCATCCTTCGTCTTTCTTATGATTATGCATTAGGTTACTTCACGATATACCGAGATTGTTACTCTTTACGTCTCAAGAAAATTGTCTGAAAAAAAAAAAAAAAAAAAAAAAAAAAAGGTTGAAATAAGATATGTATAATTAATAGAGTATTTTTTCATTAAATTACATTTTATGTCACTGCATTAAAGACGTCGGTTATTTTTAGATTTTGAAATAGTTAGAAATATTTAAGGGTCAAATGGAAAGTTGATACATTTTAATCATTCATTTTAGACAAACATAAATAAAACGATAGACTGTTTTTCTGAAACGAAGCAAGTACTATTCAACGTTTTTATTTATACAAAAATTAACATGGCTAGCTTATACTTCAAACTTAGATAACGTATGATAAGATTAATTATATGGTTTTCATTTCATATAAAACCTAGAATATTTTATAGTATCAAATTGTTGATTAATTTCATTAAGGAAATATAGAAGCTTTGAAATTGTAGGTTTATTGAAAAAAATCCAAGAACGTAGGTAGGGTATGAATATTTTACTTTACTTTTTCTACTAGTCGCCCAAGTTGCAAATATACAATCTCTAAGAAACTTAATATGACCAATAATTAACCATGTCAAATTATATTTTTCAACATCTTATACCTACCACATTCGTAATATAATATTATCATCGATATAAAGTGGATTTTGCTAGCTGTTATAAGATAAAAGTTGGGGCTATTAACGACTTTTGCTATGTTTAAAGTTAATTTAGACAGTCTATAGTAAGTATGTGTGATGTGTACGTTTCTTTTAAGGAGATAAACGTATGATATCCGAGTCACTCGAGTACCATTTCAAGACGTGAGATTTTGTTTCGAAGTCCATATCATCGGGTTATAAGGATTTGGCTTAGCGGCACATCCAACCATGGGATAGGGTTTTCGGTGAAAAACCTTTTGTATATTAATATCCATAAACTTTACTTGTTTAACAAATGGTTAAAATTCTTGCAATAGATTCTTTATTAGCAACTAGATTATTGCCCCGCGATAGCGCGGGTAAATATAAATAAAAATTGAATTGTAAATTTTATGTTTATGAACACGATCTTTTAAATTATTATGAGAATACAATATTACACGTATAATAACAAATATACATTTATGTTTATACACATGTTGTTTCTAGTTATAATAACATATATATATATATATATTTATGTTTATACTCATATATTAATATTTTGTATTAAAGGATTTTAGAATAATAAAAATAATGTAAATCATAGTTTAATAAGAGACATATATTTTTTTATGTAATAATTGTGAAATTGAAGAAATAAGAAGGTGTAAAATGGAAAAAATATTTGATGACATCATCAATTTAATCTAACGGTTGAAATCAAAATATCTAACTCATCCAAAGGACCTTACTTCGTCATGTTACATTTAAGGTCTTTTTTTTTTATTATATATTAAAGATTAAAGATTAAAGATATTAAAACATATATACAAAGTAATTCCCTTTCATATATATAATATACTAATTCTTTTAAAAACTTAGGTTCAATTCTACTCGTTTATGCGACTTCTTAATCACATGCATTTTGTTAATATATTTTGTTTTCCCACCAAACAAACCATAAATGTAATTATGTTTTCATTAATATCGGGTCATATTGTTGTATATTTGAACGATGATCTGTGAATGTTTGGTGTTTCAATGAATTTTTCAAAACGTACCAATAGTATATTAACCAACGAAAAGGAGTTTAAAGAAGTTTATAAAACTGCCTACATGCAGTTGTATATCCAAACTGTATTCAACTTTCAAACGGGTCAAACCATATCCAAAATTCTGATCAAACCCGAATCGATAATATAAGGTCAAAAATCAAAATAAGTTCGAACAAGTGTGCACTATACACTTTTCCGAACTTGTTCGATATTTATCAATATTAAATTGGTTAAAACAAATTAATCTCATTACACTTAAATCATATCGGTGACATAAATCACCAACATATATGACAAAATTATACAATTTATACGGAAAGACATATTAACAATGGAACAAATACAAGATATATAATGTATTTCAAGTTGGCAGCCGATAGTCTTAACGTAACAATTCCAATACAAAAAACGACACCATCTCGTATCATTTTCGTTCTTTTATCATTACTAAACTTAACCATTATTAATTAGGAATAATTAGGCTCCATTTTTTTGAAACAATACGTAAGAGCATACATGTTTATCTTATTAATTTATTAAGTGTAAGTATACTCTAATAGACCATTTAACTATTCCTACTCCACAACCCACATACCAAAATAAAGAAAATAATCAAATGTGACCGGTATCAAGCATATTGTAATAGTTTTATACAAATAATTTTAATATAATTTGGTTCGAGTCGGGTCACATGGGTCCGAAGTAAATATTGTATGGGAAGTACATGCATAATATTACTATTGAGTTGTATTATGTTGAATCATGACAAAGTAGTAGTTAGTTAAATTAAAGTGGTCTTTTTTTTATAAAATGTAACAACTAGTTGAAATAGTTTATATATATATATATATGTATGTATAATGTATGTATCACATGCCTTGATTATAACTTATATTCAACTCAAAAGGAATCATTTGACTATATAAGTCGTTACATTATCTCTAAACACATATTAATTCATTACACATATTCATCATGGCGGGTTCAAGGAAGCTAACTACGGCTTATCCTTACTATTCACCACCACCACCGTCACCACCACCACCAACACCAGCTTGTCCTCCTCCTCCACCACCTCCGCCACCGCCTCCACCACCACCACCTCCAGTTTTGTGTCCTCCACCTCCACCACCACCCGTTGTTGAATGTCCACCTCCACCAAAGCATGGACATCATCACAAGACACCACCATCTCCTACGACTCCAGAGACTCCGACTTACCCTCCTAAAGCCTCGCCACCAAAGGGTCCAAAGCCTCCTAAGCCAAGCACACCAGCTTATCCACCTAAAGGCTCGAAACCACCAAGCTCTACCCCTAGTGTACCTGCATATCCACCTAAAGGCTCGAAACCACCATCCTCTACCCCTAGTGTACCTGCATATCCACCAAAGGGTCCAAAGCCCCCTAAGCCAAGCACACCGGCTTATCCACCTAAAGGATCAAAACCACCGACCCCTGGTGGACATGCTTATCCACCAAAGGGATCAAAGCCACCGACCCCTAGTGGGTCAGCTTATCCACCTAAGGGGTCCAAACCACCAACACCTGGTGGTTCAGCATATCCTCCAAAAGGACCAAAATCGCCAATGCCCGGAGGCCCAACTCCAGGCACATGGCCACCAAAAACACTACCTCCACTACCATCATACGGACCAAGTGTCCCGCCTCCACTACCTTACTACGCGGTCCCACCATCTGGTAACATCCTAACACCACCAACACCACCTGGCGGCGGTGGTGGCAAAGACCACACAGTGGTCATTGCAGTATGTGCATCACTAGGTGGTGTCTTTTTCCTAGCATTCTTAGCAGCCGGACTTTTCTGCTTAGCTAAGCGAAAGAAGAAGCCTATATTGGTTCCAGCAGCAACTCCATATGGTTACGGTGGGGGCGGTGAAGGACATGGTCATGAAGGTGGTGGCGGTGGAGGTGGCCACGGACAACACTAGTGTTAAATATCCTACTAATCGTGTGAAGTAAATCCTTTGATTTTATTAATAATATTAAAATTGTTTTATATAAAACATTTTATGATCGTTGTGTGGGATTCAATTCAAACATATTCATGTTATAGCAACTTCAGTTCTACGTATTATATGTTGTATTTTTTAGATTAGGGTTCTTGAAATTCAAGATTTGTATTTAATTTTATCAATAAAAGTTGCCAATTGTTTGCATTATTCTCTTACTTAATTTCTACGTAATTTCTTATTTTTTAGTTTTAATGAAATAATATTTTCATAGTTGGTTTTTAAAATTTTGCGTGGGATAAGATAGAAAAAAAAAATGATATTAGCTTTCAAACTATTATTATAAAAACCATAAATAAAAATCTTATAATTTCTAGTACTCTACCTCCGACATGCTTTTAATAAAAATAGAAAGATAAAGCTAAAGTCAAATTAATATTATTTTATTTCATCATTTTGAATCGATTATTATTCTCATTAAAATCAAAATCAGAAAATCAGACTTCTTATAATAGTTTTTCCAATTTCATATTGGAAACATGTCAAATTATGATGTACACAATTATTAAGAGTTTTATCTAATTTTATATTGAAAACATGTTAACTCATGACAAACATTGTATTGATATATATGCTACGTATGACACACTACAATTTATTTGTAATTTGATACCAGTTAAATGATTTAGTGTGGTTGATTTGTATAGTTTCATGTCATCCTTTGGTCGTTAAGTTTTGAGAGAGTATTCTCTTTAGTTCAAAGGGGTGTTTGTTTTAGATTTGTTGGTTTGTAATTTCTAACTTTTTGTGCTAATCCTATTTGTCGTTCAAAATGAATTGCTACGTCTTCCGCTATTTGTTCAATTCTAACCTTTTGAACATACATATGTAATTAGCCAAATAGCCTATGGCTAGGGGTGTAAAAAAAAACCCGAACCCGATTGACCCGACCGGACCCGAACCCGAATAAGCTTATTAGATCTAAACAACTTTAATTCGTTAAATTTAGATCTTCAACATAAACATGTTTACTTACAATTTTCAAAACCCTAATATGCGTATGTATATATTCGACCGTATGTATGTATATGTATACATATATTTTATTTTTGATTTATTTAATTGTTATATTATAAGTTGTATGCAAACTATTTACGTATTAGATCCATATAGTTGCGAGTTGGTTATAACGTGTTAGATACTTTGCAAAAGTATTTCCAAATAGGCTCATATATTAAAGTGTGATGTATAGGCAAGATTAAAGAGGACACGTCCTAATAAGAACGGCTATTAACAAGTGGTAGTCCTACTGGCCATATCACCGTCTTACTTAGTCCGTTTAAGTAGAGCTACTGAAAGGGTCTCACTAAGTAAAGTAGGTTAACAATACATGACGGGATTGGATCTAATATATAAATAGCAAGCTTACATAATATGATTAGTGTTAAGCTTACTTTTTCGGTAAACTTACTATTCTTGGTAACTTACTCCTTTTGGAAACCTATTATTTTATCAGTTACTATTTTTTGAAATACTCAAAACGGAAACTTACTTAATATGAAAACTTACTAAAAATAGCATAATTATAAATCCTAATCTAGACTTACTATATTTAAGATTTTACTACGTTAGTCAACTAAATTTCAAGCATTCACTTAAGGTGAGTTCGTACCTCTCTTTTCAACTATTTAAACTATTATGGGGGGAGAATGTTACTACAATTTTCGTACGCTTTAGACACAAGTACTATTTTACATATTTGCATTGCTTAGATAACGATAAGACAAACTGTATGTATCATGGATAGTTAGTTATGGACTTAAACGCGAGCTTTTTGAATAGATCTATTGAGTTTGACAACTTTGTTCAGATGGTTAGCGCCCATTAGTCGGACACATACTGTTTGAGCCCTTTACGGATATACATGTCTTTATATCTACTTTTACTTCGAGGCACTACTTGTGATATTTAATATATCTCTTTTGTTAAGGTTTCTATTACACGAGTCTATGTAAGACAAAACTATATTATGTACATAAGTAATCGAGGTTACTTCTTTAAATTTTCTGGTATAAAATGTTTTTATTGAGTCGTCAAACTTATAAACTCACTCAACCTTTAATTGACACTTGATTTTAAATGCATTATCTGGTACTTAGCTTATAGAGTCTTCAAAAGCATTTTACTTTTCAAGACTATGAGCATTTCACATTTAGAAGTTATTTTAAATACTTTTCGGTGACTTTTTGATTATTATCAAGACTTATGTTTTTATTTTAATAAAATTTACTATTTAAAACGTCTCTTTCAACCGCTTCTATTTTTGTTTCTTTTTAATGAGAGATCATTAGTATCGACAAATGGGAAATATGACAAAAGAAAAAGTAAAGAAAAAATGTAAATGAATACGAGAAAGAAGTGATATTATAAATGATGACCTCCTTCACCAACTCCACGATGTGAAAAATATGGCGGCTTTCAATAAAAATCCAAATGTTAAATTACAAAAATTAATGATTGTTAACAACTTTATTTTCGGTGGTTAAAATATGAATAAAAAGAACTTTAAGCAAGAAAAACTTAAACCGTCATCAAGGTGGCTTAGTTGTAATGTATGCGGATGTATTCACAACACGTATCAGATTCAAACAATCGAAGAATAGTAGGTAACATTTTGACGGTAGTAAGGGAAGGGGCTAGAAAACGGTCATGGGATACTGTGGTTAGACTTCGTATATTTAAGTCAAAGAGACCGTCATCTCTTTGAACAATGTAAACTTTATCCTAAAAAAGCTATTACATAAGTTAAATTCCGATACAGTTGCAGTATCATCGAGACATCGACTAATGAATTATGATGAAAATATAGAACCCTCCAAAACCAGTTGGAAAGAAAAAAGTTACAACCTCTTGATCTCCTTAATTATCGAAACCAAACAATTGATAGGAACTAAAAACGTTCTTATAATCGTCCCTGTCTAACAATGAAGATCACGAGGACGAGTTGTAGCTTTTGTACGTATTGTAAATCATAACTGATGAATTTCAAAAACCGCAAAGCAATATACTTATAAACTTGTAATGGACATATATGATATTATTGCATCTCAAAGTATAAGATATATACTACAGTACCAAGCAAACTATCGATAAGGCTAATTAAATAAAATACCCTAAACGATTACAAATCATACCGACGAGTAATTAGTCTGAGGCAACTCCATTGATCGGCCAAGAGAAGCTTTATCGTTTTTCTTATCCATGTTTTTATACTCGCCATAAAAATATGAAGTAAAACCCCATAGAGATAGTACAAGTGAGATACCTTTTTCGACTTGAAATTGCTCTTTGTATAATATAACAGCCAATACCTCCGTCAAGGGAAGGAGTACAGCGATCATGATACCAGATAACAACGATGATGCACAAAAGACTACTCCAATGACACCGAGGAAGAAACATTGCCAAAATATCCCATTGATACATAATACTAAGTAATATGATGTTTTACCCAAACTATACTCGCTTGCTTCTCTTGGAATCACCTACATTGTGACAAGAAAATAACATATACTGTCGATTTTACCGTACTACATTCAAGTAAATAATATGATACGTAGATGAGTTGTACCTTGAAATCATTGTTGATGGTCATTCCTATGATACAAAAGATGGTAGCGAAAACACACACCACCAATTGAATCTCCAGCACAAGTGTATAGGTAATCGCTTGTTTCGCCTTGTTATAAGTGAGTTCCACTAATGGCAACACAAACCCATACAACACTGATGCCGCCATTGTGAGGAAAAACCCTTTCAAATATTCCGCTTTTGACTCTCCATTAGGGCGGTCGCTACTAGTATGAAACCCTAGAACCGCTGCCGCAATGGTAAGAAGCACAATCGCATTAATAGAGTATGGTGTGAACTTTTGTTTCACTAATAAAAATGCAAAAATCGCGGTGAAAGCAAGTTGAGAGGCAATAATTAGGGAGGTCGTGGAGACCGGGAGACGAGATACGCCACAAGCGTAGAAGAAGTCGTCAAGACCAGTCAAGACACCGATAACCGCCGCCGCTAGAAACACCCTTGGACGCATGTAAACCGAGGTCACTACAAGAAACACAAAAATTCTACACTTTTATTAATTTGTTTATCTGTTTATTACGTTTTTATACAAGTTGTAAATTTAAATAATAACCGTCCATACTAACTACCCCTATTATTATGTCTGTCTGAATACTTTAAACATAGTCTCGCATGTTTATCACATATGTACATAATACAAGAGCAAAACAATCTAACCAGCGAAAATGACAATACTAGGAAAAATGCATACAATTTGCTACATTGTTGTACCGCCTTCGAAAGTAAAGCCCGACAAGGACGACAAGAATAAACGGCCATCCAGAAGTTTGAAGGAACGCGGAAAGCCACACGCGGTTGCCACCGTGGATAAAATACAGTCGCATGATCAACGGGCCGCCACAGTTTCCGACAGACAAAAGAACACAGTTAAGAATCAATAGTGTCTTCTTCGCAGCCGGACTCACTTTGGTTGCTACTTCCCCACTGTTCATTGTTCAGATTACTGTTCTTACCAAATTTTGATTACAATGTATTTGTGTTTAAAAGTGTTTAAAAGTTGTAACAGAATTGAAGATTTCCTCAAATCATTTCAGAAATTTCGGTAAAGGGCTAACAAACTGAAAAGATAGTTTGGGTGAATTACATAATTAGTCCCTCTAAGTTTCTTTACCATTTTATGTGTTCATGTTTAAAATCGTGTAAATGTACTTAGTTGATTGAAATCGATTTTTGTGTATCGACATTGTGCTTGTTTTGGAAAGGCACGAGTTTTGAATCACATACACTTTCTTTTTCGCTTGTACATTCGATTAAAAGAAAATTGGCAAAGATTACCAAAACGGTTTTGCAAAGACGACAGAATTAGGTTATGCGGTTTTGCCAATGATTCAACATAATTTGTTTGCAAAGACAACAAAATTAGGTTACGCGGTTTTGCCAAAAGTATTGCTATTCAAATATAAACATCCCATAATTAGAAGTAAAAATGGGCTTAAGCCCAAGTCATGGTTCGAAAAAGCCTATATCCAAGTCTAGCACGCCTTCATTATGAGAAAATAAGGACGTCTTACCACTAGGCCACGTTGATGATAATGGTTATATTATTCTTGTAGATATTATATTTGTTTTGATACAAACGAGAAACAAACGAGAAGTAAACCAAGTTCTATAACATTCAACTAATTCTTACTACTCAAAAGTAAAATCGTACCAAATTCTAATAAGGTTGTATAACACCTTTTAAGTCACTATGTTGTATTTCTTACAAGGAGTAATTAACTTTGATTTACCGATAAACAGATTTTAAGACGTAAGGATACCTCATCTTCTTGACAATTTGGACCACATGTAAACCAAGAAAACGCAGAACAGTCCAAAGAGAACGACATGAAGAACATTATTAGATCCCGATTTGATGATATTCTTGTTTAATTTCCTCATGTTGTTCCTCACTCCCGCTTGAGCTTTGATTAATGTCATTTGCTGCAAATTTAAAAACAACAAAACGATTATAAGAGGTTTTTCAACATATAAAGATTGCAAAAGGAATCATAATATTGTGATAAATCAGTTAATTTCATACCAGTTGATTGATAAACTCGTTCTGATTCTTGGCTTCCATCTCGATCTCTGAGGCAACCTATAATAAGCCCATAAATAAATAAAAAATCATGAAAAGCCCATAAATACGGAGTCTTGTAAGGAGGCAATTTTCGGCACATATTTTGAATTATACATGGCATGATGATATCGGTGCACGAAAACAGAGGAGTTTTCAAAAATAAACGATGAACTTCAATACTACTAAAAACATAGGAATATAAAACTTAAGGGATACTTACGTTCTTTAACTGTCGGACTTGCTTTTGGAGACCGCTAATCTCATCATCCAGGTCACCATGCACTGGATCAATGCGTAGCTGGATTTCATCGCAATTAGCAACTGGTCTTGTGCTAAGTCCTTCTCTGTGAAGAATTAACAATATCAAATTATTGAACAGGTTAAATAGGATGAAAGTCGCCTTACCTATTTATACAAAAGAAATTACATTATTATTTACACAACTCCGTTTTAATATAATGATCCTTTTTTTACATAGATTAAAAAAAATAAAATGGACACCAGATAAAAATCACATATTTTAATCCGAATTCATTTTGACCCGTTACCAACCCGCCCGACTCGCATCTTTTTCCAACTCTACATATCTTTTCTCTTTGTTTAAGTCATAAAGCTGTACTTTTCTACGAACTTATTGAGAAATAAATAAATTTGAGAGACAAAAAAATCAACTATAAATACCTTGATCTATAAGGAGCGGCACCATAGTTACCGCTACCTTTGTAAGAACTTGACGCCATTAAACAGGAAAAACTTTACACCTTTCACTGACAAAAATTCCTGTAAAGAAAAAAATCAAACAGAAAATCGTTGTGATGCAAAAAAACCTTTCAAGGTACAACAAACTTTGTATACATCTGATAGTAAGAACGGATTTAAGATTAAACGAATTCCGTATGCAAAGTATCATGTCAAGTAATTCATAATCGAATCACTTTGGTTGATTCTTCATAGTAACTTCTTAGGGTATGTTTACATATGTGTTTTGGAGCTCCTTATGCCCTCATAAAGCGGTAATAATTAACTTCTAATATTTGAATGAACATATTCTACTTCTAATCATGCACAAACAGCCTGTTTATTTTTCCGCGAGAATGTCCATTTTAATAATTTTCTCTACTAATTAGGAGTTCGCTAACCAGATCCCACGGAGCGATGGACAAGGAACTCACACACGCATAATAATAGGGTCTACCTAGAAGTAGACAAGTAGTTATCCTTAAATGTTGACACGGTTATTATTAATGTACAATACAATTATACAATTATACGTGTCTCAACTTTTTAAACATAGCCCCGAGCTATCTATGTCTAGCAAAATTATATGCAATAATAATATCTAATATGAGCAACATATACAGCATAGTAAATTGTAAATTAAGCAATAAATTACAAAAAATTAAACAATAATTTTGGGGAAAATCGGATAAAATAAATATTTAGGGTTATAATTATACAATTTTAGGTAAATAACCGGTTTGATCGGAGTTGTAAATCGCCGTTCGCCGGCGAGTCTCCGGTCACTGTCGTCGTCGTAGATGGAAATTTATATAACTATAAATTATAAATAAAAAATAAAACATTATATATTGAGAATTGTTTTTATTCCTAGCCCAGCCCAAAGTTTAAACGTTTTAGATAATATCCAAAATGTTAGTACAATATATAAAAAGATGGATTGTTTCGATTTGTTATTATAAACGGGTAAACGGAAAAGTTTTCTCATGTTTCGATTACCAATAGAGGGCGAGTCTTTTGACTTGTATGTGCGTTGCTTAGCTGAAATATCCTTGTGACCGTTTCTGAACTCTTTTCTCGTCACCTAAAATGTTTATCTACCAAGATTCGAATATAAGACATATATAAGGATATAATGGCGTAGTAGACTAAACATCTATAGCTTAACAACTTTTATCATTTAAATATTTATGGCCTCTTTTGTTTAGTGGGAAATTATTCGGGGAGTATTGTATTATGAATACAAGCAATGTTTTTAAAACTGGAACGGTCAGTGAAACGATTGTGCAATTGGTTAAGATGGTTACACCGGTTATAACCACAAATGATTATTTTGTACGTATTATATTTACATTTTTCATATATAACACGGTCCTTCTTTTATCAAATAGCTTGAGATTTTATTATTTTTGTTAGTGCTTGTTTCTATATAAGAAACAAGCTTTCGCTATTAAAAACATAAAAATAAATCCTTAAACTTGTTTATCAAACTACATCGGTTCACCAATTTACATTCAAGTTTGACGGAACCATCTTCATTTGATAGGATCAATTTAAACGGTTTACAAGACAAGTTTAGAGCTTGACTGGTACCATCCGGTTCCAAAATCACAAAATATATGGGTTTCACATACATGCCTATTATTTATTTAATTCAATAAATTTTTTCGGATTAAACCGATCCATCCAATTAAAAACAATTTTGTTATAAGTATTTTAAATATCAAAATAGTAAGGGGTTGTTTGATTTTGCCTCAGACTGAGGGGCGGATCTACTATGGCAATAGGGTATGCACATGCATACCCTATAAAAAATTTTAGTAGTGCTAAATTTTGTGAAAATAGGTTTTTATAAGGCAAAAAACATAGTGTGCATACCCTCTCAAAAAATTTTTTTTGCAGTGCATACCCTATTTGTAAATTCTATATCCGCCACTGCTCAGACTGAGTCCAGTCCGATCGACCACAGACTCGGTCCGGAGTCGGTGCGTTTGGTAATGTGCGTTTGATGTTAAACTCGGTCCGGAGTCTGTGATGTTGTCTAGGACTCGGTCCTCTTAGAAAAATTGCAGACTGTGATTTTACCCTTCGTACCCGATATAGCACGGACTCGGTCCGGAGTCTGTGCGTGTGTAGATGCAAGCTCAGTCTGAGCTTAGACCCAGTCTGACGTCTAATTCAGTTCAAGCTTACTCAATCTACAACTATCAAACGCATCGTAAGTTAGAAAAAATTTAGATTGGTTCTTACATAATTGGGGGCCCACCAATGAAGAAAGCAGCCTGCAAATTTCTTTTCAGAAACTTCTTTTGACCATTTAAACCTCTATGTTTATTGACCTCTTTCTTATTTGAAAGGCCAAGACGTACTAGTAGAGTGTGACAACACCACACTACCTTCATTCAAAAAAATAAAACCATACACTAAAAAAATGTAAATCCGATGTATAAAAACCATAGTCACATTACAATTAAATGTATATCAAGTCAGAATCTTAATTTCGTGGTTCTTTGAATCCATTTAATAGATCATCAAGGATCGGTATCAGACCCGTGACCTATTTCTACAGAAGCCTTTCACTAAGTCAACTGACATATCGATTTTTATTAATGTTGATTTAGAGAAAATATAACTCTAACGAGTTTTCTTAACAATCTAAGATAACTAAAACTTGTGTCGTGTCTTTTTTATTAAAAATATGATTAATTGATCGTCGTCATGTATTAACATCTTGTAAAAGAATAACTTCATCGTCTCTAACAAGTCCATAAACACGTGTTATGGTGACATACACTTTTTTATACATTCGAACATTATTTGACAAACTAAAAAGTAAAGGTTGACCGAATCGAAAATACATAGTGTATGCTATACATCATGATCTTGTTTGCTTCAATCCATTGATATCTTATCTTAATCCTATTTGTTAAAGCATGCAATTGCATAGTTTCTGATCTTTTTTTGGTTAGGGGGAAAACGCTTTTTGAACACTTTTAGTAGCAATCGCTCGTTTTTACAAACGTCATATAACATAAAACAATCGAATTTTATAATCTTATCCGTCTTTAGATAATCATATTAGTTAGTGCATGTACATAACATTTCACCATCAATGGTCTTGTAGAACCTTTTTGGCTCAATGTGTGCCACATTTTTCGATATTTCCAATGATAGTCATCCGAATCATGCCTAACACGATAATCTGATATTAGGGAAAAAGAACTTTTACAAGAAAATAGGCTCGTCAATAGTTTTGTAGGATCTTTTTTGCTTGTACATATAATTTCTTGATATTTTCACCGATATGTCAAGTTTTGAACAAAAAAAAACCTTATTACGACTGATTTAGCATGTCGTGTAGACATTACATTGAATAAAAATAACCTAACAATTTACAAATTTTCTTAATTTATATCAAAATTTTAAATGTGTTACTTTAAAATATCATACCTCTTATCTTCATTATATTAGAAACATATCAATCTTCTTGTAGGGTTTGCATGCAAGTGTTTCTAGACATGTTATACAATAGACATAAAAGTTTGTTATAGAATAATTAAAACTATATAATAAATATTTATATAATGCATACATTGAATGTATGGTGTGAGTGATTGCTTTCATATTTGCTTTATGATAACCCAATGAAGTGCCTACAACTAACTAAATCTTTAGTGACCCCAAATTGTGATGACAACAATTGAATGTTATTCGATGGTCCCAAATGATTATATCTATGAACATATGAATATGGTGTTTTCTTCTTCATATAGCTATAACTCATCCCAAAGCAAAACTTTGTTTCGTTACAAAACTAGATTATTGTCCCGCAACAGCGTGGAGAAAAATAAAAATTAAATCATAAATTTTATGTTTATATAGATTTTAATTTATTATTAGAAAATAATGTTATACGTATAATACATATATATTTTTATGTTTATACACATGTTGTTTATAATTATAATAACATATAACACATTTACTTTTATATACATGTTTTGATATTTTGTATTAAGAGATTTTAGAATAATAATAAGGTAAATCATAGTCCAAATTGAACGATTCTATAAATAAATTATAATTATGTTTTTTTTATTTTAGTAGAGATGGAATGAAAGAGATAATGTAATTATGTATTGTAAAATGGTGTAAAATGAAAATAACTTTTGATGACATCATCAATCTGATATAACGGTTGACATCAAAGAAGTTAACTCATTCAAATGACTTTATTTTGTCATGTGTCATTTAAGGTTACTCTTTTATTATATATTAAAGATACGAGGAAATAAATCACATAGTCGTAACAGGTTTAGGTTGATACAAGACACATGTGAAACAACAAGTTTAAATCCTTTAAAATCAATCGATAAATTGCTAGATATTTTTTCTTTGAAATAAATAAATTGAATGAGAATTGAGATGTTGATCAATGTTAGGTAAGCTCAAATGATTAGACCTTAATTAGCTAGGGCTAACCAAAAGGGTCATGAATTAGTAATAGTCTACATCAAAATTGGGACCATTGTGAATTGGTTGAAACCGGTCTAGTCAATAAGGACCTTGATATGTCATAATGTTTCTTTTACTTATTTTTTCTCTAAATTTACTTATACTATACTTCCGTATTAAATCTATTAAAACAAATTATATGTGTTCCTAATAGTATATATCTATGATTCATCATTATGTTGACCAAATGAATTGTTTCATTTCTTAGGATTAAAAAAAATTAGCATAATTCTATGTATTATTTAACAAAATTATTAAAATATATATATATATATATATATATATATATATATATATATATATATATATATATATATATATATATATATATATATAGGAAGGTTATTGTAAAAAAAAGATTGAAAATAAAAAAATAGAAAGGATTGTGAGAGTGACATGTGCTACGCTTTGATTTTTTTAATAAAAAATAATATTTTAATAAAAAAAAAAAAAAAAATTTCTTGAAAAAAGTTATATACCAAAAATTTATCAAAATTGATGCACAAGAATTTATTTTTTTGAAAACTGGTGCACAGAAAATCTTTTGTAAGCGAATTTATACATAAAAAATCACTTTTTTGTAAAATAATGCACAAAAATTGTCAATTTTTATAAAATGATACACAAAAAATTATTTTTTGTTCTTAATTAAAATAATATTACTTTTTTATTAAATAAAATAAAAAATAAATTTTTTTAAAAATATCATCTAAACACATCATCACATGTCATTCCTACAATCCTTTCTATACATTTAATTTTCTAATCCTTTTTATAGTTTCCTAATCTATATCTATATATATAATAAAGAAAGTGGAGAAACACCAAAGAGAGCACACTTTAGTGGTTGACCTCGTGCTTAGTTCAGCCATGAAGGTGATAAAGACAAAAGTTATGTGGAAAGGTATGGGTTTATTTTACTTATTAATATAAGTAAATTAATCAAATTAAAATATTATCTACTTTAAAAAAATCATTAAACTATTAGTTTCATGGTGATCAATCAATGTAACCTATATAATTTTAAAGGTGAGCATCAAAAACTAAAATCGAATTGTAATCGAGAAAATAAAAAATGTCAAAATTAAAAAAATTAAAATAAAGTAAAAATTAGAGAAAATCACATATATAATCACATGAGAATTCAAAAATACCAAAATAATCATCTGATTCGCGCCATTTTTCTCGCGGCATTTTTGGTGTCGCGAAATTGAAAATAATATAAATGATTGGTCATAAATTGACCACGTCCTCGTGACTTTTTTGGTCATCGCGACATTTTTCTCGCGCCAATTTATGACTAATCATTTATATTATTTTCAATCTCGCGATGTCAAAAAATGGCGCGAGAAAAATGGCGCGAATCATATAATTATTTTGGTATTTTTGAATTCTCAAGTGTTTATATATATGATTTTTCCTAAAAATTAACCAACCCTTATCTTAGAAAGATCTATATATTTAATTATTTATAATTTTTTCAAGTTTATTTAATTATATTAACATATCAAACTAGTTGACCAAATATGTTATATTCAATAAATATATAAAAAAAAATCATTAGATGGCGATTAGAAATTTAATTTGTTTAAAATCATTAAATATAGTGACATGTGTTTTTGCCACTATCATTTTCTTTGCATTTATTTGTACTTTCTTTCTTTTTCTTCCATTTTTTCAAGATAAAGATGTGTCATAAGAATACACAATGGCAATTATTTTTACCCTCCATTTGAATTAAAAAGTTGAATTTTTACATATTTTAAAGCATTGACCTATATAAAGTATAGTTTATTCAATAACTAGATTATTGTCTTATGATAGTACGGACAAAAATAAAAATTGAATCATAAACTTTATGTTATGTAGATTTTAAGTTTTTATAATAACACAATATTACATTTTTAATAACATATATAGAAGATTTTAGAATAATAATAAGGTAAATCATATTTCAAATTGAGATATTTGATAACTAAATTACAATTATGTTTTTTAGTAGATGTGAAATGAATTAGAGAATATAATTAAGTATTGTAAGATAGTGTGTAAATTAAAATAGTTTTTGATGACATCATCAATATGATTTAACGGCTGAAATTTAAGAAATTAACTTATCTAAAGAACCTTATTTTACCATGTACCATTTACGATCCTCTTTTATTATATATTAAAGATTAAAGATTATTATAAATTATAAATTATATTTAAAATTAAGTATTAACAACTAATAAAAAGAGTGAAGCCCGCCCACCCATTTATCTTATCCTCTTCTAGTAATACTTTATTTTTTCAAAATGTAGTAATGTAGGGCATTGTTGTATATGGCTATCAATAATTTGTCCAAGTGGCAAATAAAAATGTATTTTCATAGTCTTATTTGAATTAAAAAGAAGAAAAATATATCTACATAGTGATGACGAATTTGAAATTGAATAAACATTTATTAAAAGTGAGTGGACTAAAGTTCAATTTATAATAACGGTTTTTCTGAATAGAACGTTTTTGGTTCAAATTTTGTTAATCCTTATTAAAAAACAATACATTATTTAAACTATAAGACTATGCGGAGTGGTTGATGATGATGTGGAGTGATAGAGGTGATTTGTAGGAAAGAGAGTGTGATTTTAGGAAAGAGGGTGTGATGATGTGGAGTGATAGAAAATGGGTGGAGTGGTGAGTGATGATGTGGAGTGATAGAGATTATTTTGTAAAAGTTGTATTTTTATTATTTTTTTTATATAAATAAAATTTAAAAAGTTGTATTTTTATTAAAAATAAAAACAAAACATACTACAATTTATTTAAAAAAAAACATACTACAATTTATTAAAATAAAAAAACATACTACAATAAAAAAAAAATACTACATATCCGAAAAATATTTTTCGATAAGCCTTTTCTTTTCGGTCTCCGCTATTCTTCGATAAGGCTCCTCCAGATGACTAATGTCCTTCATGATCGTCTTTAATGCTTTTGCTCGCATTTTTTCTTGTGCAGTTTCATTAAATTCCCCGAACTTTTGTGTCATCAACTGGAGTTATTCTTCGGCCCCCGAAGAAGACCCGGCTTTGCCCTTTCCTTTGCGCGCCCTTGCTTTTGCTTTTGCTTGATCTCTACCAACCGGTCTTGGAAGATCTTCCTCCAACACTCGAAGCTCATCATCATCATCATCATCATCATCGTTGAGATCGAATGAAGCAAAAGGCGATATTGGAGTGGCGGGGCTACTAGACTCCGATGTTTTGGACCTTTTTGAGGACCCTCCAACAATTGGTATCGGTTGACAAACTGGGTTTTTTTTTAATATTTCCCAACACGCGTAATGTGGGAAACCCGTACCCATTTTGTTGCGGTATGTCAACAGAGCTTGTTCGACCAATTGTTGATCATTTTGACCGCTTGGTCTAGATTGTTGTGCTTGTCGCATAATCCCGTTCAAATTTTTACTTTTCGGGATAAATCGGTCCACTTGCTCGATATCATGTCGTTGGTACGATGATAATCGGGATCTTCTTGATGCATCTTGTAGAAGAATTGTTCGCGAACCTTTCCCCAAAAAAGGGGTGAAGCACGATCTCTCCCATAAATGGGGTCTTCGGATGTCGACGACCATGATGCGGAAAGTGCCACCTCTTCCCGTTCGGTCCACTTCTTTTTTTCGCCTTTGCCTCTTTGCGATTCGGCTTCCTTCTTCTTATGTCGCCTCTTCCCACGGGTCGGCATATTTTCCGGTTGAGTTTCCGGAACAACGTCATCGTCTTCGGAATCTTGCAATTGGCGGTTACGGTCTACGTCAAATGGAGGCACATTTGGAAAATCGCCAAAATTAAGCAATTGTTGGAACGACCCTCCTTGGTATACCGGGTCTTGGTGAGGTCTTTGTGATGGTGGAGTTTGTTGGTAAAATTGTGGATATTGGTTAGGGTTTGGAAATTGGTTAAGGTTTTGAAATTGGTTGGGGTTTTGAAATTGGTTTGGAAATTGGTTGGGGTTTTGAAATTGGTTGGGGTTTGGAAATTGGTTTGAAATTGGTTTGGAAATTGGTTAGGGTTGAACCATGGGTTGGGGTTTTGATTGTTGAACCAAGGGTTGGGGTTTGATTGTTGTTGGGATCCATTTGATGTAGAATTGAATAAAATTGTGATAGAAAGTTGTATGTTTTGATGTAGAAAGTTGTATGTTTTGATGTTGAATTTTATAAAAATTGGTAGATTTTATAGATGGGTGGTGGGGTGTTTTTTTTTTTTTTTGCCCGTTGCTTGATCTCAAACGGTCTCATGACCGTTGCCTCTCTCTCTCTCTCGCTCAACACGCCGTGAGCAGAAACACGCCGTGGCCCTATAACGCTCGATAACGCCCCCACCGGAGCGGTGGGGGGGCGTTATAGCTGATGTGGAGGCGTTTTAACGCCCCACTCCGCATAGTCTAACAATGTATAATTTTTATTATACTAGATATAAATTTGAGTAGATTACATGAATAGTCCTTGTACATATATCTCATGTATAATTTAAGTCCTCAAAATTAAGACAATCGTTATTTTAGTATTTAAACAAAACAGTCACGGTTCATTAACCAAATAGAATGATTGAAATTAATTATTTTAGTCAATTTATTTGATCTTTAGACCCCGACAATACATGTACAACTCACAAGAAAACATTTGTATTAGACACAATTGTAAAACCATCTTGGATTTTCGGTTAATCGTTACGTATCTAGGGGCGATACTTGTTTTCTTTAGAAATAATTTGAACAGAAAAAACCTTATCCGTTTGTTTGTTTAACGGATTTATGGTTAGGTACAATACACTATATAACATGATAGATTTGACTACTTTAACCCTAGAGAGAAAAAAGATTCACCAAAGAGTAAGTATAAATGAATAATTTCTTGAAAAGAAGTCTCCAAAAGCAAATTCAGGTGGTGTGACATCAAAAAGAAAAAACTTAACCCCACAAAACCAACCAATGAACTTTAGCCCTCATGTCCCCACAATACCCAAAGGTACAACTCTTAAAGCACAAAGTACAACAAGTATTAGCACATCTTGTACTTGTACAATTCTTTTTCATTCAATGAGGAGGTCCTCACCATCACACTTTACAAAACACACACACATCACCTAAACACACAATCAAGTATCATATGGTCCATTCACTTGTCAACTCTCAGCGGTGTTTATTTCGGCTTATTAAACGGGCTTATAAAGCTTATGTATTTTTTATAAATTCATAAACTCATTTTTTTCGGCTTATGAAGCTGAGCTTATGACTTATTTAAAGTCATAAGCCGAAAAAATGGGCTTATGAGCTTATAAAAAATTACATAAACTTATAAGTCAGTTATATAAGCCGAAACAAACACCCCTAAATACCCTTTTTCTTGAACTATAAAAATATCAAAATTTGTCCAATGTACAAATTGGTAATGCATAAGGTACAAGTTGGTAAAGCATAGTTGGAAATAATAATTGTAGACATGATGAAATGATCACATTTCACAAATGAACAAAACTACTTTCTAGAGTTGGAAAAATATCTTATCTTGATCTATGTACAATTCTATAGGTACATAGTACAAGTCATTATAGCAATATACAACTTCCCAATGCATAAGGTACAAGTTTATATATAGAATAGTTTATAAATCCTGATCAATGTACAACTCACTAAGCATGGAAAAATAATGCAAATGTACAACTTCCAATGCATAAGCAAAGATATCAAAAATATCAAATCTTGATCAATGTACAACTCTTAAATAAGATGGTACAAGTCACTAAAGCATGATTATGAATATTTCTGAATTCTGATTGTTACAAAAGAGTTGTCAAACTTGCAAAAAAAGAACATGAAATGAAAGAAACTAATACTATGATAACCATCTAACCTCATTTGTCTAGAGCTACAAAATTATCAAATCCTCATAAATGTACAACAAAAGAGGCACAAGGTACAAGCTACTATAGCACGAGATTGCGGATTTGATCGATATAGCCCTGAGAGAAAAGATTTATCAAAACATAAAACCAAGATTCAAATGTTTGCCTATTGTCTAAGAAAAGAAAGAATACTATGAATTATGATCATCATATCTAACCATTGAAGAAGAAAAGAACTCGATTTGTTTCCGAATGTTGATGAATATGAAGCGAAAAGAGTATAAAAAGGAATTGGGTCGTCGAAAAGATTCATCTTCAACAAATAAAAAGTACTTTTTCCTCGTACCCGTTAGGAAAAAACATGATCCGAGGAAGAAAAATCAAATCTTTACAACCAACGGCCAAGAAAAAGGCGTTTATTGATCGATCCGTCACAAAGATTCATCTTCAACAAATAAAATATACCTTTTCCTTGTACCCATCAGGAAAAAACACGATCTGAGGACGAAAAATCAAATCTTTACCTCAAAACCTCAAGAAAAGGGTGTTTCTTGCTAAATCCGTCACAAGATCTTGACAAACCGTGGTGCATCATCTCGAGGGCCATCAAGAGACCGATACATATATAATGTATCAACAAAATCCCCTCTTTCCCCGCCTTCTTCTTCATCTCTACGGAAAACTTCCACCACCAATCTCGGCAATTGTCTAGCCACTTCCATACACCCTTCTCGAGTCACTTGACAAGAAGACATCCAAACGAATCTCATGTTGTAAAAATGATGTAAACCTGACAACAAACCCATATCACCAAACGGGCTATCTCTGATTTCAAGTTTTTTCAAATTTGTGCAACCTTCTAACACGTATTTTAAACCAATGTCACCATCGCCGTTGAACGCAACAGATAACGTTCTCAAAAGTTTACCATACTGCCCGATGTAACTAAATGCCGTATCAGTCATCAAACCAGAAACCGCGAGCCGAGTGAGTTTCTTACAGTTTTTAACGATGGCACCAAAACCCTCGTCCATTGGTTCACCAGTTACGTGGTCTGGTCTGTAACGGCCGATTATACAGAGCCGGAAAACGACAAGATCTGGGCAGTTTTTGGACATGGCTATAACCGCAGCATTTGTCATTTGCTGACAAAAGTAAAGAATTGATTGTAGTTTTCTACACCCTAAAGAAATTGCGAGCAGACCCACTTCTGAAACGGGCCCCTCAACGTTTTCAGCTGCATCTATTGGGAAGACGCGTAGTTCACGAAGATCTTTGCAGGTATCCGCCACTGCTTGAAGCCCTTCATCAGTGATGGAATCAAGAACCTGCAGAGAATGCACTTAAATCATCGAATGTTGTTCATAGATGTTAACAAAGATACGAACTTTTATGGAACGTAATGACCTTTTTGGAGTAATGTTGATCAAAGACGTTAGGAAAAGGTCTAGGTCTGCACAAATTTCAGATAAAGATTCGCACTTTCAAGAAAGTTAGATTCGCACTTTCAAGAAAGATAACGATCTTTTTTGGGGAAAAGTTGAGTCATATACGATAACTCGATAACAAAGATCTAATTAAGCATAATTATCGATAAAGATGCAAACTTAAAACAAACAGAACGATCTTGTGGTAAAATGTTGATCATAGACAATTACAAACATCGAAAAATGCATAAAAATTCAAACTTTTTCAAGAAAGTTAACGAAAAACAACTTACCCAAAAAACCTGAAGTTTACGGCAATGACGAATAACATGCTTCAACTGCTCAGCATCAATATTCGCATAACTAAGATTCAACGAAGTAAGATTCCCACAAACCGGAACAATAGCAGAAAGATACTCCGGAGCAATTTCTCTAAACCCCGAAAGCCCAACAATCGACTTACAAGCTTCAAAAGCCCTAACATAATCCGCTTCCGCATAATTATCACCAAAATGTTGTTCTGGTGGACTAAATGAACCAGTCCCCAAATGAGTCAAATTAGGTGCTAATCTAATCAACCGATAAAGCTGCATTATCGTCACATATCGATTCAATCTAAGCTTCTTTAACTTAGGTGATCTAGCTACTAGCTTCTCTAAAGACTCGAAATTTATAGGCGATTCGACACAATCGAAACTTAAAGATTCCAAATATGTGTTCCCATCAGCTGGAAAACACGAAATCCAATCGATTTCATCGTCCGAAACCTCGTCTTCGATCAATTCAAGTACTCGTAATCGCCTAAATTCAATCAAATTTTAACCAAGCAACAAACTTTATTACAAAATAATCAATTAAACAAAAACCCATGAAGATAATTAACAGATCTAAATAAATTTGTAAGTAATTAAGAAAAAAGATGAGAGCGTGACCTGCACGCGCTGACAAGAACAGCAAGACCACCAGTACCAAACCCATCACAACAAACTAAAACCAGTTCCTTAAAATTCGGAAAAGAGTGTCCGACAAGTGCCAGGTCATCATCGGAAACCGACATCCGTTTAAGGTGAATAGATTCAAGTGTACGATAATAAGCAGTTGACATAGAACTAACCCACGGTGAGAAACACGCGCCCCAATCTTGAGGTAATAAGCTGAAATCAGCGAACCGGGGTTTACCCTTTAAAGAAATGAACCGTATATTGTTGAACCGTGTCGTCACGCGCCGGGGAGAGATTGAGTAGCAGTTGCCGATGAAGAGATGGGATCGGGTGTAGGCTTCTGCACGGTACCATGATTTGGAAACCAACGACACGGAGTTACGGTCTTGTCGGGAGTTCAGGAAGATGAGTATGTTTTCTAGGACGTTTTCTAGGACTTGGTCGGCGCCGGCGCCGGCGCCGGAAATGTCGCCGGACATGGGATTCATGATCTAGATTTGGTTTGGGTGAGTGAGTGGGTGGGTTTTGGGTTGGCTTTGTTTTTATAAAAAGATGGAATCTTCTCAAATTATTATAGTAATAGGTTTTTTTTGTTAATTTATATTTTATTTTTTAATTTCTTATAAAAAATTATACGCCTTAATTGCATAAACTGTTTTTATGATTTGACGTTTAAAACTGGTAATACGGTTTTGTAAACACTTTTTTATGACAATATCGTCTATAATAAAATTGTTATGGGTTTGGAAACCCAGTCTAACAATTTACGCGGTAAATATTTTTGTACGGATAGTATATTATAATATATATGGGGGTTTGTTTGGTAGGAGATGGTTCGTCCCTATAGAAGGTCTCGGGTTCGAGTATCTCTCTGAAGTTTAAATAGTCGTTAAAAAAAAATATATATAGGAACTCAACATATTTAGATTTGTTTGGTATAAACTATATGTTATAGTGATAATAGTACAAAATGTTTATCACATGGATTCTTATATTGTGTTTGTATTTTCAAAACTACTCAAAATAAAAGAACAAAAATTGTGATATATTGAATAA
Source organism: Senecio squalidus (assembly GCA_910822075.1). Classification (NCBI taxonomy): domain Eukaryota; kingdom Viridiplantae; phylum Streptophyta; class Magnoliopsida; order Asterales; family Asteraceae; genus Senecio; species Senecio squalidus. The sequence goes on from CAJVGC010000065.1 coordinate 66,060,918, forward strand.
TATGAATATTTTATGCAATTAACTAAAATCAAATATTATTTTTTATATTTCTACTTTTTTCTTTTTTTTTATACTAAATAATAATAATATTATTTGAACGATTATAATACTTAAATTATCATATACGATAAATAAAAAATATAACTTCTTACTATAATAGCATTTTATGTATAAATATATCTAGATGTTATTGTTAATATTTTTTCTCTTATTTGTTACATATTTATTTTCAAATAAATATATGTTAATTAAAATTACTATATTTTGAAACAAGTTAGAAACATAAAAGGTTGCATTTCCAATGTCAAAGGACCTCATTTGTAAATAACTAGAAAATTTCTCGTGCTTTGCACGAATTCGAGTTGTTTTGATGTAAAATATGTGTATTTAGTGTTTTTTTTTTTTGGTAAGGGTACTAATGGTTTTCGTGTTATCCGATGCTACATTTTTTAGGATTTGGAGTATATCTAATATTAACCCCTATTTAATGATTCAAAAGTATATTGTATTATTAATTTTGGTCTAAAAGATTGTTTGCATTTCTTTATAATATCTAATATTAACCCCTATTTAATGATTAAAAAGTATATTGTATTATAGAACCTTAAATAATTAATTGTTTTACTTACGGAAATCTAAAATGGTAAACATCAAAAATTAAAAGTAATTAAACTTCAAACCAGTCACAGACCCAAGCCCAACACTGCAGTACAAAAGAAAAATAAAATTTTTTTGGTGCTAGGTAGGATTCGAACCGCGGTCTCCCAGCAAGGTAGGTCGCGCGCTTACCACTCCGGCAACCAAGTCTTTTTGTAAATAAAACGATTACAATTGTAATTAAAGACAAAGTTTTCTGAATATAATAATAATAACCGACACGATTCGCAAGACAACTATGAGATTTAAATAGAAGGGTAATATCTTGCTTGTCTTGTCTTATATAAATAGAAACAAAGATTTTATTTAACTAAAAAAATGAAGTGAGAATAATTAAACATGACTAGTAATTGTACAAACTTAGTAATGATAATAAGGGTCATTACTAATTTTGTTTGAAATTTAAATAATTTCCAATTATAGTTTGTTCCTCTTTATACGATTACAACATTTGGAAAATCGGATCTCATGAAAATTGCGTGTTATTTTTCGTACCTGCTAATCTTAAAATTTAACTCACGTACATATGAATTAGCTTTTAGTGACGCCAACGTTCCTTTAAGAGTATGTTACGTGTAAAGATAGTATATTGTACAATGATAGACAAATTAGACCACTCCCATCCGTAACACCAATAACACCATTTTTCGTTGCCACGTCACCATAACACCAACTTAACATAACACCACTAAACACCCCCATTCATAACACCAAAAACTGGGACCCACCACCTTTTCTTTTTTCATTTTCTTTCTTTTTCTCATATTATTTTTAAAACATTATTATTAAAAATAAACTTAGATTAATATTAAAAAAAAACAATACATAGAAATAAATAAATAAAAAAACCATTACATAAAAAAAAATACGTAAAAATAAATAAAAATAACAATACATAAAAAATTAATCCTCGTCTTCTTCGAGATCCAATTCGGCGCGATATTTGTCTTTCTGCTTTTCGACACGAGCCCGATCCCGTGGGTCCAAATCATCGGTTGGCATACGTAGAAACTCCATTTTCCGAAGACGGATTCTGAGATTGATCTCCTTTGTTTTTGCGAGCTTAAGGTCGCGAATTTCGGTGACAAGGTCTTCGTTAAACTCGTCCCGTTTTGAAGTAACATCGGAGGAGGAGGAGGAACGTGCGCTCTTAGATGGTCGTGGCCTTCCTAAAGGTCGTGGAAGTTTATCATGGCCAAAGAAGTCCGGTTCTGCATCGTCGTCGAGGTTGATCGGGTCAATGGGTTCAGGATTAGCAAACTTTGGCGAGTTATGCAAAACTTCCCATGCAGAGTGATGACGAAATGCGCGTAGATTTTCGGCTTCGAACATGCCTAACGCATTTGTGTAGACGGCTTTATCATCCTCGCCGCTCGTTCGATCTCGGTGGGCACGGTCATGACATGCTGAGAACAATTTCACACTTCTGCTCATAGCCCTCCATTTTGAACTTAGCGAATTTTTTGTAAAAGGTTCCGTCAAACCTTCGTTGAAAATAGCCATCACACGCAACCAAAAAGTTAGACCATCTTGGTCGTTTCCTTTTTTACGATCCTCCGAAACATGAATCCAATTCTCCGCCAAGCGCCGCTCTTGGACTTGTGACCACTGAACCGTCCTAGACATCGGAGTGGCGTCAGGTTCATCCGTGGGTTCAACTACTTTCTTACCCTTGTCTTTTCTCTTACGAGGACGACTAGGTTCGGCTACTTGTGGTTGTTGTGGTTGAGAGAAAGCTTGTTGTTGGGGGTTGATGGAATGATTGGGGTTGAGGTTGATTGAATGATTGAGGTTGATGGTATGATTGGGGTTGAGAGAACGATTGTTGTTGTTGTCGTTGTTGGAATTGTTGGAATTGTTGCCACTCGTTCATGGCTAATTGATGGGGTTGAGGTGGTGTGTTGGTGTTTCCGGCGAGTAGTGAGGTAAAACCACCGGGTTGGTTTTGGTAATTTGAGAAGCCCGGTGAGTTAGGCGAATTGGGATCGGATGAAAAGTCGTTGTAGTGAGACATTTTTCTTTGGGGGTTTTGTGGATAGAATGTAAATTGTAGAGAGAAAGAAATGGTTTGGTGTAATATTTTTGGGTTTGGGATTGGGTATTTATAGAAAATAAAAAAAAAAATAAAAAAATTAAATTTTTTTAAAAAACCTACCGTTGCCAACGGTAGGAAAAATTTTCAAATTTTTTTTTTTTTTTTTATAACGGTACAAAATGGGCAAAAAGAAAAAAAAAAAAAAAATACACTTCACACCGCGTTGCTCGAGCAACACGGCAGGAACAACGCCGGAAGAACGGCGTCCCCCCAGCCGGAAACGGCGTTGTTGGGGGGGGGGAAACGCCGTGGTAACACCACCGCTGCGGGTGGTCTTGTATGAATCAAATCTAAGATTTTGACACATATTATAAACGTATAGTTTTCTTTTCTTGGGATGTATATTATCATGTTGTTTTGATGATTTTTTGTTTGTTTTCGTAAGAGGTGTACTATAAACGTAACATATTATATAATGTATAATCTTCATAAGAGTCATGATATATTACGACTCTAGTTATGATACTTATTACTCAAGAACAGAGAATGCACAAAGTGCGGGTTCGTCCATGACACGAATTCTTGTGTTCGGTTTATATAGCTGGTTTTCGTTTTTTCTTCTTGAGTAATGAATGCTAAAAGATAAATGTTTATATGCCTAGAAGCCGATAGTCAGATAAAGACACTTGACAAAATCAAAATTAAATATAATGAAAGAGCTTGTTATATGATATATGTCTAAATCATCTCAATCTTCCTATGCTTCAAAAACCTAACTTAATTATTCACGGAATTTTTCACAAGCTTTAACATGAATGAATACACGTTCAAAAAACCTAAATACTTTCTGGCGTAAACATGTAACACATTTCACATGTTTATCGTTTTACATGCGCTCCAAAATGTTAGATACATACACGTGAAACTCGCTTGACAATTTGGCTCGCTATGTGGTCCGTCCATGCTAAAGATAGTCCGACATCTAGAATCAGGACATAGTTAATCACCTCATCATACATTTTCTATAATGTTGTATTTTACACAAACAAGAACAAGTCTAACATATTTGTTTCATTTTGGATTATAGATTAATGGGCCTCTCTGGTAGAGTAAATATGTTAAGCCCAAAAACTGATCGTACATGAATTTTTTGTATTTTGTGTTTATGGGCTAAGATGACCAGGCCCATTAGATGAAAGTATGTATCTAAACCCAAAAATCATAGTGACTCTTTTGAGTATCACCTTAAAAAGAAATGATTTTTTTTTATCACATTGGAATAAGTTATGACCGGTTTAAGTTATACTCATAGTGTATCCAAAATTTTGACGGTCAGCCAATCGCCGATATGCTAGAAACCAATTTCCCGACCACATGAGTTGCTTCGTACATCACCTAAAAACCAATTTCGTGAAAGAAGTGAATTAATCTATGGGGATTCAATGAATGCAACTCAATAGTACGTTTACTTTATGTTACCATTAACTTGTCTAGTTGTTATGGTGTGTCGGGACATTTGTTTTGAATCCCTTTTTAATCATCTTTCGCAAGTCAACATCCAACAATGAGCTTATTTAGTATCATAAGGTACGCTCTTGCTTCAAAGGAACAACCTTTTTAACATCACAAAATTTGCCTAACCTCTTTTGCAACAAAAATTTTCGTTCAAAAGTCTAATCTTTCATATGATTATCAGTTTTGAGAAAAATTGGTATTAATAAGTTCCTCATACGAAATACCTCTTCTCCAACAAGTTGAATTGGGATTTGATACCTAGATCGAAGAAAGCTTGTAGATTTGGTTACTCGACTCATCACTCATGGATGGAAAACATATGGTTATCGTGATTATATAACACTTTAATTATAAAATGTCAAATTTAATATGGAGTATTAACTTATATTTCATGTTTAAACCCTAAGATTTATAATTAGTATAGAATGTTTATATTAAACAGTATTTATTTTTAATTAAGCTAATTTTAATTATCTTTTTTTAAGGACTACGATCAAGAAACGCAGGGCCGGCTTTTGGGGTAGGCAGCCTAGCCCCAAGCCTAGGGCCCAATTTGTATAGGGGCCCAAAAAATTTGATATTTGCATCTGGTTAATTTAATTTATAATCAAAAAAAAAAAAAACAAGGCATATGAGACTACTGATCAAAGTAACGTGGGCCCAAAAATTGGGATTTTTTTTATTGGTTTTATTAATGAAAAAAATTGGGATTTGTAGTTTAGGTTTTCCAACATAATTTATCTTATTTTATTTAGTTTGATGACACCATTTTTTCTTCTTTGGCTCTCGTTGTCTCACATAATCAGATTTATTCCCTTCTTCCATGCTTCCAGGTATATTTTTCTTACATAAATTGTTATGATTCTATGAAAACCTTGCTATTTTTTAATGACTATTATTCACTAGCCACCAGCCAAAATAATGATTATTTTATTCCAATTTTTTCCATGAATTGTTACTTTTTTGATATTGTAATTTATATTATGTATTCAGTATTCACATCATATATATATATATATATATATATATATATATATATATATATATATATATATATATATATATATATATATATATATATATATATATATATATATATATATAATATTGTGTAATTTATGTTTTGTTTAGAAAGTGATTAGTTGTAGCTCTCAAGTGTAAGCTATATTTATTTGCTATAATACTTTATTGAATTATTGTTATCACACTTATGCTTTATTATTGATTTTTATCAACTTGAATTTTGGGGGCCTATTTTTTTCCATTTGCCTCGGGCCTAATCTTTTTTAGGCATTCTCGGAGACGGCCCTGAAGAAACGTTAATGTAATTGTTTATTCTTGTAGAAAGAGTATCGATTTGACAATCTTAGATAATTCTTACGTAGTGAATTACTTTCTCAATTATATGTTTCGACCATGTATTGTCTTAGATCTCCGAAGTCGAAATTGGGATAAGACAAGAACTCAGTTTGCCTTTAGGCAACTAATATCAAAATTTACGTTTCGACGAAAAATTTCGGTTTACATCTTAGTAAGCTAAACATCCGTTCACATGGACCCCGACTAGGGATGATGCCCCGTTAACCCACAACAAGGGGTTCAACTATTTTGACCTCCACTTATTTTTGGGACATCGAGTTAGGTTGAACGAGTGTGTTATATGTATTTTCCTAACTCGTTATTAAGTTTAATTAGTAATACTTAGGTTTCAAGTAACTTAAAATTAAGCAAATTAAATATATATATTTTTTTATTTAACAAAAAACATGAAATATATAAATAAATAACTTTCGAGCTTCTCATCAATATGACGAAGAAAGCGTGAAAGAAACAAATACAAAGTTAGAATAGAGAGCCTAAGTTATATGACCCAGTAACGCTCGAGACATAAGGAGGGTGTTTGTTTTAGCTTATATAAGGAGTTTTTAAGTTTATCTAACTCAAATAAGCTTTTTTAAGTGTTTGTTAAGTTTATTAACTTAGACTTATGGGGTTATCAATGTAGCTTATAAGCTTATCTAAGCTTTTCTTCATTGTTAACTTGTAAGCCGAAACAAACACTTTTCAAAAACTTATAAGCTTATAAATTATAAGCCATAAATTACTTATGAAACATAAGTTTAAAACCATCAAATAAGTTTAAACAAACACCTCTTTAAACATTAAACCACATTTATACTAAAACACCGTATTGGAAAAATTATCTAAGAAGCTTGAAATAAAGTCCGTTGATTTGCTTCCTCCAAAATGAAACCTTTGCCTTTGAAACTATCGAGACATCAAAATATCGATGTGAAAAGAGATGCTCTTTGGCCGTGACCTCATTCTTCCAACCTATCGAAATCTTTCATCTCGTCTTCCTTCCTTTTCATATTGACAAGCTTACCTAAAAATTCGGAAGGTTTGACAAAACTCTGTGTTTTGTAAACCTTAACCGTGAGTAAATCATCAAGAGAGCGACTCGAGTTAATCTAATTCATCTTGTGGATCACAAATACTCGCACACTTTTGTTTTGACCTTTTCTTTTTGAGAGACTATGTGGATGGCTGTTTTGAGATGAAATTAACGCCTTAGCTTTAATTTTTTGGTTTTCGTCGTTGACTTTCTGAACATTTTTTCGAAATATAACTCACAAATTAATAATCTTTATCACGACACTCGTCTTTTGAATAATACGTAGTACTAAAAATCGATAACGTTTATCACTTCAAAATTCAATAATTATTGTCTATAGGTAATCTATATATTTTTTTAATAATTAACACTAACACTAACACTCATAACTCTTAAAAGGACCGATCAATTACGTCATGAAAGGAAATGTTTTTTTTCTTCTCACTAAATGGACATTTATTTTATTTCAATTTCTTAATAATTGCAAATATATTTTTTTGGGAAAATTACATATATACTCAATAAAACTTGAATAATTGCATATATACCCAACAAATTTTTAAAATTACATATATACCCATTTTTCTCAATTATTAATTTAAGTCAATTATACCCTCCTTCCCTTTAATTCCCAAAGTGATAAATGCCTAATCCATTTTTTTGGTAATTATATCTTTTAATAATTTTGATAGTCGTATAATTATTAATTTATTTCGTCACCTACATTTTTCTTCTGTTTTTAACTTGAATCAGCCATGTGTTTTAATTTCTATTCTTATATTCACTAGATTTTAAAAAAATGTTTTCACTGTGTTTTTGTATGGTGAGAATTTTTATTAGTAAATAATAATTATCTTTATTTGTTATAATACTATTTGTATCTTTGTCGTCGGTTATATTATTGAAAAATAGTTTTTAAGAGTTTTAATTTGAGGGAGAAGAAATAAGGGTATAATGGCCATATTCTTAATTAATTTTTTAAAAATATATATAAATGGGGAAATATGTGATTTTGAGTGTTTTTTATGGACATATTCGTTATTTTTAAGTTTGCTCGGGTATATACGTAATTATGCAAGTTTTAATGGGGATATATGCAATTATGCCCAGGTCACAAATAATTAAGAGGATATATCTCCATTTCTTTTCAATTTCATGAAAGTTTTCACACTTTTGATACATCTGATAAAATTAGTTTGTAACTGAAGCTATTAATTTGTAGCTGGAACTAAAAGTTTAAGCTTATATTTAAAGGTGAAAGTTGGAGTTTTTATTTTATCACTAAAGTTTAAGCTTATATTTAAAGCAGGTCATGAAACGAAATGTTTTTTTTTTCTCACTAAATGGACATTTATTTTATTTCAATTTCTTATTAATTGCAAATATATATTTTTTATCTTTATTTTGTTTTATTTGTGATTATTATTTTTATTCTTATTATGCTTAAAGAATAAAATAAAATAATAAGATCGAAAATCAAATAGTAGACGGAAGACATAGTCCGTCTACTTTTTAAAGCAGGTCATGAAAGGAATGTTTTATTTTCCTCACTAAATGGACATTTATTTTTCTCGTAAATTCTCGTGTTTCTAATTTTGTGACATATGACAAAACGAATAAGAACGAAAATCAAATAGTAGACGGAAGACATAGTCCAAAGGGTCCTTTTTGTCATTGGCCCCGAACCTTATCATTTTATGGTTAATATTACAAATTTGGAATCAACTAATATTATATTTTCTTTTTCTTTATTTATGGTACATAGTGTTTGTTTGAACTCATTATTGGTAATCACTCTTATATCGTTAGATACATATTTTATAAAGTCTTAACTTATTATTATTATTTTCCGCTTTATAAGGCTTTTTTTTTTAATTTAGATTTTAGTTATAATAAACTTTTAAACCAAAGGGAAAAACTTGTTTATAAAAAAAGTTATAAACCGACAAAGAGAAGTATAAAACAAACAACCATAATTTTACAAGCATTGATTCCACTCTATAATACAACTATATTCAAAAACGATAAATATTTGACATGTCTAATTGATACATCTGATTGCATACTTATTACATTTATTGTATTTAACTAATGTATTAAACATCTTATAAATAAAATAAACAATTTCTCACCTGATATATACACTAATCAATTTAACACGTGTCAACTCCTTAATATTAAGTACAAAAAATAAATAGGTTATGACGTTTCGGCTTATGTTTCATAATCCAGGATTTTCCGGTTTAATAAGCCTTTATAGGCTTAATACTGCGTATTATGACATAATAAACAATAATAAGGCCATAAATGTTTACATAAGCCGCAAAATCCAGACTTGTAAAACATAAGCCGAAATATCAATAAGTCATACGTTTCTTATATAAGGCCAAACATACACCTCTACTATTTTCAGTGGACAAAATTCTTTCTTACAATAAAATTGATGTGACAAAATATAACAAAATCTAACAAAAGATTCCAATATCTTGTAATTATCATCACATTTTAATTGAAACTATTATAATTGAACTAAAAACATTCTTATTACAATTTGAATAAGACATAAGAAAGCAATCAATAATTGAAAAATAGTCATAATAAATGGGAAGAAAAAAATAGAGGTTTTTAAGGAGAAAGGCTGCAAAAAGAAAAAAGAAAAATAAAGAAAAGATTTGGAAAAATCCAAAAGGGCCCTCTAACTTTTATTGTCTTGTCACTATCTTTGTCTCCTATCTTTCTCTCTAGGAATGAAAATGGAATTCCGATCCATTTGATATCCATCCGATCCGATCCATCTGGGGTGGATATGGATATGGATGTTGTAATTATTTAGTGGATTGAATATTGACGACGGTTTTTCATTCATGAATAACCCGTTTACCACCCGAAATAAATATATATTTACATAATTATTATTAAGTTTAAAATTAATACTAAACTGCAGCTTTTACTTTAGCTAAGTAAATTATAAATATTAACACAGTTATCGTATATTAGGTTTAAAAGTTGCAAGTTAACACCTTACATGACCGAAAATCGAAGCATCCTTGTTACTGTTTTTGATTCTTTTTAAAGATAACTCCAAAATATTATTCACATTAGGTCACTAATAAGTCTATAGGTCATGATTTGACCAAATTTGCAACACTTATCGACTATCTTTGAAATTTGGTTTATATATTGTACGTATCTTTTTGATTTGATAAAATTCAACAAAGTGATGGGATTTCATTGTGACATCATATGAACAGTAATAGTAATTGACTTTGACACGTCACCTCAAATTTCCATTCTCATGCTTACTGAAAAGTAATTTCTACTTTTACCCTTTTTAAAGCAATTTAATAATACCCCCTCATTAATACACCAATCCCAGATAATTAGCCAAAAGGTTCCACAATTTTTTATATATTCTTATAATTTATAAGTATAAAATAATTTTTTAAAAAGATAATAGCTTCTGTATGTATTTAACTTGACACGAAATTTTTTTATGTATCCCGTATTCTCTGAAGTATGTATTTAGTCTATGTGCCGGCAACTTAAAGTTACTTGGGAATGAGCTTCATTAAATTTTTAAGACATATCGATATATTTGATGCATATACTACGAATTATAGAACGATTTAACCAACCTAGAATCGAGTATGGAGCAATATGAAGAGATAGATCACGTAACAAAACGCTAAAAGACATATAACAATGTTTAAACATTAACCTATCGAAGCCGTTTAGAAGATGTTTAGTTCTATGCATTTATCTTTATGTTTGTTATTAATAGTGAGGACTAGCTGGATTCTTTAATGGTGGGTTTGAGTCAAAGGGGATTTCAATGGATATTCACTTTCATGGTATAATATTTGTGAGCACTTGGAAACACATTGACCACAATGCTGTTCTTTTTAACAATGCCATAACCAAGAAAGTTTCGATTGCTCAAACTTACTTTTGGTAAGATATATGGAGCCATAAGAGAATAAGCTTAAAGATATTTCCGCGATTTTATGCCATCGAAACAAAAATTTATAAAGATAGTGGGCATATTATGCCTTGAGAATGGCCGGTGGAGTGGGATGGGATGGGATGGTGACTCCAAATGATAAAACGACTATTGATTTATCGTCTTTACTCAAATCAATTGGATGGTTAGTTTTAAACCTTATCATTTGGATCACTTTGGTTTGGTCTCTAGATATATCCATGAGTTTTCTACCAAGTGCTATGTATAATAATTGTAATACAACTATGACCATATGAAGAAAAATTATTGAATCGACTTCCGGTTGCTTAATTGTGTTGTTCAAACTACTTCATTTGATGTCTTATTTGTGAATAAAAAGAAAATGATTTGTGTTGTTAACAACACATATCTAACTGGTATTCGTTGGATTAAACCGTGTATAGTTTATGCCTTCGTATATTCTTTTAGAGAACATACACTCAACTTACATATACACCTAAGATACCTTTCTAATATTTTGAAAAGATAGCAACATGTCAAGGATCATCGGAGGTCATATTATCAATCTGCATAGTAAAAGATACTGCTATCTCCGCTCTATCCGATTTTCTCTATTAGAAGACACGCCCGTGCCTAATAAACTCGAGCCCTGATTTTATCAAACTTTTTGTCGGTTTTGGATTTTTTTCTTGTCATTCCTAATGTTTTGTGATTATATCATTATACCAACTTGTATATATTCATAACCCTAGAAAATAGGACTATTAACATGAGTAAACAAAGTTTAAGGTGATGCCCTAGCCATGGGGAGCAAGATTACAACCGGCTATAACCAGTCATCTTTTTCCACCATTAACCGGAACACACCTGAAATCTTTTTGCTCATAACAAGACAATTCTATCTCTCTATCACATTTTCTCTCACTAAATTCCCTCTCTCACACACACTAAAAACACACACACACACAAAACACAAAACACTTTCACTTTTTTTTTTTTTTTTTTTTTGCAGGTTTATTCATGTCCACTCCTTCATTTTCACACTTATCCTCATAATTCATAAATATTCTTAAATTATTTTCAATAATTACCCTTTTAAAATTACACCCAGAAAGAAGAAGAATATGGAATTTGATGAACATGAAGAACAAGAAGAAATTCCGCCGGAAAACTATAACTCCGGTAGGGTAAGAAAAACGGGTTCTGGGAGTGGTGGTGGTGGGTATAGATATAGGGAGTGTTTGAAGAATCATGCAGTGGGAATTGGTGGAAACGCGGTGGATGGTTGTGGTGAGTTCATGGCTGCCGGAGACGACGGAACCCTAGATGCACTAATATGCGCCGCGTGTAACTGTCACCGGAATTTCCACCGGAAAGAAGTTGAAGGTCAACAAAGACTTTTACAACACCATTACTTAACTCCACCACCGTACTACCACCAGCAAAGGCCGACTGGGTACTTGCAGCTGACGCCGTCACCGGCGATGTTAGGGCAGCATCAACGTCCGTTAGCTTTACCGTCAACTGAAGATTTGGAGGAGATTTCAAACCCTAGCTCTAGTGGTGGAGGAGGAGGAGGTGCTGGTGGTGGTAGTGGAGGAGGGATTGGTGGTTCGAAAAAGCGTTTTCGAACCAAGTTTTCGACCGAACAAAAGGATCGAATGCTCGCATTTTCGGAGTCGTTAGGATGGCGAATTCAGAAACAAGATGAAGGTGCAGTACAACAGTTTTGTGCTGAAACTGGTGTCAAAAGAAGTGTTCTTAAAGTATGGATGCATAATAACAAGCACACTATTGGTAAGAAACCCTAATTTTTCGAAAAAAATTTAGTTAATTCTAAAATTTAGGGTCGGACATTTGGACACTCTTTTGAACGGATCGTTGAGTCAGTGTTAAGTCAGTATGTAGGAAATTAAATTCATCATTCCCTTTTACATTTTACATATTGTCCGTCAGGTTATTGACATTGTCTTTCACATATTGTCTTACTCGAATTTTAGAATTTAGGGATTTAAGTTCTTTTGTTCTAATTTCGGCTTTTTAGATTGATTTGAATTTAATTATGGTTTAATTTCATGTTTTGTGTATCATGAAACCTTGCACATAATACTATAGTCTATTTTCATTTGGTAACATAACACATTTGTTCAAAATTCAACAAATTGATTGAAAGCATTCACATTAAGAAATGATGTTGATGATGATGAATTAAAAATAAAAAACAAATTAAGGAAATAAATGTAGAGAGAGATGATGATAATAGGAAAAGATGATGTGTTAGACATGCAAGGATGCATTCTGTCACCTTCTCCTTAATTTAGTTAGCTTCCATTTTTAGCTTTAATTTCGCACTCTCTCTCTAGATCTTTCACTTTCTCTCTCTAGAAAATTGACATTAAATTCAATGAAATTTGTTTAACTTGTTATGATGATGGTGATGGTGATGTATGTGTGCATGGTGTATGACATTGATTGTGTATGTGATGTCTCATAAGTTAATGTAATGTAAAATATACATAAATTGTGTAAGAAAATCATTTAGGGGTTTTAGTGTTTTGAAAATAAGTAGTTGCTAATTAAATTAAGGTGATCAACTATATATTATTCGGTTCGGTTAAGTTATATTTTGACTTGAACGGACCTAATTTACCATGCCGGTCAACTATGACCTAGGGGTGTTGTTCGATTAGGTTAGAATGGTCTCGGGTTGGGTTGTTTGAATTTAAGTCATTCGAGTTTCTGGTAAAAAGATAGGTGTTTAACATATTATTGTATATTTAACATCTCATAAGTTACTCCAATGAAAAATACATATGAATTGAGTGAGAAATAATCTAGGGGTTTTGACGTTTTGGAAAATAAGTAGTTATTTCTTTTTTATTTATAATAAAATTAGAGTGATTAATTATTATCCGGTATGGATAAGTTAAACTTTGATTTGAACGGACTTAGGGTATGTTTGGTTTGATTATGAGTATGGGAATGGGTTTAGATTTTTATGGGAATGGATATGGTTTCTAAACCCACCAAATAGAATGAGTATGAATATTTTGCATAATATGATGGATTTGATTCCCATACATTTAAATAAAACCTATTCACCAAACAAATGAATTAGTAATCAAACTCATTCCTATACCCACTAACCAAACACACCCTTAATTAACCAAACCGGTCAACATGATCTAGAAGTGTTTTTCGGATGGGTTGTTCTTGGTTTTTAAAAACTAACACGATACCCGACCCGAAAAAGGTTAAAAAAAATGTTTATGTTAGACTTGATATAAATGAATTAAAAAACTATAAGTTATTAAAAAAAAAAAAAAAAAAACTACCCTTTATTCGGTTTATCCGAACCCAATAACCCAATACCTGATAAAGTAAGGGTTGGGTTATTTGGATTCTAGATGATCGAGTTTCGGTCACGTTACCCAGGTGCAATTATATTTTCAACACCCCCGACAATGATCCCGTTTGGTTGATAATTATATAAACTCGTATATTAACTAAGCGTGAAGGTTTTTGCCATTAAGTTTGATTTAGTTTTGTTTAGTTTACTTTCATAGTTTAAATAACGAATTAGGAGTCTAGAAACACTACTAGAATGACATGTTTAATCAAGTCGAACTACTAGATATACAATTCATTGTTTACCACATTGAGTTATAAGTCCAAATTGTAGACTACCAATAACTTTTCACTGGTTTTAAATGGACTTTGAAGTGTTTGAAATATTGTGTGACTTTGTGTTTAGGGTTCTTCAAAGAGTCAAAGTGTGAAAAAAGACGCTCTTGGTTATGGTAATTTGACATAGGTATGAGTATTTTGTTCACGGATGGAGACAGTTTGGGGATAGAGTATGCATTTGTTTTCGAATTTTTTTTTGGCAATTTTAAACTAAGGAACAAAGCACATGAAATTCAACGTGACAATTTTCCCCTTACGTTGGCCACGCGTGAAAACTTTGCCACTACACCCTGATTATGTTACATGCTAGTAGGCGTTGAACAATTTTGTTTATCACACACCATACAGCCTATAATACATAGTATTTTTCGACAATAGCTTTATATGATTATATGCCATGTTATATAAGCAATTACATGTTATTACAAACACAAATATTTGAACTAGGGATATTCAGGACGTACTAATAATGTTCAAGTATTGTTTGTGACAAAATATGTAGAGTAAATTGTAGCACAGTTTGTGTATATAAAATACTAAAAACCATAAGTACATCATATCTAATATAGTAATACTAAATCAAAAAGTTTACTTTCCTACTTTTTAGATCCAATATAAAATATATTTTACTTCATTATTCAAAGGTCAAACATGTATGATAAATAGTTGACCAAGGAAGCATAGTTTTGGTACATGCACTTGAAGGGGATCATGTTATTATGTTTAGGGAAATTATGTGATAATTTTTGAAGAAAGAATGCAAATAAACACATGAAGATTGTAGAAATCATATCATATGATAATCCACAATAAATTATGAAATTATTATTTTAAAGATTAAATGGGTCGAACAAGTTAAATAAGATTAAGGTATCCACTTCTTAATGTATGAGTATGGATTCTTTTTTTTTTTTTTTTTTGTGTGATTGTACCCTTGTGTGTGTGATAATTAGATGAATACCTCGACAATCACTGAAATATAACGTAAACAATCCCAGTTATGTCGTCCTTTCGACCATGTCTCATATGTTAAAGTCATGGCTTTGATCGAGCACCAGATATGTTATATATATATATTACCTCGGGCTTGGACAAGACGGTTTTGTCTCGTATGGTCCACGACAATCCTTAAGAGTTATCCAATCACGACATCAAATAATTCACTAAGGAGTTTTGAATGTTTGTACTTCATGTTTGTTTATATTCAAAAATTCTTGCATGGTTACATATCATTCATGATATAAATGATTTTACCATGAAGAAGAATTCGGCAAACTTGTCTTTAAAAGCTCATAAAGCTAGAATAATAAATCATCTTTATGGTCTTACAAAATGCATAACAACCTTAATTTGGATCATGACATATATACTCATACACAAAGAATCTTGGTCCACAACATTTGTTACATTTCCACTTAACTTTGATTTGAGTCATGATTTTATCATCTTATATATGTTCTACCATATATGTTAGATGAGTATATGTTTGAGATTGGCTTTTTTATGTCCATTTTCTTAAAGTGGGGTTGTGTTTCCCATCTCAAATCTCACACATATTAATAAAACAACCCATTTCAATTATACACAAGTCCATGTGTCACCTTCATTGTGTTGTCACATCAATGTATTTGTTTGTACTTTGTAGTGTGTCTACATGTGTGTCTCCTCAATTCTTACATTCAACTTATAATGAAAAAAATATTATCAACTCTTAAGCTACAATCATGCTTCTTTCTTAGATAATAACACTAGTGTAATGGGTTAGAGTGTTAGACCCTATCATTATATACAAGACTATAGCCGGAATATCGTTCTCTCATGTACTCAAACCGTTTTGCAAAATTTTCCTAACCATCCAATATGTTTACTTAAAAAAGTTCAAACCCGAGACATTTATAATGACATCTGAATGTGTTGCCCTTATATCACTTTGACAATAATTTATATAACTTGAATATCAAAATAATTAGAGAAACATAAGATATATTTTTAAATTTTTTGTTACATAAAATAAGAGAATAATGAAGTGATTCAATGTATCTAATGCAAGAACTTGGATATGAGACAAGTTCTTTGTTTAGACATTACTTGCATGTGATGGTTTTAGTTATTAATGGAAACCCTAATGTTGTTGATTTGCAAACATCCCCATGTCACTTTCTTTTTTCTATTTAAGGTTGTTAACTTAGGAACTAAACTATACTCTTATTAATCAAATCTAATAACATAAGTTACTAGACATTCAAATCTTTGACTGATTTTTTTCATAATATATAATCTTTTTGACATTCTGTTTTTTTTATGATGGTGGCTTTTAAAGATTCTCTGATTTCTATAAAAGTAAAGAAAAGTATTGGACCAATTACGGTTTATAACTCTTTATATACAAAATACATGTTTTAAAACAATAAAATATAATAAGTAAATAATAGGAAATTATTGTTAGATCAAACTCAAGTGCTATACTAAAACAAGAATATTATGTGAGTTACTTTTTTTTTAATGTCAATTAGTTTTAGATTTGAATCTTAACGAGGATTAAAATGTCCGGGCTTTGGAGCGGGTTATCATCTAATATTGAATATGCTACTTTTCAAAATTTGAAAGTTACATAAGACCCTTGGTTTAATGTTATAATCCCTTCCTATTTATTAACAATTGGGTTTTTAGTTCATGAATTTTCTTCCTTTGCCATGTTTAATGGTGAAACTAAACAGAGGTTATAGAAATTCTGATGATGTGCTTTGTTTGATATCGATGTACTTATGGGAAAACACGTATTAGATTGTTGTCATAATATGAAAAAACTATATTACCCGTAAAATACTATTCACTAGAGATTAACTTTACTATTTGATAATAAGTGATAATTATCTATGCTAAAAATCAATTGAGCCTTACATCAGACCCCCTAAAATGCAAACCAAGCTTGTTCTCTTATCCCGCGATTTTAATAAACGTGCGTATAGATAAGTCGGAAAAGATATAGATAAGTCGGAAAAGGAAACAAAATGTAAAGTCAGATGTATATTTCACCCATTCTAAGATACTAGTTCAAGTACTCTTAGAGCATCGGTAATGGTAGTTGTATAAGAGTTGTTTGAGTAGGATCTACAAGGCTACAACCATATGGACAAAATTTCGATGACATGGAGCATTTGACATGTGCTCCTCTATACAACACTCCATTGACATGCAACACTCCATCGTGAGAAAGGTGGGACCATGACTTTTCAAATGAAGAATAAGACAAATACTTCTTTATAAATTATGACATTTTCATTTTTTATATTTATACTAAAATGATGTGGCTATCATGTGGCAATTCATACAACTCAATAGAGTTGTATCCATTACGGATGCTTTTAGCGTAATATAAACAATAAATTGTAGTCGGCACAAGATCTCAACTATATGCAAACAACGTGAATGATAATAACTCCTATATCTGCCGCAATAGCTTGACCCATTCAATTTCATATTGATGTTGAACATTTGAATTCACTCTATCTAGAAAACCCATGGTTAACTTATTATCAATATCGATTAACATATGTGTCAAAGACGATCCTTGAATCATGTTATTATCATCTACTAATGTGAGTATTAGTATACGAGGGCGGTGATATGTTGGGGCCTAAGTATCAAACAACCTGTTTACAATATATTGTTTTTTCACTTACTTACAAGTTGTCAAACTATAAATGAATTGAAGTCGCCCGGATAAATTGATTATATTTGTGTGAGCGTGTATTTGTAAAAATAATGAAAATGATATCGGTATAAAACACATATAACACTATTGTTCTACTTCGGCCAAAGTTTAGCTCTTGCATTGAAGTAAATTTGATCATGAAATGTTTGTAACACGTTCAAGAATTTAGGATTATAAGACATGCACACAAAACATAACCATGTATAAAATGGACCACAAAAACATTAAAATGCAACCATACGTGCGGGTTGAGTAACATAAATTTGGAACATAGTAATAGAATACGTGTTTAAGATGCGAACATAGTAGTTACAACTCGAAAACATTGAAAGCATGTAAGCATAATAAAAACACGATAACAAACACGTCCCAAAAGCTAGCTCGAAATAAATAGAAAACATCAAACCCGCATCGTTTTATCTTTGAAACATAAATTATAAATCATTTAAAATAAATAAAAAATAATAATAATTATTTTTTTATAAATAATTTAAAAGATTGAGTGTTATAAAAAGAGGTTTGGGCCAGATAAGTGAAAGATATTTGAGCCTTTTGGGCCTTGACTCTTGACTGCAAGTTATTTATGTACTTATAAAAGTCGCACAAATTTAAAGTCAACCCGGTCGTAAATTGTCGTATTAAACAAGACAAAGTAAATAGTATTTATCAAATAGAGTGATACGGTTTATATTTTTTATATGTTTTAAAAACTACACAAATATATCAATAATATCGATCCTTCTCGTCTTTCTAAGGCCAAGATCGTCATATCGAATTAGATCAGAAAATTCTACCCAATATTGTAACCGTGCTCGTACATGTTTTAGTTAAAATCAATCAATTACAAATAATATAACAAAACCATTAATTGTTTAATATCTAAACTTACAAAAAATAATAATATAAAAATTTGATAACTTAATTAAGTTATTGTAGATACGGAGTTTATCAATGTTCACTAATTGAACTAAAATGTTTCATAAACTTTTCTCTTACAAGTTTTTCACTTATTTAGTCGTTTTGCTTTTTGATTGACTTCAAGGTAAGAGTCGATAAATGTTTTGTTTTTTGGTTTACTTAAAATTAACAAGTCTAATTGGCTTTTTATTATTTAATTCAAGCTAGAAATTATTAGATTGATTCTAGATTTTAAATTACTCGTAAAAATATTATGTATGATTAAATTGTGAGAAATCACAATAATAATCACATGACATATTTATATTTCAAAACTAGTTAGAAAAAAATTTCGTTGTCATATTTTTTGTCACGAGAGTAAAATATGTTCTCGTGCCGTCAATTTAATTCTCGTGACACCTTTAATATTCTGATACTTTACGTTCATATCTGATTCTCGTAACAAAAAAAAATTGTCTTTAAAGCTTTGTAACATCTAAAACATAAGGGGTGTTTGTTTCGGGTTATATAACGAGATTATGAGCTTATTTAAATTCTGATAAACTCACAAGTCCAATTTTTCCGACCTACGAACTTATCAAATTCAACTTATTATTTATTTAAGTATCAAAATAATAAACTCATAAAAACACGTCATACATACAAAAATATCACTGCAAATGCAATATGAACAAGTAAAAATTCAAATCTAGGGTTCTAAGATCAAAATCTGAGATCGAGATCAAACAATGGCGCCATCTCAACGATCGCAATCGCCATCTCAACCATCCGGGTAATCCATCCAATTTTCCACATCTCTAATTCATCACAAAACCCTAATTATTCAAAAAAAAAATCATAATTTGGATCATAATTAGTATAATGCTAGTAATAATTGATTAATTGATTAATTGATTAATGGATAATTGATAATTGAATAACAGGAAAGGTGAAGTAACTGATTTAAAGAATCAGTTACGTCAGCTAGCAGGATCCCGAGCTCCGGGAACTGACGACTCGAAACGCGACTTATTCAAGAAGGTGATCAGCTACATGACGATCGGTATCGACGTATCGTCTGTTTTTAGCGAAATGGTGATGTGTTCAGCTACCTCTGATATAGTTTTGAAAAAAATGTGTTACTTATACGTAGGAAATTACGCAAAGTATAACCCTGATTTAGCTTTACTTACTATTAATTTCTTGCAAAGAGATTGTAAAGATGAGGATCCTATGATTAGAGGATTGGCGTTGAGGAGTTTGTGTTCGTTGAGAGTTGCGAATTTGGTTGAGTATTTGGTCGGGCCGTTGGGACTTGGGTTGAAAGATGGGAATAGTTATGTTAGGATGGTGGCTGCGGTTGGGGTTGTGAAACTGTATCATATTTCGGCCGGGACGTGTTTGGATGCGGAGTTTCCAGATGTTTTAAAGCATTTGATGCTTAATGATCCGGATGCTCAGGTGAGTGTTCATTTGTTTTTTTTTGTAAATGTCGTCGTTATTTATTGTTATACGTTGTATGTTTGGGATGTGAAACAGCTAAATGGGGTATTTGGGTTAGCTTATATACACGGTTTATCATTGGCTTGTAGTTAATTTATTTTGTTCGTAGTGGGTTGTAAAAAGAGACGGTTGAATGTTTGAGCCAATAATTTGGAATTGTTAATAAAGAAATGGGAACGTAATTTGAAGCTAGGAATGATAGTTCTTTCAAGTATGACAATCCATAAGCTAAAAATGAATGTAATTTTATATACGCCTATTGAACTTATTGTTGCAAGAAGGTACTAGTGGATAGGTTACTTTACATCAGCCATAAGACTTTTTAATGGCAGTTTAAGCCCTTCGTTTTTACTATGCTTTAATGGGCTCATGGCTAACTCCATTTTTTGTTGGATTGCTTATAATAGAGGTGTTTAGTTGGGTTGTAATCCTAGATAACGTTTATAAAAACTTAGTAACTTATTTTTTCGCTATCGTGCTTTTCTTGACGTGAATGCAATCTAGTACATTGTAATGTTATAATACTTTTTGCAACACTTGTACACCTATACAGGTGGTTGCAAATTGTTTATCTGCTTTACAAGAGATATGGGGCGTGGAAGCTAGTACATCGGAGGAAGCAGCAAGGGAGAGAGAGGGCTTAATTAGCAAACCCGTTATATATTACCTATTAAATAGGTAGAATTTTTTTTAATTTATTTTCCGTGATACTTGTACATGATTCATTGAAGTTGAAGTTTTCGTTTGACACTGTTTGTTTGTAGGATCAAGGAATTTAGTGAATGGGCTCAATGTACAGTTCTTGATCTGGTTTCTAAGTATGCACCACCTGATAGCAACGAGATATTTGACATCATGAATCTTCTGGAAGACAGACTTCAGCATGCAAATGGTGCAGTTGTTTTAGCAACCATAAAGTTATTTCTACAGTTGACGTTGTCTATGACAGATGTTCATCAACAGGTACCATAATATAACAAGATTTTGCTATAGTTATTTTGTTATCTTATCAATGTAATCATATTAGATAATTTCTTGGCGTCCAATGATTTGAGGTTACGTTGTTGCTCTACTATTTTATTACAGTCAAGTATTTGGTCCTCTGTTTTTGGGTAATTGTTTAAAGGGAAATTGATAAAACTATCCCTAAACCACAATTTGGCGTCCCTCCATTCCGCAAAGAAAATAAGAGACTGAGAACCCTCTATTCCGCCAAATAACTAAATAGTAACATTTTTCCACCAAAAGGAGTACAATATTTACGCAAGAATACAAATAACACATTTGCTTCATTGAAGGTTGTTTCGATATAAACCCAAAAATTGAGCAATTTAGGTATACCATGTGAGTTTAGGCTATTTTGACCTTCCTTGTTTAATTGACACTTTTTTCCTCCGAATGACGATGTTTAGGTCTATGAACGTATCAAAGCCCCTCTACTTACTCTTGTGAGCTCTGGGAGCCCCGAGCAATCATATGCAGTACTCAGCCACTTGCATCTTTTGGTTATGCGTGCACCAATGTTGTTTGCATCAGATTACAAGCACTTTTATTGTCAATACAATGAACCGTTTTACGTTAAGAAATTGAAGCTTGAAATGTTGACAGCAGTGGCAAATGAAAGCAATACTTATGAAATCGGCAAGTCTTAAATACACCTTTCGTTTTCTTTTCGTTCTTTTTGTGTTATTTTTGTAATGATTTCTTATTTTACCTTTTTAGTTACTGAATTGTGCGAGTACGCTGCAAATGTTGATATTCCTATTGCGAGGGAATCTATCAGAGCTGTTGGGAAAATTGCACTTCAGCAATATGATGTAAATGCCATTGTTGATAGACTGCTTCAGTTTTTGGAGATGGAGAAAGACTATGTGACGGCAGAAACACTGGTAAACTAAACACTAGAAAATGCGAAATTATGCATTATAAACATAATAATGGTGTATGTGAATAATACTTAATGGTTCGTTTAGGTTCTTGTGAAGGATCTGTTGCGAAAATACCCGCAATGGAGTCACGATTGTATTGCTGTTATTGGTAACATAAGCAGCAATAATGTTCAAGAACCAAAAGCCAAGGCCGCTCTTATTTGGATGTTGGGTGAGTATGCTCAAGATATGCAGGATGCTCCTTATGCTTTGGAGAGTCTGCTTGACGAATGGGAGGATGAGAGTTCTCCCGAGGTAACAAATACTTATTTTTTCGTATATGTATATAGTCATATATTTAACTAGGATCAAAAGGTGGATAATAATATTGGGTCGGAGGGAGTATAATATTTTTTACACCACCTATCACAGTTTGGTTTTTTTTGACTCACACTATTCATCGTGTGTTTTTTATGTGCAGGTGCGTTTGCATCTTCTTACAGCAGTAATGAAATGTTTTTTCAGAAGACCACCAGAGACTCAAAAAGCCTTAGGTTCTGCATTAGCTGCCGGTCTTGCTGATATGCATCAGGTTGAAATACTTTGTTACCGTACAATGTAGAGAACTTAAAATATTTTGTATTCTCTAATTTACTCTGAATTTTGCTTGCAGGATGTCCATGATAGAGCCTTATTCTACTACAGACTTTTGCAACATAATGTATCAGTAGCAAATAGTGTCGTAAATCCTCCTAAACAAGCTGTTTCGGTGTTCGCAGATACTCTAAGCAATGAGATTAAAGATCGTATATTTGATGAGTTTAACAGCCTGTCTGTTTTATACCAGAAGGTACCTTATTTTGCTCTGTTTTTTCTTCATTAAATGTCTAAAGTAAGAGTCTTACGTAATTGGCAGTTGTCAGACGACTTTAATCATATTATTAGATTAGCATATTTTTAAGCGCGAGTGCCCTTAGGTTGTTAGTTCCAAAGCTTTATTGCTTTAGAGACACACATATATCGGTTTATAGAATATTCTTTTTATACCCTATTTAAGAATTAGAAGGAAATTCTTTCTTTTCAAGTGCATCATGATCGCGCTGTTTTTGTTTGCGTAACTGTTAGTAGGCTCGAGGTTTTATGCAATTTCTCAAAAAGGGACATTTTTAAGGCTTGATTTATAATTAAGTTATGTAAGTTTTATATGAGCCACTATGCACGAAGTATGACCGATTATCAGAGACATTATTTAAAGGTGATGATGAATCCTCAAGTATTTTCACCCGTTCACTAATTGAGATGGTTGTGATGAGAATTCCATGATTTTAGACTTCCACATAGTTTAGCCTTCACAGGTTATGGTTACATTTTTTGGCTTACAAACTTTCGTAGTCTCAATCTTCTGTATATAAACATGCCTGCCATTATAACGTTAAAATGTTTGGTGTCAGCCTTGCTACATGTTCACAGATAAAGAACATCAAGGACCATTTGCCTTTTCTGAAGAGCTCGGAAACTTATCTATCAGCTCAGAACCTGCTGCGGATGTCATCCTTCCTACCGCTAATGATCAAGATCTACTTTTGGGTACCAGTGAGAAGGAAGATACTAGGGCCCACGTCAATAACAATTCAGCCTATGATAATTCTCAAGGAGCACTTGTGTCGTTGACTGAACCGACACTCTCTGAACCAGCGAACACTTCTATTGATGACCTGTTTGGTTTAGGATTGTCTATTACGCCTACTCCTGCTCCTGTTCCGTTGAAGCTAAATCCTAAAGCCGTGCTTGATCCGAGCACTTTTCAGCAGAAATGGCGCCAACTTCCTGTTTCAATATCACAGGTTCTCCGTACAAATATCTAATATTAGTTAGATACCAATTATGCCCCTATAAAGTGCATGTTTGTATTTGGTTAATAAGGGTAAAATGGTAAAACTAATAAGTCAAGCATTTGATTTGTTTGTTACAGGAAGGGTCGGTAACTCCACAAGGTATAGCAGCAATGACAACTCCCCAAGCACTCGTACGCCACATGCAACTTAATTACATCCATTGTATTGCTTCCGGAGGACAATCCCCTAATTTCAAATTCTTCTTTTTCGCGCAAAAAGAAAATGAGCCTTCAAACTTCCTTGTAGAGTGTATAATCAACTCATCCACGTGTAAAGCACAAATAAAGATAAAAGCCGATGATCAGAGTGTTTCACAAGACTTCTCAACTTTGTTCCAGTCGGCATTGTCAAAATTTGGTATGTCCTAGTTTGTTAGTTTTGGTGGTGTTAAAATGAGGAGTGTGTAATTTCTTGCGGTTAAAGATGTTTTTAGACTATTATGAGAAAACGGCTGTATTTGTGTATTTTGTTGTATGTGTTTCGGAGTAAATAAAATAATAAGTGTGTTCACTTCTTTACCTTGTAACATTGGAGTGAAATATTTAGTTCATAATATTATTCAGACTAGGGATGACAAAATGGACTATCGCGGATGTGTCGTTTAACATTTTGTTTCTAGCTTGTCCATGCGTTTAATGTTTTTTCTATAGATATAGTATTTGCTTTTAATGTTCAATAACGGGTTTGGTTCATACTTTAAATGTATGTTTTATTATATAAATGAGTTAATAGTACCTAGACTCGTAATAAAACATTTAAAGTAGGAACGAAACTTGCAGAAGGTATGCATGAATGACCAAATGTGTAATAGTCGATGTAAGGTATGCATGAATGACCAAATGTGTAATAGTCGATAACATCGACCATTTATTTGATTTCCTCTTTTTATGTATTAGAGTTTTTAAATACGTTTCTGATGATTTGGAACTCGTTCACCTTCTAGACCCGTACGACAACTATGCAACATTCGCTTTGCTTAAGATTGGTATCGAATACAAAGTAAGGAACTCGCAATACATACATATTTTTAAACATAATATTAAACATTCATTACACAAATTTTATACATCAAAGGTGGAAAAACACACAATTTCACCTAACATACATAATTATACATACAAACAAAAAGAAATTACAACATAATCAATGCAAAAAACACAATATTTCAATACATAATCTTCTTCAAACCGATGATCTTAGACCGCCAACGGGAGGCGGTTCATGGTGGTGGCGAACCATCGTTGTCCTCCAACCAGAAAACAAGACAAAATCTCAAAAGGGTCCCCAACCGAAGTACACAAAAGCTTTTACCTTATTACATAAAATTCTCGATCTTCATCGCAACCCCACATGTGAAATTACTAAATTGTCCCTACTCATGCCGAAACACATGGTAGTTCACATAAATGATCATTCATCATATCCATCATTCAAGAAAACACTTGATCATGCTTTGATGAGTTGTGTAAACTTTATGTCTCATTCTTCATCTTCATCACAACCCCACATCGAAATTACCAAATTACCCCTAAAAAAGTACAACCCGGAAATCAAACTACCCCTAATACGATACGGTACTTATGGGTTTCAAACTTTCTCTTCACAAAGGTTTCAACTTTATGCAAGAATCTAGATCTTTCGTTACAACCCGATATCAAAAATTACCAAATTATCCCTAGCGGACATTTTTACGATGCTTTCTTGATCTTTCATTACAATCCCATATCAAAATTACCATCCTTAACACGAAACCACTTGAGAATGCCTTGATGGCTTTCAAACTTTCGCTACACAAAAATATAAACTTTATGCCCAAATCCTGATCTTCATCATTACCGCAACACTAAAATTACCAATTTCTCCCTACGAAATCAAAACACTAAAAAACACACACTAGTTTCCGTAATTGATCACCAATCCATCATTCAAGAATCACTTGAAAATGTCTTTGATGGGTTCCAAACTTATAAACAATCTAACGACTTTATGCCCGATTCTTGACATTCATCGCAAACCCGACATCAAAACTACCAAATTATCTCCTTTTTGTCGTTTTTACAGAGTATCAACCCCCAAAGCTTTGGCTTTTACCCTCAAACTTCTCAAGTAATTAATAGCTTCATCGATAACCATTATGGCATTCTTGCCATTTTTATCACCCGGAATCAAATTCTGAATCAAATTTATCGTCTCTTTCATTTTCTCTTTTCTCATTCTTTTATTTCCAGACGAAATATAATCGTATTCCTCCTCAAACACTCCGTTTCCATCATTTCCGGAGCAATTAATCCCAGATTGCCCCGAGCTTGCAGTGTCTTCGAGCGAATCTACAATTTTACCCGTGTCCTCAAGTTTACGCTTTTTTGTGGGCCCTCCAGAACTCGCAACTTCCTCTTCCTCACCACATTTATTTCCCCCTTTTTGTTCATTGAACCGTATAATTGAACTAGGGGAATGCCCAGTACTCATTTCTTCATTTTCGGAGAAATCATTTTCCTCATCATCATCATCTTCATCAGAGTACAATAAGGCGTTAAGCTCTGCGGAATCTTCTCGCATTTCGCTTCTAGAGTCATCTTCAACATTTTCTTGTATATATTCGTTTTTTATATATTCGTCAAAATGTGGTTTCGGGTTATTTAACGGAGGATATTGGTGGCGGACTGAAGTGTGTCCCACACCTGAGCTATAAATCAAAGTTGTTTGATCACCGGATTTATCAAACACAAGAAACTTCTTCGGTACACAAGAAACTTCTTTCACGGCAGAATTAGCCGTATTCCCAAAACCGAATTGGGCACTTGGTAAATTGAAATTGGGCCGTTGCCAATTCATTTGTCGGTCTTGAAACCAAGAATCAAAACCCTTTTCCATTCGGTCAAAGAATGTAAATTTATCACCTGCAAAAGTTTTGAAAAGATGCTAAAGATTCCAGTTGGATGCTAAAGAATCAAAAAATTTCAAGGAATTTAAGCGTTTGAAGACTTACCAGACGATTGACGATTATGCAGATTGTGGGTGTGTAGAAAGATTTCTTAAAACTTCTAAAAAAGACGAAAACTAAATAATCCACAGCTAAATTTGATCGCGAAGAGAACAACAGAACTACGTTACAGGTTTAAGCAAATGACGAAAATATTCAGCCTGAAAAAATAAAATAAATCCACAAAAAGAAAACCGTATTAGATTCATTATAAAGGTGTAAAGAATCCAATTCTTCAAATAAAGATTGATTTAAATAATAATGAAATGAAATACAATTGTAACGAACCTGACAATCTTGAAGAGGTTGAAAACATGCAATAATTTTAACGATTATGGTGGCGCTCCCAGCGGTTCCATTTAAATGTTTCAATGCACGAAATCTTGTTTGTCCAGCTGATTGACACACCATAACTACTTCTTCCCTACCTTTATATTCGGTTTAAATCCCCTAAAGATTCGTAAGGAATCAAGAGCGTGATGAAAGAACTAAAAAAGATACGATTTTTAACTAATCCAACGACAGTAACAAGGGATGACAATGAATAAATTGGTTCCCATGGATGAAATTTTTAATAATGATTGGTAAAAGTGAAAGAATGAAGAGGGTTGGTGAAGTAAAACTACGTTTTACAGAATTACGCGGCAATAAAGGTTGAGGGAAATGATTTTGCGATAAACGTCTATTAATAAGCTATACCACCGCATGCTCTTTGTAATGAGATATTAACGCCACTGCTCTGTGTTCGTGTTTTAACCCTTTTTACCTTCAAAAATCACTGCAGAAACATAACAAGAAGATGCATATTAGATACCAAACTTCATGTAACAAATAATCAAAGCGAAAAATTCCACATATAGATATGAACACAATTATCATGAACTTGTAACCACTTTATATGTAAATGAAAGAAATGACTAGTCTATTCTTTGAATTTTACGGTTTTATGATGGTACTTTTTTAAACTGTGTTTTCTCTCTAAGAAATCGTAAGATACTCTAGTTTTTCCGAGAGTTTCCCAAAAACGCAATAATCAGATAATCTCCTTCAAAACGCAAACCCGAACACCCTCTTAGACAAACTGTAACAATTAGTTTAATTACATATCCAAACACCCCTACAATCATTTTATGACAAGGATCTAAAGTCTAAACATGTTTACATATTATGTCACCACAAATCGAGCTCGAAACCTCGTAGTCTCTAAGTATGGGCTTAAATATCGAGCTAAGCACCTTTTCGATGTCTTTTTTAAGTCTATGAGGTTCTAATTTCCATCTCAAAACATGATTTTTGTTTGTTTAACAGAAACAATCAAATCCCAACTCCCAAATTGAGTAAAAATTCAAACTTTATCTTGAAAACCCAGAAACCAAAACAAAAATTTACAGAAATTTATGCAGAAAACACAAAAACGCACGGTAAAAATTCAAACTTTAACTAAGAACATATAGTGAATGTTGAAATTAAATACAGTAAATTGAGTTAGAATTACCAAACAATAATTAAAACCCAGATATAAAATTATTAGATCTTGAAAACCCAGAAACCAAATTATAAAATTTACAGAAACTTATTCAGCAATAAATAATTTTTTTTTTGTTGAAAATATGAAAATTGAGATAAAATTAGCTTAAAATAATTAAAACCCAGATAAGAAATTAATAAATCTTGAAAACCCAGAAACCAAATTATAAAAATTACAGAAATTTATTCAAAAAACATAAAAATAAAGAGTGAATGTTGATACTAATAACATGAAATTGAGATAGAATTACCTTGAAAGAATTAAAACCCAGATGAGAAATTGAAAAATGATGAAAACCCAGAAAGGATATAGAGATATAGATATAGATATAGAGACAATGAGATATGAAGGAACAAGAGAGAGAGAGAGAGAGAGAAAGGTAGAGAGAGAGTGCACGAGAGAAGAGAGAGAATAAATAGACAATCAATGTAATCAACCTCCCCAAGCGTGCAAGCTTAACTATGTGTGTGTTTTTGGTACGTGTGAATTTAGGTTTTTTTTTTTTTTTTTCAAAAAAAAACGTTTACTCGTTTAGTTACTAAAAAGTCAAAATGAAGAGAATGTACTTGTCGTTTCGGTTTTTCAAGTTCAACTTGTAGACGTATTTTCTATAGTTATCGATGTGAAAAATCTTTAGTGTAAATGTTGTTTGTGGTGAAATTGAAATGGAGAGAATGTACTTGTCATTTTGGGAACTCATAAGAAACTATGTCTGCAATTTGATCAAATCACAAAGACGTTTTTTGCAATTAACCCTTTAGGTTACTAAAAAAATTGGTACATTGGGGAGATATACGTGTCTGCGCTAATATTTTTGTAATTGTTTATGAACTCTTCCTTGATCGTTTCATGATATTTATTTATGGAAGTTTGAACTCGGGTCTCTCTTGAGACTACATATAGGTTATCTTTGAGATAGTTTCATTTAGTAAATAGTTACATAGAAACGGCGTTGTTTTGTTTTTTGAATAAAAGAACATGTATGTGTTTGTTAAACGGATATATAAGATGTTCGAAAATTATATTTGGTTAATTATATACTTGATATCTACATAAATGGTGTATGATTGTACTTTTCACAAAATAATTTAACCAGAATTTGCAAGGGTTACATCTTTACCCGGAAAAAAATATTGCAAGGGTTACATGAATTTCAGTCGAAGTGATTAAAGTGTTTTTCGAGTTTTTTTTTTCTTCTTGCAAATAATCAAGAACAAGATTAGTTCAAGTAGATAATTCATATTAGTTTAAAAACATTTATAACTACGTAAAAACGGTTATAGAAATTACAACATTTATGGGTTTGAGCGGGTTAGTGACAAGATCGACACATGTTGAACTAGTTAATATGTTGTCAAGATGAAAAAGTTAACCAACTTAAGATATACAAGTTACTTGAGAACTCACTAACCAAAAGTTGAAAGTGTATACTTGATTATCTAAATCAACACCTATAAGCTTTGTCATGTTATTGTCTTAAGGTCGTGGCTTGAAGGTAAAAAGATTAACATTGTCGGTTATCAACGTTTTATGAATAATTCCAAACAATATACATGTCCTAAACTTGTATTTTTATCTAACAAACAAACTATGAAATGTTTTATGACTCAAACCATCAAAGATTAATATGCATATTCATTCATTTACACATGAAACATTTTATTTTTCTATATTTAAACATTTTTCATCCAAATGATTATTTGAATAGAAAAAAACACACTCACACACACAAATAACCCTTAAAAAACATGCACAAATGATTAAAAATGCAAAGTAACTTCCAAAATTATTTATATAAAAAAACCCATAACAATTATAGTATTTTTGTGTGAAATTTGGGTAAAAGAGTGGTTGTGCACTTGTGCTACTCATTATTGATGTCAATTGCTTTGAGTCTTTTGACTGTCTTCTTTATGGTTAGGTTTGAGTTTGAACCACCATTATCCCTTGCTTTCAACTTTTCTTTTTCTTCTTTTCTATAGTTTTCTTACATTTTTTTATACTTTTTTTCTATTATAATTTTATAACTAAAAGATATTCAATAGTAGCACAAAATATCAAATTATTATATATCATTTATACACGAGTTAATTACATAAATCGCCCTTACGGTTTATCCATAATTACGGATTTCATCCCTAAGTTTAAAACGTTGCATAAATCGTCCAATTCTGGAAACTAATTACGCTTTTCGTCCCTAAAATGGATGTCCGTTAAAATTTTCCGTTAAAATTTTCGTTAACTAATTACACATTTCGTCCCTAAAATGGACGTCCGTTAGAAATTAGGGACGAAAAGCGTAATTAGTTTCCAAAAGTGGACGATTTATTCAACGTTTTAAACTTAGGGACGAAATCCGTAATTTTGGGTAAACCTTAAGGACGATTTATGTAATTAACTCTTTATACACTTATTTGTCTACTTAAATGTGACTATATAAAATTGTTTTAATTTATCGAAAAGATGTTTAATCTCGAACTAGACTTGGATCTTTAAGCTTAACAGAGGGACGCATACCGTACATTTACATTTTGATCTACACTTTGATACCGACAAAATGTCTTTTGATTTTGTAATACAATGTTATGATGGTAATGGTCATTCCATTCATAGAATATGGTCAAGTGTCTTTATTTTTCTTGAATGACTTTAGACTTGATGAGTAAAATTGGCCATACAAAAAGGATTTTTGCACTCTCATAAATAAATAATTGTTCTTTTTTCCTTTTTTGTACAAAAGAAAAAAAAGAAAATATAGATGTGGCATCCTATGCTTCCCAAAAACACCAATGATATGGTACTTGACCATTCAACCCATAAATCAAATAAAGGGTATGGTTAGTTTAATCTTAATTTCATTATAAGAAAATAATTATGAACATACCAAAATAATCACTTATCAATTACACTTTACAAAAATTCGTGGCGGATTCCTCGCGACATTTTGTTCGTCACGAAAGTACATATATTTTAATCCGACTAATAAAATTTCGACACGTTGTCGCGACATTATTCATTTCTCGCGTCAATATTCATTTCGCGACAACGTGTCTGATTTTAATGGTCTGATTTTGTTTTATGTATTTCTCGCAACGATAAAGTGTCGCGAATCAGGTGATTATTTTTGTAAAATGTAAGTGATAAGTGATTATTCTGGTGATTAATTCAATAATTTTCCTATTTAGATTTTAGTTATACTATAGTATTGTTGTTAATCATGTTAATTATTAGTTAATAGATATGATAATAATATATATAAATGTAAATATTATCTTGGATTATTGTCATATCTAACTCATACCGTGTTGATAATTTTATAAAAAACCGATGTACCTACAATTTACTTAACATGTATAAATTGAGAGTAAGTAGACCCAATAACCAATATGTAGCTTCCCAAAATCCATCATACATTTTGGTGGCATGAGGTTTGTACTATAAAGCTTTGATGTTTACATACTTTTTTTTGAAAAGAAAAAGTTAGGGGGAAAAAAAATCTTGACGTTGAAGGTAATAAATATTTCATCAATTACAACAATTTCTACCAAACATAAAAAATTTGAACTTTTCTTGATAATATTTTAGGAGTAGTCACGAAGATTGTTCATCAATGGTTATGTAAATACTTCAGTTAAGTCGCATACATTCAAGTAAAAATACTTAGAGTGAACATGAAAAATTTCTCGTCTATTTTAATAGATATGTTTAATGGCCGGAGTAGTAAAATAAATCAAATTAATTTCCTTATATAATATATAAAAAATGAAATATAAAATATATTGTGATTAAAAATAAATTTAGAAAGTAAAACCTTTACCCTTTTTTCATAATATATGATAACCCCACCAAAAAGTACAAAAACACTTTCCATTGATGTGATTCATGGCTTACTTGAGAATGTCATTCAAGTGCATAAAATCATAAAAATGCAATTTTACTTTATCGAACTCAAAATTAAAAATTCAATACGATAACGTTACAATAACATTAAGAATAAATATTATTTTGTGTTTTATAAATTTCCATAAAGGGTTTGCCAAAAAGATTAGTCAGAGTTTTTTTGGTACCACATTTTTTCATGGGAGTATTTACTTTTATAAAGAAAATTAATCAATACAAACACCACTTTATTAACTTTTTTGAATCTCTTTTTGGAACTCATACTCAATATAATCATGTTTTTGGGTAATTAATAATTTATTAAACTTTAATATATTTGTATCTTAAAAAATATTAACTATTTTTCGCTATTATTATCATCAATATTAACTATTTTCACTGTTATAATTAATTTCGCGAGCTTAGTAAATGTTATGTTACATTATAAAGTTGTTTGATTCGA
Source organism: Senecio squalidus (assembly GCA_910822075.1). Classification (NCBI taxonomy): domain Eukaryota; kingdom Viridiplantae; phylum Streptophyta; class Magnoliopsida; order Asterales; family Asteraceae; genus Senecio; species Senecio squalidus. Next base: position 66,093,899 of record CAJVGC010000065.1, read on the forward strand.
CTTATTTTATCTTAAACCTATTTTTACGGTCTTATTTTTTTAGCTTAAGAGTTAATATGGATTTAAAATTGGAAATGAAACTATAAAATAAGCCATGGAATATAGGTTATAAACAATTATGAGATAAAATAAACTTTTAAACACGAAAATAAGTTAAAACAAACACCTTGATTAAACTAGTATTAGTATATATATACGTATAGTATAGTTTTATATGTACAAGCAATCTCCCATGCATACATATGCATGAGCTGAGTATGAAAAGTATTATTATGGAAGAATATTTTAATACTTTTATTCTATCCAAAATTTATATTATACAAGCAACTATTTCTATGGTGTAACAATAGGGGTAGATATAAACTTAATTGGTCATTTTGAATTAGAAATCCAAAGTATACTCTTATGTAACTGGTTCTTTTTAGTTTAATATTAATATATTTGAATACAAGCACGAAGTGATGGCAATCCTGAAATTTCTTTTTTGTACTTTTGTCGTTCAAAAAATAATAATATTATATTATATTAGTAGAGGAGTAGTTATTAAGTGTCATATTCATAGAAATGTGTCATTTATGTGGTTAATAATTTCATTTCTTATTAGTTAAATGGTAGTAGGTTATTATTCGAAAACGATAGTCAAATATTTCCTAAAGTTTCCATTATTTATAACCAATGAAACCACCTAATTCATTATATTTAATTATAAATAAATAAATTCTCACCAATTCTTTTCGATAATTCCAACATTTTAAGTAACAATGATCTTGATGATCTCAACATTTCTCTAATTACTTCATTAAATAATCTAAAAAGTCCCGAGTTGGTTTGGTTTGGCATCGTTTGGTAACGAGTATAAATCAATTTGAACATAATGCTTTAACAAAGTTTTTGTTTTCGGGTTTTGTAAGTTCCATTTTCAAGCTTCGGAATTATTATAATATCTGGGTTTTTTTTTTAGGATTTTATCTAGTTTATATTTTATTTCAACTAGATTTTAGATTAGAAATAACGGAAGAATGTCTTAAAGGCAAAGATATGCATTTACTATTTTGTCCATCTTTTTTTATGGATCGAGAGATTCATTAAAAAAGCATAGATTTTTCTAAAAAAGAACATAACATAGTAGTGATCATCTATGTATGTCACACGAGATACGACCTACGTAGTGTATATGGAGAATAATCTTTCTTAGCGAATCTGTAAATACATACAAAACAAACATTTGATAGCAAGTTCATCAGTTAATATCATAGATCGAGAAAGATCAATTAACGGAGACACGATTTTAATTTTACTTTTAAATTATCGAAGTACATATTAAACATGTTTGTCACACGAGACTATAGAGTATAATCTTCTCATTGAATGTGTAAACTCATTCAAAACAAACATTTGATAGCAAGGTCATATGTTAATTCAATAAGAATTGATAGTCAACATTTTTGTTTGTCTATATCATCTAACCAAAATCTTATATAAGTGTGTGTTTACTTAATTTCAATATATAAAATCTCATGTTCAACCAATTCATTTTTTAAATATGAAGTAGATGAATGAGAATCTTGACAAAATCTCTATCTAATGTTAAGTTTTGCTCAAATAAAAGATATGGAACTTGAGCATAACGATTGTATAAAATTCGATATTCTACTCTACAAATATCGCTACCTGTAATGTCTATCTAGAAATATCAAAGATCTTTTACTCTTGGATAGATATAACAGTATTTCTGACATGTTTATGATAGTCACTACACGAGTTAAGATCATATGGTTTTAAGATATGAGTAATATCACTCGTTAGTAAGATCAACACAAAGTGTCGCGATCGAATCATTAAATGTTTACTAACGATATTAGCTTTTGTTAAATAAAAACCTTATGATATTAAGATATTATACTAATTGAATTTTAAAGAGAATTTCTCTTTGCTATGTTTTATATACAAGACTAGCAATAGTTTAATGGGGTTTTTTCAATATATCAAATGAGTACTTAATTTCTATCATTTAATGACATTAATTGAAGTCAAAAATTTTCGTTATATCAACAAAAATGAATTTAATAAAAAATAATCACATATGTTCTTTTTTAACTTTATTTAATATATTTTTCTAATATATAAGCAAATTTAAAAAATTTAAAGTTCAATTAATGTGATTAAATTATGGAACATGTACCCAATTGTAGAAGTATCGAAGTTAGATGTACAAGGGCTTTTTTGTTAAAGTACAATAGATAAAGGATGTACCAGAGACTTACCTTGAAAGTGAGAGGGTTGGATGCAATTTCTGAAAATATAAATATATTTCATATTTTACAATATATTTTTCTTTTAACGTATAATTTCACCCATAAAAAAGCACATTTCATAATACGTTTGTGACCCAATAAATTTTGTCGGCAAATACCTAAACTAAATTTTTAATAGCAAAAAATAATACTTATAAAGTTATAAGCCAATAAAAGGAACAATAAAAAAGTATATAAAGATAGGAGAAAAATATATTATACCATTTTTGCTAAATATATGTATATTACATTAACCATTTCAAAAAGAATTGTTCATCTTTTTATTTATATTTGTTTCAAAATTATTGTCATATTTTTAAATATAGATAGTTAAAAAATAACTAAATCTATTTTGGTCTTAAATATTTTTAACTTTTTAAACTATAAAATTAATCGTCTTTTTTAATATAGAGGATTAATGTATAATCTAATAAAAAAATTATTTTATATAACAATAGCTTATTTTAACCGTTTTTTATTTTTAGATTTCTTTTCTTATGAATGTAGTATATTTTTAGAAAACGAATAAAATAAACATAGGACGACAAACATGGGAATATATTAATGTTGGACCATATTGTCAATGTGTCATCAATTGGAATCTTGACCTCGTAAGTGTAGCATATAACTAATACGGACTATTTATATAGGTTTAGCCGTTTAGGCTTTTTATAGGTGTGTACATTTGAAAACTATGGCATCCAATTTCAATAAAATAATGTTGGTAAATGGTGTCTAATCCGTGTTCGTTTTTATTTGACGGATTAAGATCGTAAGATTGTTTAATGCTAGACTTGTTAAACATATAGTTAGTGAAATGAGATACATGCTTTTACGAATGTAATACAACGAAAATGATGTTTAGTGACATGAAAGTTACCGACACACTTAAGACTGTTATTAAATATGAGTTTTTTGGGTATTTTTAGTAAATGTCAGTGAAAAGATATTAATTTAGATTGTAACGATACATTTCGACCGAATATTGTGTTACAAAATGTCAAAAATCAATTTTACTGTATTTTATAATTATTAGGTTTTTAACGAACTTCATGTATATAAATTATTTTGTTTGTACTTAAAGCACACAATATACTTTTATAATGAGTTTTACGTTTAACGCGTTTTTTTCCAACTTTTTTACGATACGATAGAAATATGAAGTTATGAAATGAAGCAAACATCATTTCCTTTGAAATTTGACAAAACTAGACATATTTTTCTAAAAGTTTTGATTACCAATGATTATATATATACACGCACACACCAATCAATATAAAATATATGTTAATAATTGTAATAATTATTAATTTTTAATAGCACTAGTTATATAAAAAATTTAGTACAATTATCTTTTATTTAAAACTATACTTTTAAGTAAGGTAGTACTATAATATATGCAATGTATATGTGCCCATTTCACATAAACTGAAATGTTGATGTGATCGTAGATGTGACACATTGCATGCTCATTGACCAATTCAATCAAACAATTTGTAAGCATAAATATATAATGTGTTTTTCTAACTTGTGTCCTAGGAGCATATGTTAACACCATTTTTAAATATTAAAAGTACAATCAAAAGTATCAAAAGTTATGAAATCAATAAAAAAATGGTACTTTTTGATACTTTTGATTGTACTTTTAATATTTAAAAACTGTGTTAACATGTGCCCTAGGGCACAAGTTAGAAAAACCCATATATAATTAGTGGCTAATTACTTGATTTAAAATATAGCTTAAAGTATATGTGATTCTATATTACGGTATTAATTAAGGGTATATTATTATTCCATATTACGGTCTTAACTAAGGGTCCGTCACTATTCTAATTAGTCTTCAATTAGTTGTATCTCATTTTTTGGTCTAACGACCTTATGGAGTTTTGAGTTGAAATGCTTTTTACGATTCTATCACATGTGATTTTGACATTAACGTTGTATATTGAAATAGATTAATAATAATTTTTTATATAAAAGTTCATAGATTATCAACTTATCGTCTAGTCTCTCGTAATATTCACCAAAGAAGGAAACCCAGAGAGAGACTCGAACCTGAGACCTCCCCTAAGAACGAACCATCTTCTATCGATGAGACAAAGTTTAAACAACACTCATATTTATTACATGAAATGACCTATATTACAAGATACATCATATAGATACACATTCAATATGTATAGGTTTAGTAATTATTTGGGATAATTTAAAGAAAGTAATTAAAGTGAGTAGTGGATTACAAAGGAAGACAACAAAGAGAAAGAGTGGGGCATGAGAACCATGGAGCCATTTGGTTGTGGATACTCCAACAAAAACCAACCACGCTTGGAAAGTTAAATCACCAATTCCATCCTCCACCAAATTGTTAACCTTTATTAATCCATTATTTTATACATCTTTTTTTACTTTTAAACACAAATTATGCAAGTAAACACTAAATGTGTTTCTAAACTATCATGTATAGTTTCATTAGGAATAATCATAAATACTTGTAAGCATACACAAATAACTCTACAATACGTTGATAAATTCTTGGTACTTATGTCGGTCTTGTTGATGTTTTAAATAATTCGATTAAGCTATTCAAATTTCAACGTTTTATCATACAAACACTTTTTTTTTTTTTTGAAGATATAAGGTTTATGGTAGGTTCAATGTTTCTGGCTATCGACTCTTTGACACGCGTAATCTAGAAAGATATATTGGTCTAATCGTTTATGTATATAAAGCAATTAGCGAGTTGGTTATTCGTTTGTATTGTCAACAAGCACACACACACACGAATGCTAGGAAAAGCAACATCATAAAAGTCGAAAGAAAGGAACCCATATGCACATCCCTTCTATCCGAGTACTTTAAGACATTTCGTATCAACTTTTTTTTCGATGGTGTTACTTAGATAGTTGAAATATGCAAAAAATGTGAGTTTCACAACATCATACTTTTTTCTTTCAATTTTCACACCCAATATAAAGAAAAAAACTTATAAACCTCAACTTTTGAATTTCAACAAATTAACCTAAATATTTATTTTATATAATATTTTAAATAAAGTCCATTACATGGTGTCAACCTTCTACTTTAAAGGCGTGTTTGCAAATAGGTGCATTATGTGGGACTCATTAAAATGGTAATTGTCGTGTGTATTAGCTTTTGCAATCACATTATTTTCCATTAAACAATTAATCTTTTATTTTGTTTCTATTGTAAGCTTTAGTGTTTTAATATTATAACTTTTTTTTTCTTCATTTTTTTTTCACGATATCTATATCGTAGTAGGATGATGTATGAGAGTTCATACTTTGGTAGCCTCGTTGTATATTATCCGAAGGTTTTCTATACGTATTGTAAAGTTCGTTAAACATAGTTAAAAACGGTTTAATAGATAACTAGATTTAAATCGATATTTAGAAGCATATAGTGGTTGCACTATCCTCCCTTAGATTTCAAGAAAACATAATATTCTACATCATGGGATTAGATGTGTTTTTTAAGGAACTTTTCATTGTGTTTGATAAAAATAAGAATATATTATATGAGACATACTAATGTAACAATTTGATTAAAAACGTGATGTTGTAATCATTTTAGAACTTTGCTCTTTAACATCGGTTAATAAAAGTATATTTTGACAAATTTTTAACGTGACTTGTATGATGACTTGCACATATATAACATCTATGCATTGTATACATGTTGCATGCAAGTCTTTTAATAATTGAATGTGTAAGTTAAGATAATTACTAAATAATAAAACAACCATCTTTTATGGTATTCTAAAAAGTGCGCCGCGCCATGACGTTAAGGCGCGTCATGATGTCAAGGCGTCTTTGTTAGGCGTTACGTCCAAAAAACATGTCAAGGCGCGCCATGACGCGTTTTAACGCTAGTTTTTTGTAACGCGTTACGGAAATTTAAAAAAAAAACCCAAAAATAGTTTTAAATGACTATAAAGATCATTTAATTATATATTGGTGACTATATTTTAGATTAGATGTATATTAAAACGTGAAAACAACGATTTTTTATAGTTATATAACTTAAAAATAGTAAAAACATATAAAAAATCATATATAAAATTATAAAATATATTAATATTCTACGGTATTGTCAGGTTTTGAAAAACGTCATGTCTCACCATGTTTCGTCATGTCTTGAGTCTTAACCATACCGACACGTCACGCCTTGCGTTATTCACAACCTTGATTATAATATAATTTTTATTCAAGGATTTTACAAAAAATTCAAGCCTTTAAACCTTGATTTAATAAAACATAATAATGATTATTCTATATATAAAGTCTTCAACATACAAATTATTCTCGTATGCTCCTTATATCATATGTTGTCTAATGTCCACACTTAATCGAGCTTTCATCCACTTAAAAGTCAACCAATAGTTCCAAATGAAATAACACACACACACAAACACAAACCATATATATTGGGGACATGTACATGTAATATAATGCCTAATCGATCAATGGTTTGAACCTTGTCGATGTTATATATCTGCGTTGTTACGTTATTTATCTTATTTATAAATACCATAATTTTTGTATGTATTATAGGTGAAAATATTTTTATTATTATGATGCATGAATCTTTGTAAGTGTGAAAAAAATATTACAAACCGCCTCTTTTGCATACGAAGTATCTTGCAATAATAATTTTCTCAACAAACCGAGAGAACTTTTGTCATAATTTAAATTAATCGTTGATCGTTGTAGGGATAAAAGTTTATTTCTTAATTATTTAATTTTAGCAATGAGTTATAAGGTAAACTATATTCATAGTTGTAATTATGAATATATGAACTGTTTAAAAGCCTGAATTTAGTGTAATTATTAATTTTTCAATTAAAATAATCTTAAAGGTGAAAAAAGTGAACACGAAAAATTAAAGAAGATATCATTAGGTGAGTACACGAGTGACGTTTCTTCATTAAGTAGGTTGATAATGGACTAACTATTTAACTTTAATTAATTATTTTTATCTTACGAAAACAAATATTATGGTTAATAAATCCTTTAAATTTTTAGTGTTATGAGAATATTAGTAAATAATAATATAAGTATAATATTAAACACTTTCTCCGTTCCCAAAAAATGTCTAAAAATAAAAAACGATCATATTAGATGATTGTAATTAATGAAATAGTTTTTCATTACATTACCTACGATGAATTTGTGTTAAGATATAGGTTATATTTTGACTTTTAAAAATAACTAGAGAATCTCTCGTGCTTCGCACGAGTTCGATTACAGTTTATATAAACAAAAAAACCTTTTCATCAACGTGTTTCCCATAACCTCCGTCGTATTCAAGATCAGGTCATGGTTCGTCCCCGGGTATGGGCTGAGGGTGTTTTTTTGGGTTTTTTTGGGCTTCGTTTGGACTTATTATTGTTGGGCTTCCACGTCTTTTTTATTTCTTACTTATCGTAACTTTTTTTTTACTTTAAATAATACTTTTACGACCTTCCATCCTATCAGGTCCGGATCAAGTCATTGATCGAAGCGAGAAGAGGAGAGGATGTCGTTTATCCTACTCCGGATAAAACGACTCGAGTTTTTGTTTTTTTACTTTTTTATCGAAATATAAATGTAGCTATTTGCTAAAACGATGCCGTTATTTATTATTAATCTGAGTAGATGTTCGTATTAGTTGAATCCAAAAAAAATTCTGAGGGGTAGAAAGCGTAAAAGTATTATTTAAAGCTGAGGGGGGGAAAACGCAAAAACATATAAAGTGCAGACAAGAAAAGCTAAAAGTCGTTTAAAGTTTAGGGTGAAAAAGCGTTAAATTTTTTAAAGTTGAGGGTGAAAAAGCGTTAAAGTTTTTAAAGTTGAGGGTGAAAAAGAGTTAAAGTTTTTAAAGTTGAGGGGGAAAAACCGCTAAGTCTTTAAAGTTGAGGGGGAAAACCGCTAAGTCTTTAAAGTCGAGGGACTAAAATGGAAAATGCCAAAACATTAAAAAACATTATTTTGGCACACTTCCATAGGAGTTTTTGTAATTTAAATAGGGGGATAATAAATTATTACATTTTTAGTTATCCATATTTAAAAGTTTAACAATTATTTCGGTATAAACATAAATAAAAAAATAAATAATTTCTTTTAGAATATACGTTATATTTTGAGTTTAAAAATAATAAATTATTATATTTTAGTTATTCATATGATTATGCTATATTTCCGGTTAATTTATATAATTTAAATACATGTTGTAGTTTATTATAATACACAGAAGATGATAAATAATGTGAATTAAATCTTGGAATTCCGACAAGAAAATCTATGAGTACGGTAAACGAGGTGATGACTTTGAATTAATTATTAAGGAATTATAAATGTTAATTATTTAATTAGCTATACGCTATTCTCGTGCCACTCATGTTTTACCGACTTGTTTCATATTTCAATGCTCAAATTTTCAACTCTAATATTAAATTTACTTGATGTTTGAAAGTTTAAAACTTTTCTTATAACCTTTTGATTGTTCATATTAACACACATTTTGAAGTTTTAATATGATCATCTATAATTATACTAGGAAAGCTTTTAGTTTAAAATTATATTAAATAATCTATAGAGATATAGAAAAAGTTAATTTGAGAACGATAATAAATCTCATTCGTTAAGAAATGTTAGCTACATTTCAAACGACGGTGAATTAAACTAGGTTTCTTTCAAAATTCACCCCCGAACAAACACAAACCTAAGAGTTTTTTTTTCCTTTCATAGATCGTATTTTAGGGGTATCTTCAAACTTTAAAAATAAATGATGTTTTTTATATGATCAACTAGATTATTGTATCGCGATAATTCGAAAAAGGATGTAAATTGAATCGTATAATTATAATTATAAGCTAATATAAGAAGACAATGTTATACGTATAAACATATACGTTTGCGTTTATACATATGTTGTTAATAGTTAAAATAGCATATATCCGTTAACATTTATACACATGTTTTAATATTTTGTATTAGAAGATTTTATGAATAATAATAAGGTAAATCATAGTCCAAATTAAGCTATTTTATAAGTAATTAGAATTATGCTTTTTATTTCATTAGAGATGTAATAAAAGAGAGAATGTAATTACTATGTATTGTAATAAGTTGTAAATGAAAATATTCTTTTGATGACATTATCAATCTGATCTAACGACTGAAATCAAAGATATTAACTCATCCAAAGGACCTTACTTCACTATGTGTCATTTAAAGCTCATCTTTTATTATATATTAAAGATATACGTTAAGTCGAAATCACTCTATCGCACCATAATAGTTTAAGAAAAGTTTACCGTCTTTTTCCAAAATGTTATGCTAATTAGTATGGGGTGTAAAATCGGGAATGTTTTCTTAACTATAAAATCAAAACTATATATCTTCGGCACAAATAAACTTATTTAAGGAAAAACAAGGTATCAAGAGAATGTATGTCGAGTTGTCAACCCCATTTTCAAACTATCAAAAAGTCAATAAAATGGGTGGACATGTAAAATAGAGCGATAGAGACTTCATTTCACTTAGGTTAATGTAGGCCAGAAGCAGACCTACGTCAAGATAACCCCCGTTGAAAAACTTTATTAGTGTTCCTGAGTCTGAATCGACATAATGACTCAGAGCGCATAGAGCCATCTCCTTATTTTTCTGTCAAAAATAAAAATAGCGGACTAGCTGATATTTCTATCGGTTAATGAAAGAGCCTTAACAAGTAATTAGGTTGGTAGATTGTAATTTAAATAATGATTAAAAAATGTAATTAAAGTGTTTAATAATGATAAAAGTAATAAAATTAATAAAATAAAATAAAATTAAAAAGGGAATAGGCATGCCCCAAGAAATGGGCAGAAAATGATGAGCATGAAAAGGGAATCCGGAATCGTGTACTTCATCTTCTTGTAATATACGCGCATGCATCCGTGCACGCTTTTATATTTTTCCACACATACAAACAAACTTATTCCTTCCAATTTTTACTATTACTATTTGTTAAAACGTTGATAACCAATAATATTAACTGTTTCATACGTATAACTATGAGCTAGTGGCGAAGACAACGGGAGACCTTGAAACAATGAACGCAAACATATTTATTTTGTCTCGGGATAAAAAATTTTTTGGTTCCGCCCATAATATTTCCTTAAGAATTATATGTGAAAAGCAATGGTAAAATTAAATCCAGACTGATTTATAAGGTGATAAGAAGAGTGTTAGTTTATTTATGAAAACACAACTCTATCCATGAAGTTTTTGTATACTAAATCATCTTTGTATATTTAGGGGTGTTTGTTTGGGCTTATATAAGCGACTTATAACTTATTGATATTTCGGCTTATATTTTCATATGGCTGGATTTTTTTTTGTTTATGTAACTATTTGTGGGCTTATCACTGTTTATGACCTAATGAACAGTAATAAGCCCATAAATGCTTACATAACCAGAAAATCTAGGGTTATAAAACATAACCCGAAATATCAATAAGCCATAAGCCGGTTATATAAGCCCAAACAAACACCCCTTAGATAACAACTAGCAACTTTTCCGTTTGCCCCTTTTTTTAGTAAAAACATATCATATTGTAATAAATTTTAAGAGTCTTGATAATCGTATTCTAAAGAGTTAAGGTCAAATATAGAGACATTGTTTAAAAAACTTGTAAACCATTAAAGTAGAAGATGATGATATCTCCAAATACAGAATGTGAGTTTTAGTAAACGTAGAAGAAATTACGCGTGTAAACATATATTATAAGGCTTTCGTTATCAAAACTATAAATTTAATTATTAAAATTGGTCAAACAATATATTAATGGGGTCAGATAATAAGAATGCATGCGCAAATAAGTAAAAAGTTTGGCAGATAATTTACCACCTTTTAAGGAACGGTCGGTGAAAATCGGACCGGTTCAAATCTTGATCATACCCGGTTCAAATAGTACAACAAAACTATTTTTAAGTTTAATTCTAGTAAATAATATAATTTACTATTTTTTGTTTTGTTTTTAATAAACAAAGATAACTGGCAAAATTTTAAGATCTTTATATTTAAGTATATAATCAACATTGAAGACGTTTCGCTTATATTGATTAAAGTAAAAACTTAATTAAGAGAAAATCGGAAAATTAACTAAAATTTGAAGTTTATAATGGCAAATCGAGTTGTAAAGAAGCAAAAACTTCTTTTTAGTTAAGTTAATTGTGTGATTAATCTAGAGGTGGATATTTTGAGTAAATTCAAGGACATTTTTTGACGTTTTACAAATTTACGTAAAGTCGTATATGAATTAAATCTAATCAAAATGACAATTGAAATTAATGCCTTATAAAGTTACTATTCGGATACGAGTGACTTTGATAAAACAAAATAATTCAACCACGTCTTAAAAACAAAATAATGTCATCTCAAGTGTATGTATCAAAATATTAAATTGGTGTAAATTTTGGTGTAAACATTTTCCAACCAAAACACCAAAATGTTGTAAATTTTTGGTGTTACATCATTTTTCTACCATTTTGCACCAAATTTGGTGTAATACTGATCACCACACCAAATCTTTTATTTTTCATTTTAACGCTTTTGATGTTGTGTTTTTTTATAATTAAATCTCTTTTAAACTAATTAACTTATAAATTTGTAATATAACTAATATAAAACATTGATATTAATTTATAAAACTTATATTTTTAAAACAAGCTTATTAAGATCTATAATATGATTAAAAATACATTTTTTTATACTTTATGCGTTATTTCGTTATAAATTGTTTTTTAAAATATAGTTACTTTTAAATAACTAAGTATACATATCAAATACAACATAAAAATTACAACAAAGTAAATTAAATGCAACTACATTTAAGAGATTACCATGAGATTAACATTAAACTAATTTCCAAAGTTTTTCGGAATTTCCATCAATCTGTCATCGATGGTTCCTCCCAATTTGTTGTATGTTTTAGAATTACTACCGTAACGCTATTAATAGACTAATATGTAGGGGTGAACATGGTACCAAATTGGTTGAAATTATCTTATTGGTACCATATATTGTACCGAATTAACCGGTTCGGTATCGGTTCGTGCGATACCATGAAAAGTACCGGAGGAAACCCGTATAATACTAGTACAAGTGGTACCGAATACCAAAATTTTGAAAAATGTGGTACCGAATACTGTAACACTGGATCGATATCGGTTAGTGTCGGTACGGATATTTCGATAACTTAAATAGTCTCTAAAGTTATTTCTCGAATATTGGTATTATCTAGAGATAGTTTTGACAGGCCAAATTATTATTGGATTATTTCCCTTGGGCTTTGATAAATGGCCTAGTCCAACAATTCTACATTTATGCCCAAACAAACAACTTTTATGTCTTAAGTAAAGACTAAAAGATCGATATATGGTAAAAATATGTTAAGTTTTGGTAATTTGAATACTAAAATTCATGGTTGTTATTGTTTCTAAATTTGTATATTTGGTAACATTTTATGTCTAGATTCGGTAGATAAAAATCTGTTAACCATGGAAACGAGCTACGCACCCAAACATACCTTCATAATATATTTCAAATTCAAAACATGCTAGATTCGAAACACAAACACAAACACAAACAGATCGATGCACATATGTCTAACCCTAAAAAGAGTTTGTATATGTAATATCCCGATTTTTGGAAAATAAATTGAAATCTAATATAGAATTAGCTCGATAATTAACAATGCTTAAAAACTAATCAACCTTAAGCAGATAGATACTTGCTAAGTGCTAACATATGCTAATTTAATTAATCGATTATAATTAACAGATGCAATTAATCTCTTGCTTATATTACTTGCTACTGCTAAACTAGTTCTTGATTATGCGATAAGTAACCATGCACAAGATACTATGATTAACAACATAATTCGAGAACTAGTTTCACCACCATGAGACCATGTCAAATATAAATTGTTATCCGGGTTCCATGGAGATAAAAACACTTTGGAATCATGTCGTCGCTCTTGAGTTGGAACCTTTAAAACTCCCGAGATCTAACAAGACGTATGATTACCGCCGATCAATACCAATTTCACCATATCCGCTGAAGAGTTAGCAGCTAGAGTAGAAAAGGTTGAATTAGAAAATTTGGCCGGAATGGATTTATTCTGGCCGGAATTAGTGGAAATGGACGACGCCATTATTTTTTATGCAAATGATATAGCCGAAGGTGGCAACTCCGACTTATACCATGTCGACAACCACGTAGGTTTTCCACTAGCTTGTTGGTCCAACATTGCAACTTTACACGTCAGATTCCACTAACATCAAAAGCCGGAGGTGGGAGTGGCGGCTTTTGACGAAACATGCAAATCCTCACATGCTACGTACGGACAAACAAGGTCAACCAGTAAAAATGACACGTCATAAGTCGGAGGTGGCAAATCCGGCTTATGGTGTCATTATTAGCTCCAGATTTTTCATAGATTGACACACATCTTACATTCACACACTTGAAATCATTTTACTCTCCACACATAAACACTAATAATGTTTCACGAAAATTTTTCCGGTAGTAATAACGCAATTTGGAGCAAGTTCAACCCCGAGAAACACTACTTTGTTGTTCTTGCAAGACGGTTTGGTTTTTCTATACTTAATTTGGTTTGAATTGGTTTTTGGTTTGGACTTTAAATATAAAAAATCGAAAAACCCAAACTAAGAAACCCGAAAACCGAACCATTAAACACCCCTACTTCATCGTATGGTGTATTAAAAGTGTAACAAGAGCATATAAAATAATACCGTCTAAATTGAGACAAATGAAACAGTAGATTGTCAATAGTTAGGGCCCATAATATTTATAAGTATCTAAATATAGACTAACTTGATAGCCCAATTATAATTGTTATGCTGGGCTCAATAGTTAGGGCCTATTGTGTCTGATTTTTTGAGAACAAATAAACAAAATTGCCCCTCGAAATGAACTAGTGATATTTTCCGATTTCGGGTTGTTCGGGCATCATTTATATGAAATTGAGGTTAACTTTAGGTTCGAGGTTTTAACCGTACATAAATTTTCAATATACGAATGTGGATACAAATAAGAAGACTTGAAATTATATGACAACCCGAGTAAATTGTAACCCGGCCTCATATTAAGGATCACGATCAGAAATGAGGTTTTAAAGTTTTGAACTACCAATCGGGCTTTATTTGAACAATGTTCGGGTTCTTACATTGGATTCCAATTTGTATGTTTCTTGATTTGAAACCTAGCCTTCTTAAATTATACAAGTCTTTCAATGAATGAATATTTACTTTAGCATGTCCTACACACCATTCATTCATGAACAAATGAAATATGCTAGAATTATTTAAATAATTTGTTTATATGAATTAACAATCGAGCTTGCTAAAAATTTTTTGGAACATATAAGGATTACAACATCTTATTCTCTTATAAAGGCATTGTTGTGTGGGAATGAAACGGTAATCAGTTGAAATGAAGCTTCAAGCCTTTAGTTTGAGTTATGATTGTTTTGAATTATGATTTTCCTGAATTTGTCTAAAGTATTTTTAAAAAAGATACCGGTTATAAACAAGTAACAAACTTAACTTCCAATGGAAAATCTATTAGTAAAAGGATCAATTACATTTTATTATCCTTTTTTTTTCAAAATTTTTATATTTCCTTTATTATAAAAACGAGAAATATTTACCCTCGCGTTGCATCGGATTTTAAAAACGTATATTGAAAAAAATTCTAAAAACAAAACTTTAACAATTGAATCTCTAAAGAGAAGCGGCGAATATAGTCGAACCCTGGTATCTAAAAAAAACGGGATGCACTTCAACCACTCAAACGACATTCTCTTTAGTCCTAATTTTCTCAAAATTATGTATGGGTTAATTATATTTTTTTTGTTTAAATAGATATATACAGTTGTGGAGGGAGTAGAACGTGGTCTTCCACGTATTAACCATTTGTCTCAGCCATTACAACATGTTATTTGTTAATAGTTTTGTGTTTAAAAAAATAGGTATTGCAGATTTATACAATTAATTGTATACAACAAAAATTAAATGAATGTGTGATACCTTATTTGATATCCTAACCCAAAAGACGATTAAAATTATTCACATAACATTAATTATTCATATTTATATATTATATATTTTGGTAAAATAAATTAAAGAATATTATGTAAGTAAATATTAGATTTTATATGGCAATAAAAGAAAAATAATATATGAAATTCAAAATTAGATATATGGAATATGTATTTTATGTCATCTTTTTTATAACATGATAAACAACTAAACAAAGTCCAAAATGGGACTAGCTTTCGATTTAGTATAACCAGTGACAACATTTTCAACAATTTATTGAAGAATGAGTTATGTATTTTACCAAACAATGCAAATTGTTGAAAATTGATGGGTCAACTTAACCAGGTCGGCCCCGAGATTTAAGAGACTCACATAAAAATTAAAAACGGCCTCATATTATTGTTATTAATGTAGGACATTATCTCTTTCCATGTATTTTCTTACTTGATTGTACAATTGACCTACACAAAATGGGGTCCACGACTCCACGGGCAGTGGCGGAGCTTGAAACTTTTTTTTTAGAAGGGTCGAAACAATTTTAATTTTATTGGGATTTAAGGTTGGCAGACCAAAATCCAAGTATTTTTTTTTTATGCTTAAGCTAAGGACGGCCAGCACCCTTCTGGGTCTTGTTGAAGCTCCGCCCTTGCCCACGGGTCCTCCGGTCGTACGCAACCACCTCGCACTTGTTTAAGACCGACCTTGCAACTTAATTCATTTTGACGAGTATCATAAACTACATATTATCAATTTGTCGGATAAGTCATTTTAGCACAAGTAACATATATATCCGTTTTAACTCATTTTATCTTTTCTCATGATATAAGGAACGGCTAAAATAAATGATATAATTGTTGACAATGATATGTGCAAGAAAGAATCTAATAAAATAAGAAGAAGATATGTTTGTCTTGTAAAATTTTTCATCTCAAATCCGTGAAAAAAATTAAAACAAGTTTCTATTATATCAACATTCAATTTTGTGCAGTTTCTTGAAAGATTTCTTACATCTGTATTTATTATCTATTTTGTCCTTTTATTATTCCTTCTAGAAATAAATAAGTAACAATAATAATGTCGTATCAATAAAACTTAAAATGTATATTTGTATCGATATTTAACGAACTGGTCGAATCCGAAATCACTAAACGATAATCATGAGTATGTCGTCCTGAATGATAAGGCGGAGGTGAAAATGGATAGAGTGAAACAAAGAGATTTTCATACGTTCATTGCAATGTATGTTTTATCCGTTTTAATATACGTTGTAATTTTATAATCATAATTTTATAAGATTGTTTTTATCAAAACTATATAAAGAATCATCGTTATATTAAAATAAGTATTGAATTTTATAATACTGTCATTTTAAATCCAACACTTGCATAAATATATGAATATTTTAAACATAAAGTCGGAGCTATGTTTAAAAATATATTTTCTTTTATTTCTAAAATTAAAAACAATTAAATAGTTTATGTATGACTTTCAATAAAAATGTTTGTATGTCGTGTAACGTTTGTACACTCCTACTCATACCCAAATTTCCTCTAATTTTTTCTTAACTTACTACATATAGGGATATATGCAAGTAGATACACCGGTGGCGATTTTATATATATCGACTGAAATTTAATACCACTATTTAACCAAAATGTTTTGGCATGACGGTATTATATATGAATAGGTCCAAATCGAGTTCTCTTCTCTCGCAATTTTTACTTTACTTCCATGATAGTCGTTTTGTTCAAATTAGGCGAAAAACCACAAGAAACAGAAACAAAAAAAACATAAAATGTATTAGAACTACTTTAAACTTTCATTTTCTATTTTTTTATAAAAGAATTTAAAAAAAACCCATGACTTAATTTTTTTTATTTCAAGTCATAAGCACAACAAAACACTCATCCTACCAAAAATAAAATAAAAAAATAAAAAATAAAAAATAAAAAAAATTCACACATTTTATTTTCAACTAATAATAAAACAAATTAAATTAGCCTCATTCTTTTACTACTAGTTGACTCAATTCCTGAATCATCACTTTTATTGTAACTCAAACATGAAGCTTCAAGAACACAAATTGGACTTTGTGGTATTCTACAACTTTTATTCATCTCATTCATCATTTCCATACATTTAAGAATTCTCTCCTGCAAAATCCCATATCAAAATCATTAGTCTTGAACGATAACGATTATCGCATAGTACAACTTTTTATAATCTTGAATTGGTTGGAAACGACATAAATAAAGGAGTAAACTAGGCAAATGGTTCGTGTGGTTGTATCAAAATTTCATGTATAGTCCCTAAGTCTTGAAAATTTTGTCAGTGGTCTCAGATCAAATGAAATGACTAAAATTCCGTTTTCTTTTAGTCATTTCACTTCGTCCATGGACGACTGACGTTACATTATTTTACCGTGATTTTGAGAGTACAACCTTAGGGACCGCTCATGTGACTTACTCAAGAAAGTGTTTACGAAACGAGGGTAAAATTGTCAAAAAAAAAATCAAATGTTTATGTAGCTACAAACACTAAAATACAAGTTCTTATGGCAAGATTGTGAATAAAAATTTTGGCATTTTTTATTACATAATGATAACAAAAAAACAACTAAGCATGCAAAATGACCAAAAAAAGTCTAGGAATTATATGATGATTACCTTTTGTACATGTCGAAATAGGGCAGATATTTCAGTTGGTCCAACTACAGAAATTGCCACTCCTGCTGCAATCTCAGAAGGCCTAAATTCCAAGAAATCAATCCCTACATATTGCACGAAAATACCATTTTAGCCCGAGTTATTGTCGTCTTAAATACTTAAAACTTATGGTATGAGAGGGTGTTTGAGATTGCGTTTTGAAGATGAGTATCTTATTATAGCGCTTGTAAAACGCAGATATTTAGAAAATGGTGTTTGACAAAGTATCTGAAAAAAATGATTATCGGCGTTTTCACAGAGAGAAAATGCAATTTTGAAAAAATAGGAGGCCAGGACAAGGCTTTTTTACAAAACGTCGATTTATAAATGTAAAAAAAAAAGGTACCAAACACCCCCTTAGGGGGTGTTTGGGATTGCGTTTACAAACCGATGTTTTCAAAAAACATGTCTCAACCTGCTTTTTCAAAACAACATTTTCTCTCTAGGAAAACGCACACGGTCACTTTTAAGGATATTTTTGTCAAACACTAATATTTGCGACTTGCAAGCACAATAACTACATAATCTTCTACAAAACGCAATCCAAAACACCCTCTAAATGTAAGTCGGAAGGCATATTAGACAAAATGAAACTAAATTACTTACCATTAATCAAGGATAATATGAGTTGGGTAGATCTCAAAATCAAAGCTTTTGAAACCACTTGATCGCAATCAAGTTTCCTAATAAAGGAATCAACGAAAGAAAATGGAGTCACGGTTTGCATTCTCCATTTCAATGTAGTCAATACAAGAAGCTCCATTTTTTGAATAGTTTTCGCTTCAAATACATATCTCGATTCACAAACCTACAAATGGAATCATATTCTCAATATCAAGATCAAATTTCATTTCACACGACAAAACAAGTCAACATTTTTATACCAAATCAAGAAGTTAAACCTGTAAATCAAGAATGAACGGTACTTCAGTTTCTTCCATTTTCGATGCAAGTGATAAACAAGTTATAGCTAGCAATTGCATCATCCAATCTTTGTCTTTCTGTTCATTAAATAGTACGCGAATTTAATAATTGTGTTCATTGAATTGGCATTTAACGAAGTACATTATTTATTTTCCGCAAAATCTTTGTACTTTCGTAACATTCATAGTTAATTCGCTAATAAAATCAACTTAACGGTATAACTAGTTCCTTACAAACTTATAATTTTTCGATAGAACGAAAAAACATTAATAGTGTAACGAAATATATACTTACAGGGAACTCATAAACAGCAAGAAATCTATCCAAGTAGTTGATAGATAAATATGCACACAATGGTCCAAAATTGAAATGAGCATGAACCTAGTCAAAGTCAAATTCAACCAAGCAAAACAAATTAGAATCTTAAAATTTTCCAAAAAATTCTAAATAAAGCAACAAAATTTCCAATTAATTTCCTAAAAATATCAAAATCCCATTTCATAAAAATCATTAATTTTCTAAAATCTCCAAATTTTCCAAAAAAATCAATAAAAAATCATTAAATTCATCAAAAAAATCTTAATTTTCCAAAAATTTCTAAATAAAGCAACAAAATTTCCAAAAAATAATAAAAAAATCATGAAAAATTAACCTTTTTAATCCAATCAACAGCTTGTTTTCTTGCACTCAAATCCATAATCCCATTTCTCAATTTCTCCAAATAATCAAACCCAACAAATTGTTCAAATTCTTTCCCAATCAAAACCCTCAAACACTCATCACTTTGCAGCTCCACATCAAAAACAGAGCACTCTGTTTCAAGATTCTCAAATTTCTTCCCAAATTCATCATTTTTACCAACTTTTTCACAAATCCCAACACCAAATACTCCAAATTCATCATCATTACAACAAATGCTATCATTATCTTCGGCACATAATAAGCTTGAAAGCAAGCAATCCGCCATTAATGGAGAAACCTTCAAGAACAGAGCTTTTTTTTTGAATTGGGTAAGGTCCCAATTTGTAAGATTAATGTGGATTTGAAGTGGGATTTTTTTGGTTTGTTGGAAAGATTTGATTTGATTGGAGATTAAAGATGGACTTGGTATGAATTTGTAGTGTTTTTTAAGGTTGAAAAACAGAGTATTTAGTATAATAAAGAGCAAAGAATGCGGCGTTTGCAGAGGAGAAGGAGAAATGAGAGTGTGAAGGGTTTTTGTTTTAGGGCAAAGAGAGAGAGATGAATGTGAGTGACAATATATATATATTATAGTTATATATAATTATTTTCCAATCATAGCGCGCGGATAATTATAGACAAAAATTGAATCGTACATTTTATGTTTATAGAAACGTTCTTTTAAATTATTTTGGAATACAATATTACACTTAAAAAAAAAAAAGGTTAATTGACAGACTCAAATCCATATCATTTTTGTGACCGACCGACTTAGCCTTCATCAAGTCTTGATTCCGTTAAAACGTCCATGCCGAGCATTGGTAAAAAAAATTCTTGAGATGTCACCCACCCCAATCCACCCCCATTACTAGGTTTCGAACCCATAATCTTTGATACAAGAGTGACATAGGATAACCATTGAGTCAAGCCTCAAGGTCAATATTACACATATAACAACAAATATATATTTATATTTATACATACGTTGTTATAGTTATATATATATATATATACTAGATTATTGTCCCGCGATAGCGCGGAAAAAAATAAAAATTGAATTGTAAACTTTATATTTATGTAGATTTTAGGTTATTATAAAAGGACAATGTTATACGTATAATAACATATATATACCTTTACGTTTATACACATGTTGTTTATAGGTATAATAACATAAACACTTTTACGTTTATACACATGTTTTAATATTTTTTATTAGGAGATTTTAAATAAAAATAATGTAAATCATAGTTCAAATTGAGTGAAATTTTTTTAAGTAAATTGGAATTTTGTTTTTATTTAAGTAGAGATTGGAATTAAAGAGATAATGTAATTATGTTTTGTAAAAGAGTGTAAAATGAAAATAGTGTTTGATGACATCATCAATTTGATCTAACGGTTGAAATCAAGTAAGTTAACCCATCTAAGGGTCGTTACTTCGCCATGTGGCATTTAAGGCAACACCCGATTCATAAATAAGGTCGGGTTTCGGATAGAATAGTTCCAGTTTGTCGGGTTTCAGGTTTGACCCGATTGACCTGAAAATTACCGTCGAACTATATTTTAATCCAAAGGCATATGATATATATAAGCTAGAAGTCTGAAAGAGTTTCATACATGAAGCGATGTGGGACAAAGTAGGAAAAACTAAAGGCATATGATATATATATAGGCTAGAAGTATGAAAAAGTTTCATACCTGAAGCGATGTGGGACAACTAAAATGAAAATAGTGTTTGATGACATCATCAATTTGATCTAACGGTTGAAATCAAATAAGTTAACCCATCTAAGGGTCATTACTTCGCCATGTGACATTTAAGGCCTCTCTTTTATTATATATATATATATATATATATATATATATACGTTTATACAGATATTATAATATATTGTGTTAAAGAGATTTTACAATAATAATAAAAGGTAAATCATAGTCAAATAAAGACATAAATTTTTTAATTGTAATGGTGATAAAATTGAAAAAAGAATACAATTATATATTGTAAAAGAGTGTAAAATGAAAAAAATATTTAATAAATTATCAATCTCATCTAACGGTTAAAATCAATGTATCTAACTTATTCAGTGGACCTTAATTCAGCATATGATATTTAAGGTCTCTGTTTTATTATATATTATAAATATAAATATATAGAGACTACTTATTTATATAAAACTTTTTTGAGTTTCTATAACTATACTTATAGTCTTGTTGTTAAAATAAAATAAGGATCATTTCACAAAATGCATTTGAAAAAGGAATGTTTGATATTATGGTAATGTATATTATTAATAAACTTTTAAGTTGATTAAATACAATGAAATTCATGTAAAAAAGTTTGCAAATTATGTACTTGGAATATTACATTACATAGATGAAATAAAGATTAATTCGAAAAATATTTATAACCAATAATGTTGGTCTTTTTTTTAGCAAAAAAAATACGTATAAAATAATGTTGAACTCTACTTTATACTTTACAATTTCATAAATATTATTTCTTTATATTAAATTACCATTTATTTTGTTATATGGCTACAAAAATTTAGTATGGTGAATATGGATGTATATTTTTTGTAATATGATTACTAAACATATCTTAAACTTGAAGACACATAATGTATGTACATTGACGTACACAAGCTTTTATTTTTAGATGGGTCAAACAACTTTTACCTAAATTTGAGGTATAGATGTGTCACATGTTAAATCGAAAAACATACACTAATAAAAAACGACTCTAAAAAAGATTTATTGTTTGTAGATGGTTTTGAAATTGGCGGATCACTAATCGTGTTAGAGATGATCAGGTTCACAAGCTTAACATATACGACGTAAAAATGGGTGTGTGTACATGTTGAACAAAGTGACTCATTGAAGTGAGTAAAATTGTGGGCAAGTTGAACATGTACACTTATAATCATGTTCACTCGTTGACCCAAGTTAACTCTCGAACGTTGTGAGTATCTACTACACTTAGGGGGAGAAATCAAAGGCGACTTGCGAACAAGCTAAAAAGGTTTGAACTAGTTAGTTTGTTGACAAATTAACCAAGTGCACTCGTTGATTAAATACAAAAACCGATCATATTGACTCACTTATCAAAATCAAGTCATGGAAATTAACAACTTCTACTCAATCGATATATCAATACCTAAACGAATGTATGCTTTGCGCCTCTTGCTTCGTTTAAACTTGAAATAGCTTGCAAAATGTCCAACAAAAATCGAAAGTTTACTTTTACTACTTTTAGTAAATTGAAATATAGACAAAATAAAGAAAACAATAATAGATGCACCTAGTGACTAGAGAATAGAAAGAAAAAAGTATGTGCTTTTGCTTTTTTTTCAACTTTTAAGATCGTCCAAAATATTGACCGAAATTAGAATTAAGTTTTTCATCATATTATTTTCTAAGGAGTTAATTACATAATTCGTTATTCGTTCCTATGGTATATTTTAAATTACGAATTTTGTCGCTAAGTTTAAAACGTTGCATAAATCGTCCAGCTTTGGAAACTAATTACGCTTTTCGTCCCTAATTTCTAACGGACATCCATTTTAGGGACAAAATTTGTAAATAGTTAGCGCTATTTTTAACGGAAAATTTTAACGGACATCCATTTTAGGGACGAAATCCGTAATTAATTTCCTAAAGTGGACGATTTATGCAACGATTTAAACTTATGACGAAATTCGTAATTTTAAGAAAACCATATAGACGATTTATATAATTAACTTTTTTCTAAATTATAATATAAACTATTGATAATTAGTGCATGTTTTACTAAAACATTTCCATCAACTAATTCACCATTACATCAATCATTTTTCTTTATTATTGGTGTTAGATTTATTTATTGATATAAATATAATTTTTTGTTATATCAAATAATAAATTGTATATCTTTAATAAAGTGATTTCCATTTAAACATATAACTACGAGAAATGACTAGAACAACCTATTAATATATAATCAAATAGTAGGGTAAAGTTATCATTTTTGAAAAGTTAAACAATTTTTTTGACGACGATCCAAAATTGGACAGTCTAAGCAACAACTTTCAAATCACGGTGGTCACAACGTATTTTTCTAATTTTTTTTTTAATTTTAAAGAGACAAAGTAATTTTTATCAAATTATAAGGACTATTCGTGTAGTTAACTCTATACTTTTCGTTATTTTAGTAATGAAATCGTTGCTATATTTAGAAGCACCAACACGGTCCCGTAACATTCAATTTCAGAGTACAATAATATAAAATCGTATAAATTCTTTAAACACACGATTAAACATTTATAAAACATAAATAAATTTTAGATAAACAAAGTTTGTGTTAAAAAAGTGAATATTTTACTTAGGATGCTTAAAAAAATCAATATAAATTAGAAAAGAATTTTCAAAAGACACTTTAAGATAAATTTTTCTAACCTTTTTTACCCTTTAAATTTTTTGGTAGTGAGTTCACTTTTTTACATAAATTAAAAATTAATTTATTCTTTTTCTCAATCTCAATGTTACCATATTCGTTTGACCTTTTTAGTCATGGTATTTAGTTTTTGTGTTAGACCATACAACACACTATGAAAGGAAGCTCGCCAAGATGCTTAGGTGATACACCATCTCACCCTAACTCTCGAGTGAATACCACATCGTCCCTCCCCCACCTCTTTGCGGTCATCTACGTGAGCTACTCCACCTTGACCACTTTTAACGCTTCATTAAGGAGCACCCGAGATATACTTATGTTATGATTAACTAAAAAACCTCGTAAATCAAATATGAATACATTTCTTTATAAATTATGGACTAAACGGTTAACGCCTTATACTTGTAACAAAACAGAGAGAGCGCATTATTCTATGAAGGATTCGATATAAGCTAAAAACTAAAATTACTTAACATTGAATTTGTTGAATGGGAAAATGGATTTTGGGTACGAAAGTAGAAAGATTATTTGTATAATTAGTACTAAAATGAATGTAATAATATTTTTTTGGGACTCACTTATACATACATACACATATGTATACATACTATGCAAATACATACATATATTTACACACACATCACACACAAATATTAAAAGTTTGAAAGGTTGGTCAAAAAAGAGAATTTTAAGATCTACTTACAAAGTGTCATTTAATTGCCACTATGAGTATTTTAATTATTTCTCCATCCCAATGTTCTTTTTGTCATATGCATAAAACATCTTACCAAATATATATAAAAGAAATTAATCTTTTTAACCATTATTATTTTTAGAGTTAATTACATAAATCGTTTTTATGGTTTATTTCAAATTACGAATTTTTTCGTAAGTTTAAAATGTTGCATAAATCGTCCATTTTTTAAACTTATTACGCTTTTCGTCCCTAATTTCTAACGGACGTCCATTTTAGGGATGAAATGTGAAATTAGTTAGCGATATTTTTAACGGGAATTATTAACGGACATCCATTTTAGGGACGAAAAGAGTAATTAGTTTCCAAAAGTGAACGAACTATGCAACGTTTTAAACTTAAAGACGAAATCCGTAATTTTAGATAAACTATAAGGACGATATATATAATTAACTATTATTTTTATTTACTATTTAAATGGTGTTTGTGATTGGATTTCAAAGATGATTATTTCATTATTATGTTTGTAAATTGCAACTTATAGGATATTGTATTTGTCAAACTATATGAAAATAATAATTACATATTATTTTTAATGAAAATGATTCATCGACCCAAAAATCAATCTAAAATTTTGATGCATATACATAATAAAATCAGTAACCAAGATTATAATAAGAAGAGTTAATTACATAAATCGTCCCTAAGGTTTAGTCCAAATTATGGATTTCGTCCCTAAGTTTAAAACGTTGCATAAATGGTCCAATTTTGAAAATTAATTACGATTTCCGTCCCTAATTTCTAACGGACGTCCATTTTAGGGACGAAAATGTGTAATTAAACTAAGGGACGAAATCTGTAATTTTAAGGGACGAAATCTGTAATCTGTAAAAAATAGATGATTTAAACTAATGGACGAAATCTGTAATCTGTAAAAAATAGATGATTTATGTAACATTTTAAACTAAGGGACGAAATCTGTAATTTTAAATAAACCATAAGGACAATTTATGTAATTAACTCTAACGAGAAAATCAATAGCTTTAGAAATTTTCTTCTTTCTTAATATTAAACATGTGATGTTGATGTGTATCAACACATAGTTAGATCCCAATATCATTTATATTGTTTCTTATACAATCTACTTTCTCCGTCATAAAAAAGTGTCTAAAAACAAAAGACCGTCGAAAAAAGATTGATACAATTATTAAAATATTTTTTTCACTAAATTACTCATTTTACCCATTTATTAAAGACGTCTGCTAGTTTTATAGTTTCAAAAATTAAAATAGTTAAGCCCAAAATAGAAAATCACTACAATTAATTATTTATATTTAGAAACATGACAATAATTTTGAGACAAACATAAATAAAAAATTTAACATATTTTTGAAACAAAAAAAGTAATAACATAAATAATAAATATCATTACTTGTAATGTAATAAATTAATAAAATTAATTAATCCAGAAACTACAAAAAGTCATCCTAAACATCAGTCATATAATAATCTTTGTCTTCCACTATGACCAAATTGGAATCTTAAACAAATGGACTTACTAATTTATATATTCTTACACATTTATCTACTTTCATTATTTAATGGACATGTTTTAAAAAATATTTACATTGTTTCATGACTTTATCAATTAAACAAACATATGAGTGTCAAATATATATTAAAGTTGTTCCAAAATAACTATTATTAAAAAAATGTATACACTTTTTAAAATGTGTAATCATGGTAATTGGTAAACATAAAATCAACAATCAATTTTACTTCTATAAACCAACAATGTTAAAACCTGATCTTGATCTTAAATCTTATAATTTTACGATCTTATATACCAAAAACGATCTCGATCCCGTATAGGATCTAAAATGCATAAGATCTTAGCAGGAGTACGATCTTGATATAAGATCTTAGGATCTTTTTACGATCCGATCCTACTTTTATTGAATTTAAGAACAAAAAAATCACAAATAAAATAACTTTATTAGAATAAACTAAAAAACAAATCGTCTAACCGGTTAAAATACTTACGTAGAAATTTTTATAAAATATTTTCCTTAAACCAACCAACAAATGTAAATCAAAATCAATATTAACTCAATCAAGTAATCTATATCTACATGAATTTTATTACATCCGTTTCGTCAAGTTCAAATATTAAACAATCAACGATTTTGGCATACTGTTAACAATTTTTTTTTTTTTCCGATAATGACTATTTGAGTCGGTAAATGTCCCCAACAGGATTCGAATTTGGTACCTCCCACATTTGGTGTGAGTTTTATCCAATTTCAAATTGGCATTTTGGCAACTTCTATTAACAATTATATGAATTATAGATTATATTAATATAATAAAAACTTATTTTAGTAAGATTTTACGATTTCGATCTTGTGAACACGGATCCAACCCTAGATAGGATCCTAATCTTAACAGCCTTGCTATAAACAATTTTAAAATGTACAAGTAATACAATTTAGTGATTAAAATGTAATTATCACTCTTAAATATAAGTTAAAGACTATTAATGAAAATAATTTGATTTGGAAATGAGACGAGCTCGATTTTAATCAATCGTTCAAAATGCCTTAATGATTAAATTTTCGAGGATTCAATACCATCTCAAAAGCACCGATTTTAAATACAATAATCTTTAAAAATCATTTCATAAAATACCGTAATAATAAAATCAAACAACATTACTACATATATAAATTTTATATAAATCAATATATATATATACCTATATATCAATAAAATTCAAAAAAGAGTTAATTACATAAATCGTCCCTATGGTTACTTCAAATTATGGATTTCGTCCCTAAGTTTAAAACGTTGCATAAATCGTCCACTTTTGGAAACTAATTACGCTTTTCGTCCTTAATTTCTAACGGACGTCCATTTTAGGGACGAAATCTGTAATTTGTTCACGATGATTTTAATGGAAATATTTAACGGACATCCATTTTAGGGACGAAATCCGTAATAAGTTTCAAAAAGTGGACGATTTATGCAACGTTTTAAACCTAGGGACGAAATCAATAATTTTGGATAAACCATAGGGACGATTTTTGTAATTAACTCTTCAAAAAACTATCTAACAAACTCAGATCCTTAAAACCTCGAGTATATTATATATTTTAGACTAATTTTTATTCTCTATCTTGAACTTAACGAAATAAAAACTCGGCTAAAACATAGTCAAGTTCAAGACAAACCGGAGTTAATAAAAGTTCGAGTTCCTTTACGACCCTACTAATAATCTTTTGAGTTATATAGATCGTCCCTAAGGTTTATATGCAATTACGGATTTCGTCCCTAACTTTGAAAAGTTGCATGGATCGTCCCATTGTTCAAACTAATTACTCATTTCGTCCCTAATTTGGACGTCCATTAATTTCTACCGTTAGCCTTCCCTCACGTGTAAAACACGTGAGGGTATTTTAGTCATTTCGTATACCCAATTTCAAAAAATGTGGGATCCAAACCCGAATAATAACCCAACAAATAACTGCCAGCAAGAGAAAAATAGAGATCTGGTTAACTAAATTCCCCCAATTTTGATCTCAAGCTTTTCCTTGATCAATCAACAATGGCGACCAGATACTGGATAATATCATTACCTGTTCAAAGCTCCGCTTCATCATCATCTCTATGGACTCGATTACAGGAATCTATATTCCATTCACCAAAACCCCCAATTTAATTTTGAAAGGAGAAAAAAAAACGTTAATTATCAATAACCTAGGGTTTATTTGATTAACCATTTAAACAAAGAATTGAAACCGGAAGAAGAATTGAAACCGGCGGCGGCGGCATGTTTTGTAGACGGCGGTTGAACGCGAAGAGGTGGTGATGATGTGTCGCCGGCGATTGAACCGTCGATTGTAGAGGCGGAGGTGGTGGTGATGTGTCGCCGGCGATTGAACCGTCGCGCCTGGCATGAAACAAACCTCACAGGTTCAGAAAATGGATGGGCAACAGATATTCGATTGTATCAAAGTAGCAACATGTTTGCAATATGTTATTCAATCAAAAACTTTCTAAATTAATATTGTTATGGTATCAAATACCGGTTTCTTTTTGTTATTGTGATGTTTAAAAACGCAGTTAGGCTTGCAGATTATAAGCAGTTAGGCTTGCAGATTTTAGGGTTTATTTGATTTTGGGGGAGAGATATTTGAGGAAGAAGGGGTAAGGTTGGTGGTGAAGAGTGCAAAATTACTAAAATACCCTCACGTGTTTTACACGTGAGGGAAGGCTAACGTCAGTAATTAACGGACGTTCAAATTAGAAACACGTGAGGGAAGGTTAACGTCAGTAATTAACGGACGTTCAAATTAGGGACGAAATGAGTAATTAGTTTAAACAATGGGACGATTCATGCAACTTTTCAAAGTTAGGGACGAAATCCATAATTGCATATAAACCATAGGGACGATATATGTAATTTACTCTAATCTTTTATAGAATAAAACCAAGTGAGCTACTACATATACATAAAGATATAGATATAACTTTTGGTTATATTATTCATCTTAAGTCAATTATTTAATTGTAGGTGGGAAGCCACTTTTTTCTTGGCTTATGTTATGTCGTGATCTTATGTTACAGAATACATTTTTGATGTAATTTAGGAATCATATATTAGATGGTACAACCTCTAGGGGTAAAATGGTAATATGGTAATGAGTTAATTATATAAATTGTCCCTATAATTTACTATAAAATATGTATTTCATTCTTAAGTTTGGAAATTTACATAAATTGTTCATTTTTCTAAACTAGTTACATTTTTTCGTTCCTAATTTCTAACCGACATTTATTTAGGAGTGAAATGTGTAATTAGTTAACGGTGATTTTAGCCTAATTTTTTTTAACGGATATCTATTTTAGAGATGAAAAATGTAATTAGTTTCCAAAGAGTGAAAGATTTCTATAATTATTTTAAAATTATTGACAAAATCCCTAATTTTGGATAAACCAAAAAGACGATTTATGTAAATGGTAATTAATTATTGACAAATCTTAATCCCAATTTTCTCGACTGATAATCCGTGCAATTTGAGCACGACACAAGTTCTCTGTATGTGTTAGATGCAGGAAACCATGCTTCCAAATCATACTTTTTCGTGGCTGCATCATTTAATGCACCCGGAACTATTGACACTACTTGATAAGGCAATTTCAACTGCAACACAAAAATTCCGTTAAAGTTTACAACAAAATATAGAAAATGACAACATGGGCGGGTTAGGTAACGGGTCAATATGGGTGAATTCTATTGTGGGTCAAATAATATTTTCCATTATACGCGGTTTTGGACATGTTATAAGTAAAATACAACCTGAATTAATCCGTCTTTATGTGAACGATATGAAATTGATAAAATTTAATATCTACATAAAAACTAGAAAGTGGAAAGACAAAACTTACCAATTGATAAAACTCCTCATCGTTTTTAATCATTTCTTCATGCATTTCCCACGATTTATTATCATGAGGGCTGGTGATGCAAAACTGTTCGATTTTCTCAAACTGATGAAGACGAAAAAGTCCACGAGTGTCTTTACCATGCGCACCAGCTTCTTTACGGAAGCAAGTTGAATATCCAACATATCTAACAAGTTTTTCCAAATTCCAACATTATAAAACCAAAAACATATCGATAAGAAAGGTGGTATTATGAGGAAGTTGGGTGGGTTGAGGAACGGGTCAAAACACTTTCGGGTCACAAAAATGTAATTTTTGTAGTTTATCATTATCTCAATAATAATCTAATATTTTTAAAGAAAAAAACCTTTAATGCATTAAAAATGTCACAATCGTCGCCTTTCAACCCGTTTGACCCTATAGAATCTACCCAAATGTAAAAAGAACTGGTCGAAAAGAAATACATAAAGGGTATAACTGAGACCCTATTGGTAGCGACGCTGAATTGAACCGTTTATCCATGTGATACGCACAAAGTGGTTGTTCAGTCGTAGCAATCAGATATTTTTCCTCCCTTTCACTCGGTACCTATAAAAACAAAGCAAAACGTTCTCATTTAACGTTTCTTTTTAACAACAATCATGAATATGGTTTTACCTTGTAAAGTTCGTCATCATATTGTGCTAATTGAGCACATTTTTTCATTGCATTTTGTGTCATGATGAACGGAGTTTGTATTGGTGTGTAGCCCTTTTTCTTCAAAAAATCGAGACCGAATTGCATAAGAGCTTGATTGAGTTCAAAACCGTCTCCTTTTAGAAAATATCCTCTACTACAGTACCCGCTACATTAGCACCTTAAATAGCGAAGAAAAAAAAAAGTCAAATAAAATTATTATTCCATATTCTCATTGTAGTTCGATTCTAGTCAGCTTCAACTCCTTGAATATGACGACTTTTCTTTTCAAAAAAAAATATTAATAAATTTAAGTTATTGCAATATACCTTCTTCGAAATCTGCAATTCCAAGATCATCCACAAGCTCGACATGATTTTTTAGCTTTGAATCGGTCCGTTTCTTCCCCCATGTTCGAACAACAACATTATCCGCTTACATTTTTTGTTAACATTATACTATAAGTAATTAAGTACCATGTGCAAAATTTGAATAAAAAAAAACCCGAAAGAAACCAAATGTGTACCTCATCGTTGCTAACAGGAACCGAGTCATGAACAAGATTTCCAACTCTCTCTACTTTTGAATCTAACACATCTCGAGTCTCTTTAACCTCTGTGTCTTTCCCCGCCTTCAAAAACAAAAAATAATGATTTCTCGTTACTCAAAGAAAACTTTTTCGCTTTATAAGTAATCTAACATATAAACAGAACAAAAAAGACTTACAATCTTAAGTTTAGCAATTTGCTTGTTGGTCAAGTTATTGGTTCTTCGTAACTCGTCCAACTCGAATTGACCTTAAAAAATCAACCAAAATATAAATTTTGTATAAACAATGTGAATACTAAATAGACAAATAGTTATCATAGTGAAGTGAAGCTTACGAGTACGCAAAACTTCGTCGTGACGAATGATCACCACAACGATTATGATTATTCAAAACACATAATCTATTTTCAAAAAGCAATCCCGAACACCCCTTAGTGAGATTTGGAAACGTGTTCATCAAGGTGTTTGTTTAGTTCATGTTTTGGGCTTATGTAGAGTTGTTTGTTTTGCAACATGTTAAGTAAACCGGTACTAAACAAATTTTTTACATCTTTTTTTATTTATGTTTGTCTTAAAATTATTGTCACGTTTTTCTATTTGGTCCTTAAATATTTTCAATTTTTCAAACTTTAAAAGTATTTAACATCCGTAATACATTAACATAATAGGTAACCTAACCAAAAAAAAAAAAAATACTAATTGTATCTATTTTATTTCAATCATTTTTTTTATTTTAGACACTTTTTTTTAAAACGAAGTTAGTATTATTTATAAATAATAATAAGCTTACGATCTACAAAACAAATAAAAATAAGCCTTATAAACAACAACACATCTTGAAAACTTAACTCGTTAAACCAAAAATAAAGTAAACCAAACATATTTTCATTTACATATCATATGTTATAACAAATAATATTATATTTTTATTTTCTTTTATATTATGATTTCGCCCTTAAATTTAAAGGATAGTTTAAGTTCACTTGCTACTAATTTCACTAGATAATTTCATAACGTCAAATCTTTGTAATTATACAAAAAAATTCACATATATGTCTTAAATATCATAAATTACATCATTAGTATGTCATCTATAAACCAAAATGTCACACTTATATAGTAACACCAATCTTTGATTCGCTTTTTTTTTCTTTCATAAACTCGATTTTACCTTCATATATAATAGCTCATGAGTTTATTATTCATATCTAAACTATAATAAACTTATAAGTTACAAAATAAGTAACAAAGAGAAAAAAGACTTACAAACAAGAAGTTGCACATCAATAACCCAAATAATAAACCAAAATGTAGACTTATTTTCATAAATCCATCTTCATTAACATTTTATTACGTAATCAAAAAGTTAACTTATACAAAAATTACACCAAAACAAATAAGTTAAAGATTAAACCAAAACAGATAAGCTTTAAAAGCCAAAATATAAATATAAAACTAAGGAATGTTTGTTTCGGCTTATATAATGAGTTTATTAACTTATGTAAATTTTTATAAGATCATAAGCGAATTTTTTTTCGTTTACAAAATAAGCTTATAAACTCGTTAAATAAATACGAAACAAAAACACACATCCTCTCTTAACAAACAAAGAGTGTGAGACAGAAAGATATATAGATACAGATAGATACAGATCAAGAGATAGAGAAATGGAGAGCGAGAAATCATCATCATTGTTATCATCATGGTCAGAAGGAATAGTGGAACGTTTCAAAATCGTGGAAAGCTACAAGCCTTTCATTTTCCGTCAATCGCCGCTTCCGTCATGGACCGCCGACGACGTCGAACAGTTCATCGCTTCCGATCCTGTTCACGGTCCAATCGTATGAATCATTCATTTTTACCTAATCTCATTAATCGTTAATTAGTTAATTCATTGATTGATTAATTAGGTCAAATTTTGTGATTAATTAGATATGTTTATGCTTATTAGGTTTTGAGTTTTTAGTACATTAGTAGTGTTTAGATAAGCTTATTATGTTTCTGTACAGTTAATAAGCATTTTTGTGTGTTAAACGGAGCTAAACAGCTTAACGTATTCTGCTTATTTAGTAGAAATATAAACACTATATTCTTGCGTGTTGTTTTGATACCGCGTAAGCTGATAAACTGTTGTTGTAACGATTTTGTTAATCGTTTATTGATTAATTGTTCTGTATATTAGATCCTATTGTTTCGTAATGATTAATTAGGTCAAACTTAACAGTATTGCGATTGCGATTCATGATTAATTTGTTTTTTAATTCGTTCGTATATGAGGTTATTTTTGAATTACCTGGACTTCTGTAGGTTTTCGATTCTAGGTTAGAAAATTAGAAATGTTCCGATAAGCTTATTTGAACAAATTATTAGCTTGTTTAAGGTGTTTTACTTGACTAGATGATTTGAATGAGATTCTGTGATGATTAATTAGGTCAAGTTTAATCGTGAATTGACTGATTGATTGAGTGAGTGATTGATTTGTTAATTATATCTCATGTTTCGTAACGATTAATTAGGTCAAATTTAATACTATTGCGATTGCGATTCATGATCACTAGATTTTGAGTTTTGTTTTTCTCTTTGCAAATTAGAGGTGTTTCGATAAGCTTAATAAACAGATTATTAGCTTATTTCTGTTTTGGTACAGTTAATAAGTACTTTTGAGCTAAAGGATTTTAGTTATTTTAAGCTGCTTTAGTAGACCGGCTGATTTGAAAATTGAAAGAGATTCTGCTTATTTAGAAGAAGTGGATAAGAAAAAATTCAAACACTATATTACTGCGTTGTGTTTTGATACAGCGTAAGCTGTTCTCATATTTAACATTTAATAACATCTCCTTAAGTTTATTTGAAAATTGGGATACTTGAGATTCTCCAAAGGAGGTCTTAAGTTCGATTCCCATCGGCTTGGGTGTATTCCTTTTGGAAAAAAAGGAAACCAGTTAAGCATAACTTTTGTGTTTTTCGTGTATCTGTATGTTCGATCTATTGCCTAAGACATCTAGATAAAAATATAATATTGTTGACTTCCTGTTTACCTTTTTTTAAACATATACACATGTAATTATCTTCTTTGGATCTTTAGGATTTCAATTTTACTATTAAATAGTATTTTGCTGATTTTTTGTATAATTAAGGCCATTTGATGGTGTGTTTTTAACTTTTTATTACGCCTTTTGAAAGTATTTTACTTTGTAGCTACAACAAGAAAACAATATGTTTGGTTTTGTCAGTCTGATTCAAGGATTTGTATAAGAGCTAAAAGATTTGTGTATATGATGGGTTCATAGGCGTTTTTTCAGTTGTTTTTTTAAATTTTAATATTCTTCGGCCATCTCAGAATTAGGGATAATTTTTAACTTCTTCTGTCAAAATGAGTCATTTTAGGCTAATTATCATCTTAGCGGTTTAACTTCACTTCTGTTAATTTTTTTCTGTGCTTCCAATTTTATCTTACCAGTCAAGAAAGGTCTCATTTTCCGGCCTTGCAATGTCCTAATTTTAAGAGTTAATGTAGAACTTGTTAACTCTTCTCGGATGCACCAAAACAACAAAACATCTTTAATAGAAATCTTATACCTGTTTTATCAAGTCAGCTATAGTGAACGTGTTTGTTTATAATATTATCGTCTTCTGTTGCATAACACTTCTACGCATCAAAATTATTATTTTCTTTTCGAGCCACTCAAACTCAAGAGTCGATATCATTGGTTGAATAACAACATTTGTGTAAGTGTTCTGCTATTTTTCAAATAAATATGCTAGTTCTTTATCTATCTGTGAAACCTGATCAATGTGCGTGTCTGTGATCGGGTGATTAGAGTTTTCATATCTTAAATAAAATATGACACTTATTTTTTTACAGCTGAAAACGACTCGTGATGCTGCTAAGTGCCTGGCTGTTGGAGGCATAATTGGAGGGGTGTCAACTGCAGCTTTTGCGTGGAAATATTCGAAAAGTCCCCATGGTAAGCAGTCTCCTATTTTCTATTCAATTAAGATTATATGTGCAATGAATTTCCTAAACTTTACTAAATGCACATAAGCTGCTAGATTTTGATGTCTGAAAACTTCATGTGGAGTGATTTTAGATTAGTCTTGTCTGCTTTTCGTTGGGAAAATACAAATCACACCTATCAAGAAGGACTGATTTTGGAAAAGAAACGTTCTTAAGAAAATCCGAAAAAACAAATTACTACGTGCCAACTAAAATGTTGCATTTTAGAGTACATGCCTTCGATGGTGTAAAAGTGTGATAATTAGGTTACTGCTGAGAAAAGATTTAGACAATACTTGACTAAAGTTGATGAGTACTTATTAGTGAAAATGGTGAATGAATTTCAATGGATTCTGCTGATGTTTCTATGGTGGTCTTTCTACGGCTTATCAGAAAACAAAATATCTTATTATCTTCGCTATATGAGAAAGTTTTTACAAACATAGGGATCCACTTTTGTTGTATACTCCCAATTTACTTGTTGATTTTACCATCTTCACTAATATACTTGTCGATTTTACTTAAGTGTTATGCTCTTTTCTTGAGTAAAGCCAAATAATCACGACAGCTCTTACAACTGTAGAAGCTTTTGTTAGAATCTTATGAATCAAAATCAGTTACATCCATTTCTCGGTAATTATAATGATGTGTAAATCAGTACTTTGAATCTTTCTGAAAAAGGGCATTACGCAGTTCATATAGGACATCCCATAAAGCATTATTGCAATCTATATGGATTCTTTTCCTCCTTTGTTCGTATGCAAATGTGACCCATGGGTGGAAATTTACAAAAGTCATGCATACCTTAAGTACATGACTCGTTTTAACCCTAACCTTTTCAGTGCATGCCTTAAACATTGACTCGTTTTTACTCGACCCTGTTTAGTGTTTACTCATAACCAACTAGCAATATAAATTCATTGTTTTTAGGTTACTTACGTTTCAAACGAATTCAATTTAGAATATAAAATTATGTTGAATATTAGTTACATATAGATGGTTAAGTTACTGCATGTTATTTGTAGGCGCTGCACTTGCGTTGGGAGCAGGAGCAGTATTCGGGATGAGTTTTGGGCAAGAATTCGCAAATCATGCACTTCAACTATACAAGAAAGACACAATGGCTGCTCAGGTTAAGTTCATGGAATGGTGGGAAAAGAAGGCAGAAGGTCGGTTTTAAAACTTCAAACGGGGACTCGGTTATTGTTTCTTGAATAAATTAGCTTAGTTTGCATGTTTTAAAACATCAAGATTTTGGTTTTCCAATCACAAAAATGACATAAATTGCAATACCAGATTCTTGTTTTTCATAATTATGTTCTACGCGGTGGAAGTCCGCCATAACACATTTCTGGTTTAATGATTGTGTTTGAATTATACCGAAATGGATTTTTTTTTTAAAGTCGTATCTCGAGGTCTAGAGTACAACAAACGAGCTTAATTATATGCCTAAATACTAAACTTATTACCCAACTCGTGATCATTATGTTGGTCTAGCTTAGCCTCTTTTTGTTCATATGTAACACTAAACCATAATATTAACCGCTTTACTCGAACCCAAATATGTGTTAAATACAAAGATTTTACGATATCAACATTGCATGCTAACGATCATATGAGATTCGTATAATATTATACACCATTCCTACTCATTCCATAAAAATTGTATAAAATGACTTCTTGTATTCCTTACTAGCTACTATTTAAGGCCAACCATTTAGAAATGTTGCCGGGTTACTTATGAAGGGAATGACTAATGTTGCCGGGTTACTTATGAAGGGAATGACTTTACGAATATGATCATATTTTTGAATTTCAGTTGAGGACAAATGTAAGATATTTGTGGTTTATGTAAAAGTTAAGAAAGGAAATGAGTCGGCTGACTGAGTCAATGCGTTTCCACTTCCAACGTTCCAATCTTTTAATTAATTATTAAAAAACAAATACCTTTAAATTAAACATAACTAATAAATAATTATAAATATAAATATAAAAAGTTATTCCTAAAAATTAGTACCACTTTTCCACGTCCCACATAAATCTCGTACATGTTATAGTGGTCTGTTACTCTGTTTTCCTTCTACTCGAAGAATCAATTCAATACTATTATTAATTAATATTTTTTTTATAAGAATAAAATGTTCAATTCATTAAATATTCAGTATCTTAGTTAATAAATTAAGGATTATACAAAATATAGCTTATTTTGGACTATATATTTTATTAAAACACGTATAAACATGGGTAAAAATGATAGATGTTGGTAAAATTAACATAGGCTATGTTTCATCGGGTTTAAACGGGACTTATTTAGGACTATTATGTATTTTTTGTTATTTTATATTTTTAAGCTTTATTTTCAGCTACTTTCTAAACATATTTACGAAAAATAAAAACTCAAACTTTCAGCTTCAGCTACTAACTACTAACTCCAACTACAAGCTACTTTTACCAAACATACCTATAATACAACATATAAACTTTTTATAAATACTTTAGTTCTGTCTACTACATTTAGACTTACACATACATAAACTATCTCAACTCTTTTAAATTTTTATTTCAGATCATTTAAAATATATTATTTCTTCATAAATATATTGTTCATTTAGGTTAATTTAAACTAAAAATAACTAAAATAACTTTTTTGACTATATTTAACAAATCAAATAAATTAATTATATGTCATATAAGGGAATTGCTAACCATTGTTTCGGGACAATAATTAATTATGATAAAATATATTAAATAAACTCATAGATTTCATGTTATATTGAATATATTTTATACCTTGTATATTTATATACAATTTTAATAAATTATTATTATAAAATCGTTAATTATAAAATATATTCAATTAAGATTAAAGTAGATTGCGTTAAATGTTTACATATGCCTTTCAAAAAAAAAAATGTTTACATATAGTAATTATGTTAATTAATAAGAGTTCGATAGAGTAACTTAAGCATTTATTGCATTCTTCATTTCTTTAGATACTAATAAATCTTAATTTCTTCTTTTTTTTTTTTTTATTATATTTCATTACATTATAAATATATTCATTCCTTTTCTCTATAAAAAGAAAGGAGTAAATTTTCGGAAAGAAATTTAATATCAACTTGTATCGCTATCATTTATCAGCCTTAGATGATGTGGTCCGAAGACCGTCTCTGTCTTAACATCTTGGACCAAGAGTGTGATCAGATTACCACAAACTCATGACCCGTTTCTCTCAAAATCCTCGTGACCAAGATTAACTTCGTTTTAGCTCAACTCCTTTTAGCTCAATGTTATTTCTTTTTCATAAATTAAACCATTTAAAACTAATAAAATTTAAATTTAACCTTGTTTAAAATAAAAACTATTTAAATAATAAAACTAAATTTTCTAAAAAAATACAAAACATCTTCAATAAAATTAGCTTTTATTTATTTTAGGATATAAATATAAATATTAGGGATAAGGAGTAGCACAATTCAGTTTGGTTCGGTTTTTTCATAAAACCAAAAATCGAACCAGAAATTTTGGTTCCAAAAGGCTAGAACTCGTTCAGCTTGATTCTATATCGATTTGATTTTCCGGTTTTTCAAGTTAAATTCGGTTCGTTTTAGTTTTAGTCTTATAATATTTGTTGCATTTAAATTTCTTAAAATGATCATAAATCATTCTTTTTTCACACCAAAAGTAGAGAGAGAGAGAGAAAACAAAAAGTTTCATATAGAGAGAGAGAAAAAAAAAAACAAAACAAAAAAATATAAAAATTGAAAACAAGTCACACACATAATTCAAATTTTTACAATTTTCTTTTTTATTTTCAGATCCATCTTTTTCAATCAAGTTTACATTTTTATACATTCTTAAGCTAAATCAACAAAAACCCACTACTTAAATTTCAGTATGTAACTTACCCACTTGCATTTTTTTAATTTCCATTTTGGGTTTTTATTTATATATTTATTTTTTTTAATTTTTTTGCAGCTGGATGTGATTTCTGAAAGAAGAAATAATATAATGTTTACAGAAGGGTTAGATACAAATGCACTTAAATGGGTTAAAGAGGTAAGTTTTTTTTTTCAGTTTCCCCAATTTTTTTTTTTTTTTTTTTTTTATATTTTTTTAGTTTAGTTATTAAATTATGCTTATTTAAACTTAATTTGTATCTGGGAAGTGTTTTTTTTTTTTAATTTTTCAGGTTAAAAAATTTGATTTTTTTGTTTATTTTTAGGAGTTTTTTAGTTCATTGTTGAATAATCACTTAAACTATAATTATGTTTTTTTTTTAATTTTTTTTTTTCTAATAAATTTATTTGAATTTTAAGCTAATTTGTTCAGAAATTCAAAAAAATTTGAAATTTTGAAGTACTTAAACTATGAATTTGTGCTTGTTTAATTTGAATTGTTATTGTTATAAATTTGGATGAAATTTTGTTGATTTTTGTAAAATGTTGTTTTCGAAATTCAGGGTTCGAATAATCCCAAAAAGGAAGTTCCATACTTTGTACCAAATCAACAGTCTCGAATCGATCCCATTTCTTCACGAAATGGGAGTCGAGGGTTCGGATTACCTCCAACTTCGAAATTCAGAAGTGGGCATTTATCTGGAGTTATACCGATAGATGATATCAATTCAGCTTCTGAAAATGACATGTCAACTGATTCGGATGGTGAGGTGTACGGTGGACGATACTCACTAGATTCCTCTCCGCCTGGTAGTAGGTGTCATGATCCTGCGCAAATGCGCCCACAGTATCATGTGTACTCTAGCGATGTGAGTTCTTCTATTGAAACAATGGGAGTGAGAGGAAGGGGGAATGCTGTGGTTGATAAAAACCGTGTTAGAAATCGTGTTTACACTGAGGATGATTCGGATGATTCAGAAGGTAGCTCGGAGTTCTCGACTACACAAGTTTCGTCACATGTTAATGGAAATGTTTCTGGAAAGGTAAATTTCGAGTTCATAAATATTTAACTTTTAAAGTTCATATTTCTGCTAGTATGTTTGCTTATATAAGTCAAAAACCGTTGCAGGATCGGAAGGCCTTTGATGAAGGTACGCCTAGTGCACCTCCATTTTTGGGTTCGGTTGGAGAAATAAAGCACGAAGAACACCCACAGCCCTCGATAACGAATCATACACCATTGAGAGCTGTTTCCCGTGATTTTGAAGCTAAACCGACTATAGAGGAAAGAAAGACGACCAATGTCAATTTGAAGGACAATAAAAAACACGAGACATCACAATCGTCTGATAGGAATGTTTGTGCCGAAAATTTGCCCTCTTCGGGATCAGTTCATGCCCGTCTTCCCACATTTCATGCAAGGTATATTTAAAAAATTAACGACTAAAATCTGCTTACTTGCATTATAGTCTTTTAGCTAATATTTCAAGTTCTTTTAAAATTAGTTCACTTGGACCTTGGCATTCCGTGATTGCGTATGACGCATGTGTTCGCCTTTGCCTAAATGCGTGGGCCAAGGGTTGCATGGAAGCCCCGATGTTTCTTGAAAATGAATGCGCGTTATTAAGAAGCACCTTCGAGTGAGTTAATTGTATTATATATTCTTATTCTTATCTTATATGCCAGTTTTTTTATAATTTTTTGAATATTTTTAATAGTTTGCAACAAGTGTTACTACAATCGGAGGAAGAATTGCTTGTAAAACGGTCTGCTGAAGTTGGTAGTAATGGAGTTGCACCAAAATCGAAGAAAATGATTGGGAAGATGAAGGTGCAAGGTATTATGACTTTTAGTCAGATGGCACATTTACAATTTTCAATTTAAAGTCGAAATTATATACTAAATTATTTTTCCGTTACTCTACACACAAAAGAAAATGGATTAATTGGGCGAGTTGAGTAACGGGTCAAAAAATATTTCTTGAATAATCGAAACTGCCACCTTTAATAAAACCGCAAATGTACTAACATTCACTTCTAAAAAAATTATTCTCAACTTGTCAGTTGTTAAGACATGAAAATAAATCGCAACAATTATAATATTTTTATATATTATTGCAGTTCGTAAGGTGAGAATGGCGGTCGACCCCCCTACAGGATGCACCTTTTCATCAATAAAACCCAAACTTAAGTTAGAAACCGTTAAACGGCACATATCCACCATAAATTCCAAGGTCTCATCCGGGTGGCAAGCGGTTAAAAGAGTCCCATTTTCGCCTCGTGTTCCTGTTAACAATTCTTCGTTTTCTCACCAAAGTTTGGCCTATATGCAAGCAAGCACTCAATATATAAAACAAATTTCGGGCCTTCTTAAAACCAGTGCAATCTCAAGTTTACGTAGTAGAAATTCTTTGACTAATGAAGTTGTGCAAGAAACGTATTCGTGTTTGTTAAAACTCAAAAGTTCCGCTGAGGGAGATACTGTCCGTATGCAACCTGGTTCCAGCGAAACTCATATATTGTATGTATTCCTTTTAAGTTCTGAACCGTTGATTTATTATTGAGTAAACCCCAATAAACTACGGGGACTATTTATGCTATTTACAATTTGTTAGTTGATGATTGAAGTTTTTTGATCTATTAATTACAGTTTACCTGATAGCCTTGGAGATGACTTGATTGTAGAAGTATTCGACTCGAAGGGGGACGGTTATGGCCGGGCCTTAGTCCAAGTGGCTACTATTTCCGATGATCCTGTAAAGTGTTTCGATTCTCTTTTTCTTACAAAATAAAAAATTACAAAAAATAATAATGATATTCATTTCATTTCTGAGATAAATTTTTATATATTTTTTATTTTACAAAAATACTTCAGTTTTTATGAAATACTTTAGTAGGTTGTTATACTTGTATGCGTTTGAAACATACTTTAGAAACTTCGACTTATTTGACCCGTTTGAGATTAATGGGTCATTTGCCACCCAGGCAAAAACAGTTTAGTAACGCTTTTTAAAGTCAAATGACCAAATTTAAAAAATGATGTGAAACTAGAAACTTATATACATATATTTATGCCAGAATGAGAAACTACGGTGGTGGTCAATTTATCGAGAACCTGAGCATGAGCTTGTTGGCAAAATTCAACTTTACATAAATTACACGACAAGTTTAGATGATCCCCTAAAGGTTAGTTCGTAGTTGAATTTTTTGAATCTGATTAAGTTTGACCATGTGATCTTGATAGTTTGACCAAAAATCTTTTTGCTTGGCAGTGCGGTTCTGTTGCTGAAACGGTGGCATACGACGTAGTTCTGGAGGTTGCCATGAAAGTGCAATCCTTTCGAGAAAGAAATTTATTGTTGCATGATCCATGGAAATGGCTACTCGTTGAATTTGCATCATATTATGGTGTTTCTGATTCCTACACCAAGCTAAGGTATATGAAACTAATGAAAGTTTTTTTTTATCTAAACGTGGCAATATGGGCATGTTGGTCATATACCATTATTACTTTTAGTTTGTTATTACTTTTTTTTTTTTAATCCCACAATTGTCTTTAGGTACCTCTCGTATGTAATGGATGTTGCTACACCGACAGCCGATTGCCTTTCGCTAGTGCACGACTTGTTATTGCCGGTTATAATGAAGGGACATAGCAAGAGCGCCCTTAGTCATCAAGAGGTTTGTTTCCACTTATTATTTATCTTTTTATATTATATTCAAAAAATTTGAAAACAAAAAAATTATAGTACACCCTGTCCCAAAATAAATGTCACAAAAAAACTAAGAAAGGTGGACATTTATTTTGGGTCGTTTGAATTAATGCATCGTTTTAAACTTTTATTGACTTTAACAGAATAGGATATTGGGAGAAGTTGAGGAGCAACTCGAACAGATTCTTGCT
This sequence comes from Senecio squalidus, assembly GCA_910822075.1. NCBI lineage: Eukaryota > Viridiplantae > Streptophyta > Magnoliopsida > Asterales > Asteraceae > Senecio > Senecio squalidus. Next base: position 66,137,206 of record CAJVGC010000065.1, read on the forward strand.
CAAGTATTTGAGAACTACAAGTCCTTGGATGAGCAATCACAAGCTGGAATAATGGACATTTTTAGACCTGCTACCGGGGTGGCGGCACCAGTTTTGGTGCATGCTGTTAAACTTTATAAGCTCACTCATGATATATTATCTCCGGAAGCACAAAATAAACTATATAGCTACTTCCAGGTTCACATTTCTTAAATTCTTCGATTATATACATTTCTTGCTTCATAAAACACTTTTATATATAACACTTTTTAACGGTGTCATCAAAATTGAAACTTTGTCATGGTTGTCGTATAAAACTGAATTTTTTTTAATCTGTTTAGTCTAAAATTGAATATTCTTTTATGGAACGTGTTCTCATTACTACATATATGTTATTGTGATTATTAGGCTGCTGCAAAGAAAAGATCAAGGCGACACTTGACGGAAACCGATGAGTATGTTAGTGGGAATGGTGAAGGCATTTTGATGGACGCTGTTGCGGTTTCTACGGCTTATCGGAAAATGAAATCTCTCTGCCAGAACTTAAGGAACGAAATATTTACAGACATTGAGATCCACAATTGCAATATACTCCCAAGGTGTGTTCCTATAAATTGTCTTTTTATATTTTCGTAACTAAGTCCCATTTATTTTACTATTATCATTCTTCAAAATTCAGACTAGTTTTAGATCAAGGGTAGTTTCGTCATTTTACTTTCTCTCAATATTTCCTTGCATATCGGATAAATTTTTTGGAATTGCAAATATTCTGATAAAAGGAACTAAAATCTTTGGTACTTTATTATTTTTTGCAGTTTTATCGACCTACCGAATCTTTCATCAGCAATATATAGTGTTGAACTCTCAAGCAGATTACGAGCCTTTCTTGTTGCATGCCCCCCAACTGCTCCTTCTTCTCATGTTACCGAGCTCGTAATTGCAACTGCAGACTTCCAAAAGGATCTTGCCGCCTGGAATATCAAGTAAAACGTTTGACCAAAATTATCTTTTCTAATTGTTTGACTCTAGCACACATTAATTTGTTTTCTGTTTATTATTTTAGTCCGGTTAAAAATGGGGTCGATGCAAAGGAGTTGTTTCATTTGTATATCATGATCTGGATCCAAGATAAGCGTTTAACTCTCCTCGAGACATGTAAAGTTGATAAGGTATTTGTTTTTATAATTTACTATATATTTTACATTTTATAAAATATTTTTTATAGCGGTTAATATATTATTATTATTTTCTTATTAAAAATTTATTTATTTGCAGGTAAAATGGTCTGGAGCGAGAACGCAACATTCCACGACTCCATTTGTAGATGAAATGTATGACCGGCTTAAAGAAACATTAAATGATTACGAAGTCATTATAATGCGGTGGCCCGAATATATATTTGCTTTAGAGAACGTAAGCCTTATTCTGGGTTTTTTAAATTATGTTTCTAAAGTATTCTTTTACATGTCTTGTAACTCGGTTTTTTGTTACTTTGGTCTTTTAACAAATAGGCGGTTGCTGACATTGAAAAAGCGGTTATCGAAGCCCTAGACAAGCAATATACAGATGTAGTAGCACCTTTGAAAGAGAATATGACACCCAAGAAATTTGGGCTAAAATATATGCAAAAATTCGCCAAACGAACCACAAATCCTTATGTGGTGCCTCCTGAGGTTCGTATATAATCAAAATGTTATTAATTTTTACTGCACGACCCGTTTTAACATCCATCATAACTATATCGATTAATTTTAATGTTTTATTTTTTGTTGTCCATTTAGCTTGGCATATTGTTGAACTCGATGAAGAGGATGCTAGATATTTTACGACCTAAAATTGAACTGCAATTGAAGTCATGGGGTTCGTGTTGCATTCCTGATGGGGGAAACGTAGCTCCCGGGGAACGTTTAAGTGAAGTCACTGTGATGCTTAGATCCAAATTCCGAAATTATCTTCAAGCAGTCGTTGAGAAGCTTGCCGAGAATGTGAGTGCACTTTTCAGTTACTTGGTTCTTCTCAAATATTCGTAGAATTAGTTTAGATTTTCGCTAGAGGTCGAAATTTCAACCCGTTAGTGTATGAAAAGTGTTTTGGGTCAACCCAACTCGTACCCATTTTAACCCATTAATTTTCTTGTTTTTTTTTTTTTGTCGGGTGCAGACAAGATTACACAACGGTACAAAACTAAAAAAGATCCTTCAAGATTCGAAGGTAAGTGTGGCGGAATCTGAGATTCGATGCCGAATGCAACCGTTAACAGAGCAGCTTACGAATACAATGAATCACCTCCACACCATCCTTGAGAACCATGTTTTTATTGCAACGTGCAGAGGATATTGGGACCGGATGGGACAAGTGAGTCTTACCATTTTCCTAAATCGAACAAAAAATACAAATAGAAAATATAATCTTTTATTCCGTGCTCACCCTTTTTTTTATTTGCTTTAGGATGTTTTGGGTTTTCTCGAGAACAGAAAAGAGAATCGGTCATGGTACAAAGGCTCAAGAGTCGCTGTTTCTGTAAGTTCCTTTCTAGTCCTATGAATTTTGTGAAATTTGACTCTAGTCGTTACGTTTACAAAATGATTAAAGCTAGAATAATATGGTAATTCGAACATTCATAGTCATAACTTTATATCGTAAATTATGCAGATTTTGGACGATACATTTGCATCACAGATGCAACAATTGCTTGGGAACACACTTCAAGAAAAGGATCTTGAACCGCCAAGATCCATCGTTGAAGTACGGTCAATGCTATGCAAGGACGCCGGTAGTTACAAGAATAATACTTTTTACTAGTGGAAAATCCGTTTTGCATATACTTACGTGAAGGCTGATGGTGTTGATTGTGGATCGAGGTCAATTTTTGTCGGTTTTTCTACACATCTAACTGAGTATAGAGACTCTTTTGTTGATGTTTCTGATTACTAAAACACATATAATTCATCATATCATAGCTATGCATTATTTTTTATTCTTAGTTTTCGCGTTATGTGTGTCGACCTTATTAGGCTCAATTTTTTCGTTACTATTTCAGGAAATATCTTGTTTACGTTTATTTCATATCATTACATGACCATTAAACTGGAAAGTTGTAAGATAAACATTAATGAACGTGTTAGTGTCATACTATCTAACGGTGTATATCGAGTGGAAGCTTTATAGAAAGAAAAATTAATTCTCGTTGCAATGGTGTTATTTATTCATTTAACATATTCACGAATTTCTCTATAATTTAAATTTTAAGTGAAAAAAAAATCAAAGTTAATTACTTAATAAAGTTTTGTGATTAGTTCTTTTGATCTCAATATTTTTCATTGATTTTAGTGATGTGAATCAAATAACTTATAATTTATCAGCAATTTTTGATGAATGGAATAATTTTTTTAACATTATCAATCATTTGAATATTTAAAAATTAACTGAAAAACAAAGATATATTTTTAAATAAGTATAAATAAAACATAACTTTCTTATTACTTACAAAAACTTTTATTATGAGTTACAATATTTAAACCAATATTAGGATTTATATATCTTAATAAATATGTTTTATTTAAATGAGTTGAACCCAAACCGAGTTCGAGCCTAAAGTATGTTTTATAAGCCGAGTTCAACCTTTTTATATAACGCTTGAAACGGGATCGACTTGGCTCGTTTACACATATTAATGAACTTTGATTCAAGAGTAATATGTTCAGATCGGTCCAAGGTATATACAAGATGCTCGGTTTCTTAAAACTTTTGAACTTTGATGTATATTATCTTTTCATTGAACGGTTTATATTAAACATAATTAAAAAAAATATCATCTAATCCGAATAATATTTTATTTATACAATTAATTTCCTCATGCTAAAATAAAATAAAAGAAACATTTAAACAAGGAAAAACACTTATTATTATTATCAATGATTTAAAAATGATTTCTTAATCAAACTCTTCATTTTCAAATTTAAAACCCAATAATAACAAACCCCCAATTTTTCTAGGGTTTATCTCCAATTTCAATCACAAAAATCAACAAAAAATGATGGAGAAAGATGGAGTATCGATCAGTGAGAAAGATGTTTCCGTTATTTTACAAAGGTTTTTTCTTTTTTTTCTTTTTTTTTTTTAATTTAGAAATGCATTTTCTTTTATAAAGTTTGTTAATTTCATACAAATAGTGTAAGAATTTTTTATATTTTTTTTGTGAATTTTTTTTTATTATTTTTAGTGATTTGTTTGTTGTTTATTTGGGAAAATTGATATAAATAGTATTATGCATTGTGTTTATTTCTAAAAAACTGATTTTTTTTCGATATCGAAGAAATGATCAAGTTAGAATGTTTTTTATAACTGTTGTTGAAAGTTTTATGATTTTTGAAACAATTTTTAAAATTTATTATTTTCGATAATTTTGACCGAAAAAAACGATGAAGATGAATGATTTTTACGATAGTTGTCGAAAATTGGATGGTTTTTTGAAGGTACTCGCCGACAACTATTCTCGCCTTACTTCAAGAAGTAGCTCAAGTTCAAGATGTAAGAATTGATTGGAATGTATTGGTGAAACATACGAAAACCGGGATAACAAATCCTAGAGAATACCAAATGTTGTGGAGACATTTAGCGTATTGTGATCCGTTACTTGAGAAGTTGGAGAATGACACCGAGCCTGTAGTAAGTGTGCTATATTTATTTGTATGTTTATATATATATATATATATTATTTGTACGAGTTATAGACAACGTAAATCTTTTTACTTCAAACGGGTTGAAAGTCATTATAAAGATTGCGGGTGACCCTGTCCCCACCCTTCCCTGTTTTGACCCATAATAATATTGTGACATGTTTCAACCCGAACCCATTCTTTTTTGCATATACAGACTACAGTCGGTAGTTATGTCCAAAATCGCATTTTGACAAACTGTTAATTTAGAATTTTGTGTTACTTTGCAAAGAAAACACAGCTACAATCTTTTGATGAAATCTTGATGAGTTCCTATTCGCTAATATATGGTGCTAAACGCACATAAATTTATGCAATATTGTTATACTAAAATCTGGATTTATTAAATTCCAATTGGTAGGATGATGATAGTGATCTGGAATGTGAACTTGAGGCTTTCCCATGCGTTAGCAACGAGGCTTCAGCAGAGGCTGCGGCTTGCGTAAAGGTAACAAAATTATGTTTGGGTTATTTTATCACATGTTAAATGTCTTAATTACCCCTCAGGTAAAACAAATAACAAATCTTGCAGACGAAAGATTAAATCATCAACTCATTTTTTGGCAAAATTTGGATTTTTGGGGTAAAATATGCTTTTGTTGTCGATGTTTGACTTTTTTTTGGTGAATTTGACTTCTTTCTTTTGAAAATAATAACCATTCATTTCAAACTTTTTTACCGTTTAAAAGGGATTTCGCTAAAAAAATGATTTGACGAAATAGGTGACATTTTTTAAAGAACCGAAAAGAAAGTAAAATTTTATAAATACGTATCTTAAAAAGTGACATTTTACTAATTTCCCCGTATATTTTAAAAATATTTCAGGTACTCATGGCTTCTAATTCACTAAGTGAATCATGTATCGAAAAAGGCTTAATCATTGAAGCTCCATTGACTATAAACATACCGAAAACCATCCCAACCCAAAACCCACAATTTCCCAGATCAGCAAGTGTCAATATATCAGTTCCGGTTTACGTTCCAACACAAACACTCCCAACAGTTTCTTCTGCTGAAGGATTGGATAATGTAAACATGTGTCAGAACAGCAGCTATCCTCCTCGTAGGAAACGAAAACCGTGGTCTGCTGCAGAGGATAGGGAACTGTTTGCAGCTGTGCAGAAGTATGGGGAAGGAAATTGGGCCAATATTGTAAAAGGCGATTTTCAGGGTGAAAGAACTGCTTCGCAATTATCTCAGGTCATTTTTTATTTTTGTCCAAATGGTTGTGTTTAGTTGGTTAGATAACGGGCAAAAGTCAAAACCGGGCAGTTTTTAGTACAGAATGGGTAATGACCTATTTGCCCTTATAGGCAAGATAAATGACGTATTTACCACTTTTCTACCAATATTCATTATATAATCCATATTTTTCAGAGGTGGAGCATTATTAAGAAACGTCAAAACCAACCAACTGTGAAAACCAGCTTACAACCTTCGGAGGCTCAACTAGCAGCTCGACGAGCAATTAACATGGCACTTGATAAACCCAGAGTCGATGTTCCAAAGACAACTTCGTCCCTTGGTACAATTCCCTCTCTCAAATTGTTTTTAGCTTTTATGAATAATTCAGTTAGGCGTATTACCCAAACCATACTTGTGGTTTATACAAAATCACGGATAGTATATTATGTTTTGAAATTTCTCATAATGTATTTATTTTTGTGTATTTCTGTATTTATTTACGAGGGTAAAATGGTCATACTTATAGGTGACCATCTGTTTTTATTTACAAGTTTTTAAAGTTAAGGACGATCCGTGTAATTTCTAAATGTAAAGGCAAAATCTGTAATTTCGTATGAACACAAGAAATATTTAAGAAAAAACCCAATTTGGAACGTTTTATGTATCTGAATATAGTTTGAATGAAACAGGGATGACAAGTCCGAGAACCATGTCGCCGCATAATTACGAGTCTACCCCTACAGGATCACAAAGACCATTTCCAAGACATCAACCTTTTCCAACCAGACCAATTTCGTCTGGCCCAGATTCCGTAAAAGCAGCTGCAGTTGCTGCTGGTGCTCGAATTGCCACCCAATCAGCAGCTGCCGCAATAATCCTAAAACAACAGTCGAAAAGTGCTATTCACATCAAGACAGCTAGATCGCCAACTGGACCTGGGACCCACATCTTCCGCTCTCCCTTTTCTAGACATTCGCCAAACGCAACCCATGCTAACTTAGGCTCGAGCCATGCAGCCCATGCTAATGCTAAAGTTGGACCGGTGATTAAACCGCTGGATTCAGCCAACTCACCGGATCCGGAACCCATAAAAGTAGATAAAGTTGTTGAATCGGGTCCAAAAGATCAATGACAATGGCGTTTTTACTTCTTTTCTTTTGTTTTCTGTTTTCTGGTTTTGTTGGGACTTAGGAATGGTTTCAAGCAAATATTAGAACGTTTTTTCTTGTTGATATTTCTTGAGTTTATGCTAACAAATCAGGTTTTGTGGATAATTTTGTTTTTGTAAAGTGGTTACGGTTCATTTCTTCGGATATTAGCATATTGATTATTTCATAGATTCAACGTCTTTTTTCACGTTTATGGTTGTTTTTCTATGAAATGTAAACTTCACTACCAGCACAAATTCCCAGATCAGCAAGTACTGTCAATTAGGGGTGTTCAAAAGACACGGACCGGACCGAACCGGTAAAAACCGCACCGCACTGAGACAAAAAAAATCAAGAAACGGTGGACCAAGGACCGGACCGCTTTTTCCGTTTCGTTTCCGGTCCGGTTCCTAGTCGGTTCGAGCCGGTTTTTCGGTTCTTTTCGGTTTTAATACCTCACACAATACACAACATAGTAATAAAAAAGGTTATTCAATTTAAAAAGAAAAAAAGTCATGCAAATATTAAGAATAAAGTAGGTTAAACCGTTAACGATAAGCAACACAAAAAGTACTCGTATCGAATTACAAATCATAAACGTAAATACGTAATAGGCATAGTAAAAAACTAAAACGAAACCAAATACGAATAGTAAAAACAAAAAACGTAAATTGTTTATTCATTCGTCATGTGCATTATCAATCATCTAGTTTCTCCACATTCATGTGTTTTTTAAAAACATAATTGAGTTTAGTTATTTAATGAGTATTAATGAATATAAGACTAAATATATTAAAGAAAAAGTTATCTTTTCGGTTCGAACCGGTGAACCGCCGGTTTAGACACGAACCGCACCGGATTTATTTTTTAAGTATTTTTTAGAACCGAGAACCGGACCACCATAGCCGGTCCAGTTCCGTTCCGTTCCAAAGTCGGGCCGTTTTTACGGTTCTAACCGGTTCTCGGTTTTTTTGGTCACCCCTACTGTCAATATATCAGTTCCGGTTTACGTTCCAACAGTTTCTTCTGCTGAAGGATTGGATAATAATGTAAACATGTGTCCAAACAGCAGCTATCCTCGCAGGAAACGAAAACCGTGGTCTTAAGAATTTCTATAAGAGGGTAAAATGGTCTTACGTATAGGACACCATCAGTTTTACAATTTTGAATATCTCAACGGGTTTGTGATTTTCGACTCTTGAAGCTTTGCGCCCCATAACCACCTTGAAAGATTGTGATTAGTTACCATTTTACTTATCAATACAAAGAAAGAATCTAAGATTTAATAGTCAAATTAAGTATCCAATCTTGACTCATTTGAAGTAAAAGTCAAGTTTCCCATATACTCCCTCGGTTTCAAGAATTACAACAAACTTTTATGTAGTCTACAAAATGTAACATCGATGGTCTATACTCTCTACTTCTATAGCCTCTAGACCAATAAACGATATGAGAGCCGAGCTCTTCAACGAATAGTGAGTTCGACTCATCCTTTGCCTGTAAATAACGAGTCTGTTTGGATTTTTTTACAAGAATACTAACCGATAAATAAATAAAATGGAGGCAAATTTCCAACTCAACAGTCAACCATTTCAAATAAAAAAAGCACAGAAAGCTTTGGTTAAAATTAATCATAAACGGCAGTGACACCACGAGCAATGACAGCCGAACCAGACAACAATTTTGAATGATTTTACATTTCAAAAGATTAAACATACACGAAACAAACCTAACAAGTTACATTAACAATAACGGGAAAGTTAAATAACCTTAAAGCCCACGATTCTCCTTTTCGGTTGTTGGTCTCGTGTTGTGTCGTGGACTCCTTGGAGCTGCATTATCGGGTTCCTTATTGATGGTAGAATCATTGGAAGGTTCAGAATTTCTGTCTCTCAAAGCTGGATTATTAGCAATAGACATTGCAGACCGTATAGCTCTAGGTAACCTTAATTTGGTGGGTTCGATTGAGCTTGTTTCTTGTTTTTTCAGAGCTTCCGTTTCTTGTTTTTGTGGAGCTTCCGTGTCTTGTTTTTTTGAAGTTTCAGTTTCTTGATTTTTTGAAACCACTGTTTCTTCGGTTTGAGATGAAGGTTGGTCTGATGAAACGGGAACAAGTTGGATTGCAACTGATTTTCGCCATGTCTTTCTAGGAGCACCTGGTCTCGGTGCATTTGATTTCACCTGCAAAAGTTCATCAGAGGTCAAAACTGTTCAACGTGAAATGATTAACTTTCGTACGAATGAACAAACTCTGGATCCGTTTTGGTTTATCCGCAAAAACTTGCTTGTCCATTTTTAAAATCTTTTACTAAATAACTGTGTGTTTTTGTCTTGTGGACAATCAGTTTGGAGGATTATTTAACATGTTTGGTTCATTTGACCCTTACACTATTTACCCATCTTATCTTTTATTTTTTGACAAGATAAAACACGATCAAAATCACCCAAAACTTTCGTAAATAAGTCGAAATTAAGAATAGAATGCGAACTTACAATTTTATTGCCAATGTCCGACAATGGTCTTCTTTTTGCAACATCAGCATCTTTTGTTTCAGCAGGCTTATCAGATAAAGCTGCTTGAAGTAGCAACGCACCATGACTTGCAAGTTCGCTACTTTCTTTCTCAAGTTCCTCAACATCCGATAAATTTACAACTGGAGGTTGGAAAACTGATTCCTCGACAGTAACTGTTTCTCGGTTACTGCATTTCTTTGGGTGGCACCCACAAGTGGTGGAACATAAACCATTAATAGCTCTACACTCGCATTTCGCTGTTTTACAGGAAGAGCTTCTGCTGCAAGAACAACAGATACCAGATAGGGATTTCTGAATAGTGTTAGTTGGTTCTGCTTCTGTTGCGGATGTTTTATGAGCTTCGGTGTTGGTGTCGATTTCCATAACAACTCTGGAGTTTCTTTTTTTAGCAGCCTGTTTTCTTTTACGTCCCATTTCATCTTGGAAATCATCTGAATGTAGCCACTCGATATCTGTGTCATCTAAGTCCGAATGCTCAGATTCTGCGGTGTCCATGTCATCGTCAACATTTTCCATACTGTTGTAAGCAATGGAGTTTCGGAGTCCCTTTTAAAGAAAATATTAAAGAAATTAAATATTAGAAGCCAGTTAAAACACATTGACGAATAAATCTAATGGGTGAGTTGGATTACGGGTTCCGGTCAAAGTGGGTACTTTTTCTAAGGCCTGAAACAATTCTTTCCTGAAGACATACTTTTTAAAAATAATGGTATTTAATATGATTATAAAAGTCTTATTCTTTCAATAAAATTTATCTTTCTGAACAAAAATAGACAGCTATCGGCCCGTTTGATTTTGATCTTAGATGACCCATTAGAGATAAATTACAGCCAAAATCGACGGTGGGTCGAAATTAGGACCAGATGAATTTACAAAATTACCTTGGGTCGCAAATCATACATATGTCCTTCACCACCATCATTCTTGTAGCTCTTCGACATATATAGCTTCTGTTAAATAACAATGAGTATCATAAGATATACTCTTATGTAAAAAATGACTTTTTAGGGGTAAATAATGCACAAACCTTAAGCTTCTCCTGATGAATAAGTTCCGCCCTGTGCATTTCAACTTGTCTTATCAAGTTGACAATCTTTTCCTTCAAACTTCTTATCTCAGTATCTTTCTCCCTACAGTCGACTTCTTTATCCCATAGTTGACACCTTTAAGACACACAAAAAAAAAATGTTAAATTCAGTACTCTCGAATATTAAAAAGCAAAAAGTTTTCTATACCATACCTTGAAGCAGATGCCAAATTAAACAAATTGTTCATGACAGTTTTAGCCTCAGCAACAGTTCGAACTTGACTCCAACGACCTCTGCCACTAAAAGCCCGTTCTCGCTCTTCTGCTTCTGACAACTGTGAGGCCATAGAGACAATGGCACTTGATGAAGTGGCAAGCATATTCTCAAGAGCAAATATCCTCGAGTTTCTTGCACCAGGTGACATTTGGGGACAATGACTGAAATACCCCCATAGGGAAAATAAAAAGGTTCAATGAGCCTGTAAAGAGGAACAAGTAAACTAAAGGTGCACAATGGCCGGGTTGAAACTGGTTATTCTTTAGTATGGGTCAAAATAAGTGTGGGTTGGGTAGGCCCACAATCACTTCTCTTTTAAAATATGATTAACGTGAAAATTATGACCACAAAAACAAACTTAAATATCGTAGTAAGATATATTCGAGTAAACTGAGTTACGAGATTGTATCATATTCAACCCATATTTCCCTTTTAGGCAACTACTTTGAATTGACTCTTTTGAGATAAAAGTAACACAACCCAAATCAACCAATTCGTAAGTAAATGGGTTGAAATTGCCACAGCTAGAGTAAACAAGGACATTAAGAAAGTTGATTCAGCAGAACCTTAAAGAAGATTGTTTTGCTAAACTTGCTTCATCCTTTAGTTCTGCTACTTCCTTAGCCATTTTAAGCCTCCTGAAATAACAAAATCAGAATAACAATTCAGTAATTAATTGAAAAAGAACATGTTTATTCATTATAGTTTGAAAGAAAAGGCTTGTTAATGGCACTTACAATTCCTTCTGACGGTCATATTCACAACGTACTTCATGTACACGAACAGTAACCTCAAGTTCATGCTCGATTGCTTGCATGAGAGCCTGTTGTGCAATTTGAGATTTTTATCAAGATTAATTACATAGAAAACCATTATTTGTATAAGTTGAGTAGAATAAATGAACAATTAACTTCATGTTCACTTAATATACCTGAACTCCAGGTCCACTGCTGGTTCCTGCTCGAGTATATGACCAAAAATTGGTTAAGATTATAAAAGGGTGAGATAAAACAAAAACTCAATATACAATGTTAGAACAAGTTTACCATATGTGTCTCGTGAAGAAGTCTTTCTAGATTCCAGTAACTCCTTTAATCGTTTTGTAGCCATAGAAGCTTCTTCTGTCTTTCGTTGCAAAACCTAACAAATTATAAGGTTGTTAGTATGTGAGTTAGAACATTATAAAACGAGAAGAGAAAAATAATTCAATAAAATAAGATTTAATTCAACTTACCATTTTCTGCCTTTGATTGAGAGCTAGTAGCTTATGCATCTCATACTCGTTCCTTCTTCCTTCTTTCTTAAGCTGTTCATACAAAAATAAAGATGTGTTAACAACATAAAATGTTTTTGGTATTCTCAATTAATATAATGATTTCGGTAAAAAGAAAAAACATCATAAACTGTTTCATGACATGTAGATATAAATGAAAATATAGGGGAATAATGACACCCACCCAGAAAGGATTATATGTGTATTGTATACCTGAAGAACTTCTTTTTCCCGTGAAGCCTTCCATGATCTGAACTGCTCAGATTCTAGCTTTATTTTTTGTTGTAATTGAACCTAAATAAACAAAATCGAATAAGAAATAGACACATGGATTTAGCAAAAAGTTATCTTTAGAGTTTTTGCTTAGAAAACTTCTTTCAAAGAGAAAAAGGACCTTCTGAGTTTTGATTCTATGAATCTCGTCCTGAAGTTTCTTTGCTGCTTCATCACTCCTTTGTTTTTGTCTTAGCAGTTGTGCTTGAGCATCTTGCTTCTTCTTCAACTCCACAACCTGAATTCCAGATATTAGTATTCCAGTTTTCAAATATCCGATATTGATTGTTTCTTTAGCTAAACATCGACACACATAATTTAAAATAAAGATTCGGTCAACGAGCTTCTCTGAAAATTTGAAAACAAGGAGTAAGTTGAGCCTAAGATGATGGACTCACTTGGGATTCCAAAAAATTCAACTTCTGAAGATAATTTTCCTTTAACTTCTGAGTACTGTCATCAGAGGTGGACGAAATATTTGCAAGATTGCACCTAAGTTGTTCAATCTCTTTCTGTCAATCAATAAGAGAAACAAGTGAGCACATCTATAACTTCACTACCTCAAATTAAGACGCGTTTAAAACAAAAGATTGAAAGAAAACCTGCATATTTCTCTTTTCTTGTTCCATGTCTTGAAGTTTCTTCTCATAATGTTGCTTAAGAACTGAGGTATCACCGCCAGCAAACCGCTTCATTTCAGCCTGTCAGGTAATTATATAGAACTTAGAAAGCAAAATTAGCAGCTTCTTTGGCTTGCGTATTTAACACTTCTATATATAATAACCGGCACAATGAAAGTTTCTAATGACTTTAAAGTTTGAATTCAATTTTACAATTTCCGTTGGCAATAAAAACATGAAAAATGTCCGAGTGCAATGAAAGTAAGAGAAAACATTTACCTCCTTTTGTTCAAGCCTTTTGTCAAGTTCTTTGAGCTCATTATCAAGTTTCTCTTGCATAGAACAATGTTCTAGTTCCTTCTCGTCGTCTTCAGAATCACCTAGAAACATGAGAAAAGAGCATTAACATCAACTGCATTTTTAATGAAGTCTCACACTATGCTAACTATGTAAATTTAATTCCATTCAGCTAGCATTGTGTGACAAAGTATAACGAACAAAAAGGCTAAGTGTTGGACTCTAATCTGCAGACACCACGGCCCAGTTTAGTCAATAGCAGCTTACCAGTAACCTCAGAAGATTTAGAATCAGATTCTGGGAACAACCCACTTTTTGGATGAAGAGCATCGTCATCCAAATCCAAATAATCAACTAGCTCGCTACGTTTTGAAGTATTCACTCTACGCAAGCGCAATAATTCTGCTTCTAATTCTTGAATTTTTGACACATAGGTTTTCAACAAATCCACATCCTGGTATTTTGAAAATGTCAGAAATCGTTGTTGATTTAATGAATCATAAGATCATAGAAATCTGAGAGAAAACTCATCCAACCTGGTTCGAGTCACAGTCTATCTCATCCCATGGTTTACCATCACGAGCAGATTCAATTTTCAGTAACAACTTGTCTTTCTCAAACTGAAACAATAAAACCATGTGTCATATCTCAAAAGAGTCAACCAAGCCATGTATTGTAAAACAGCGTATATATCCAACTTTTAGCTTACCTGAGCATCAATTGCTTGTTTAGTCAAATGTTTAACATTGACTTGATGTTCGTGAAGTTGCTTTTGTAAGTCTGCATTACTTGTTTCAAGCAATGATATCTTCTGTTTCAAAATCTGGGAAACAAGAGATAGAATATTAAATTCTGTATCAAGGGCATGAACCGGAAATTATAACGTATGACTCACTTGAAGTTCTTCAAAAGGTGTGGCGGAGTCTCCCTTAACATATAGAAGCTCAGCTTGCAACTGTTCAATTTGATTCTTCATGCTTTGCATTTGAGCTGTAACTGGATCGCGATTTACCTGCATAATGAAAGAATATTAGACCGACATGATATCTAATCAATACAACATTATCCAAAAACTGATAGCAATCTTACAATTGCTTTGTTTTGAATGTTTCTAGCTCGATTAGCATACTTCAACGTGTTCAGGGTTTCTTCTGCATTCGTATCTGCTGGACTAACACAAGCTATCATGACAGTTTTACTGTTTCCTCCAAGAGAATCCTGAAAAATATGACGCATTTAAAAAGTTTTCACCACTTTAATTTTGTTGAAATAACGCACATTATATATAAATACATACATACCTGTAAAAGGCGAGTAAGCTTGCTGTCTCTATAGGGAACATGCCCGCCTTCTTTCCGTTTCTTATCATCACCCAACGCACTTATCACATTACCAAGAGCTAATAAACCTTTGTTGATATGAATTCCTACAACCACATACAACAATAAACGACATATAAATTATAGCTGAAACTTATGATTTTTATGAACCACCAAATGAGCACAGCAATCTTACCTTCTCTCAAACGCATCCCATCTGCTCCTGTTTTTTTAGCCCGTTCAGAACCAGCAAGGTCAACTAGATGAAGCTTCGCACACAATATATCATCAGCGGTATCATCACCATTTGACGTGCCAGCAATTCTTTTTTGCTCCATTGAAATCGTGAAGATGGCATGTGAACGACTGAACAGAGAATACATAAAACGTTATAGATACTTTGTTAGATACAACAAGAACTACTGTCTTGCTCAATTCAACTTTGAACGGAAAACAGATGGTGAAGGAACAAACTTGAGAATGTAAAATCAAACAAACCTCGATTGACTATTCATATTTGTGCTACCAGTGGCACGGCAAACAGAACCACGCAACAGATACGAAGACATCTCTTCTTGTGAAGTCACTTCCGCCTCTGTCACACCAGCAAGAGAGATCCCGCCACTAGCAGTTTCCCTAATTTGAATAGGAACCCTAGACGGTCCTGCAGCCTTTCCATTCCCGTCAGCCTTCACATAAACCGGTGGACTCGATTCCAACAAATCAAACACCTCCTCCTTAAATATCTGAAACACAAAAATATCATTTCAGCAAATAACCACATATACAAACGGAAATGCACGAAGAATTAAAAGAGAAAACTTTTAATTACCTCGATGAAAGACACTCTAATCAAATACTCTGTATTTCTTTTAGTCTCTTCCACATGTTTGAATATGGTTTTCATAACTTTTGGAATGATCCCATTAGTACATTCCCCATTATAATTCGTCCCCATTGTATACGTTTTCCCCGATCCAGTCTACAACAACATATACATACAATAAAACTCATAAACTTCAAAATTATAACATATAATTCACAACCATTACATAATACGTAAACAAGTCACGAGAAAACAAATACCTGTCCATAAGCTAAAACAGTAGCATTATAACCGTGAAACAGCGCATCGACAAGCGGTGCAACGCAATCGTCAAATATCCTTACAGAAGAAGATCCAGTACTTCCATACACGTAATCGAACGTAAACGAATGCGAACCAATTTGCACCTAATTTCCACACACATACAAACTCAAACTCAGCAACCAAATCAACATTAATGTAGTAATAACCAAATTATTCACCTGTGGTTCACCAGGAGTGACACTGATACAATCCGAGCACCCGACGAGTAGCTCAGGCGTAACGAGCGGTCGAACGTTAACCGCAACACGAACCGATTGCGATCCGTTTTTTAAATCGGAACTCTCCATTTCTAAGCAATTTACCAAACCCTAACAAATTCAATACACCGATTAATGATATAATAAACTTAAATTACTTAAATTAGTTAAAATTAAACATATATAACTGATTAATTTTATCAGAAAATGAAGAAATTGAGTACCTGATTTGAAATTAGGGCTTGAATTTGAACTGTGTTTTGTGTGTGTGTGTGTGTGTGTGTGTGTGTGTGTGTGTGTGAGAGAGAGAGAGAGAGTGGAAATGGAAAATTTGAAATTTGGAGAGAGGGAGTTTGTTTTTTTTGAAACGGTGTAATTTGGATTTGAATTTGAAGAGGGGATTTTTGAAGGTATTTTTGTGTGTAGCTATATATTTAGTGCAACTTGGTATGGTTCGATTTGTGTCGGGTTTTTTATAATATTAGAAATGAAATGAAAGGAAAAAGTTTTGGTTTTCTAAAGTTATGAAATGTTTGGTTTGGAGTTATATCGGTTGGGATAGAGTTTGATTTGATTTGGTTTTTAATAGGTTATTTTATATTTTGTTTAGTTCGACTTAAAAACAAACATTTTTGACTTATAGAATTTACATAATAACTACACATATAAAAAGTTTTATATTTAAATGTTTCAGTTCGGGTTTTTCAGTTTGATTTTTGTGGTGAAACCAATATTGAACATAATATTTTGGTTTTTCATAAATTAAAAACTGAATCGTCGATTTTTGCTTTGATTTCATTTTTTTGGTTCGGTTATTTTGGTTTTTTTGGTTTCGATTCGTTTTTTCGATTTTTTTACTCACCCTTAATATTTATTATGCTTCTCTTTGTTATTTTACGATTTTACAATCTCATATGTTGAAAACGTTTTGTAATAAGTTTTCAATTTTAACAATTTTAGTTATAACTATTTGAACTATCATAAGTTATTAAAATTGATTCTAGGACACCTGTATTTATGTGGATCTTTTCTCTTAATTTTAGATAAACCTTTAGTTTCATACTTTAACTCGTAACGAAATTAAAATAACGATTGACCCGTATTGAAACTATATAGTCTCATATGAGTACTTTTATGTTGGGTACAATGATTATAGCCACAGAAAAATACGGTTCTGATACTATATTATTAAAATAAATACCAGTACTATATCATTAACATTTTCCTACATGAAATCAAATGAATCGTTTGTTAAGGGAGAATTTGGTCATTACAATATATTGTAATCGCATATTGAACCATAGAGTACCAATGTTATATGATAATTAGCGATGTTCAAAGTATATTGTGTACACGAATTATGTATGCCAATATACTAAAGGTCTTTAAACCTCTAAGATACAAATATTTAAGCTAATGAAATAAATAAGTGGCAAATGGGATTACATACATCTGAATATATTCCAATAGTGTAAAAAAATATGGTCAATACTAGTAATTATAAGTATATCATTAAACTAGTGCTAGTAATTATAGGTATATAATTACAAGTATTAGTTAGTTAGAATCTTATACAACCAAGTAAGTAATGAGTAAGCATATCTTGGTCAATACTTGTAACTTTTATTTTTTTTCTAAGATCATCTCTAATGTATATACTATAACATTGAAGTAGTGTAAAAGTACCTTTTAAACCAAAGTCGGATTAACCAAATAACTCGAAAACCTAATAATGTTGGATAAAAAGTAATAAGGGTTAATTGTTTGGAAATGCATCGAACTTTACATCCAAAATTATTGTATGTATTCATTTTCTAGAAACTCTATTATATTCATTTAATTACCATAGACGTCTATTGTATGTAGAAGTTTACCTATTTATCAAGTAGCAGGTTACTATCGATGCCACATAAGAAAATAGAGACACGTCATTACCATGTCATAAATTTAATATTCTAATTCTAATATTAAAAAACTTAAGTCTCCATCACTTTTGGCCATCTCTTTCGTACCTTTCTTTCATCTCCAACACAATTGTAATATTTAATTTTCTTATTTTCAACAAAAAAAAATAAAATGAGAGCACTAAAATTCAGTTATGTCGTTGCTGCTCTTACAACCTTAACGAAGAACACAAGACATTTTCACAATTTTAATCAAAACCCACATCAAATCTTCAATCTTTTGTTATGTAACTGCAAATTATATTTATATTCATCATCATCTTCATCTTCAGGGCTACATGATCCCATATCTGTTTCTTCCACAGTATCATCTCCCTGCCATCGCCGTCATTTTCATTCATTGCAACCGGCCGCCATCGCCGTCCAAACCTGCCGTTGTCATCGTCATTGTAGCTTCACGTTATCGACGTCATCGTCATTGCAACTGGCCGCCATCGCCGTCCAAACCTGTCGTCGTCATCGTCATCGCAGCTTCACATAATTGCAGGCCGTCATAGCAGCTTCGTCGTCGTCCAAACTGGCCGCCATCGTCGTCTAAATTCAAGGTATCAAAATCCTCTAAATCGGAACACTTAATTCAATTATCAGAGTTGTCGAATTTTAATCGATTACAAAACCCCAAATTAATTACCTTCATCTTCTTTTTAGATCTGGAATTTTAATCGAATTCCTTAACCGAAATTAAACCTTCGAGGAATAGTTTGAAACCCAAATATTATTTATTTGATTTGATATGTTTGTGAGGATGAACTGATGGGCATGAGACGATGATATAGAGATTCTATTAAATACAAAAATATTATTATATTAATATTAATAATATGTTTAATTATTTATATATATAAAAATTACACATATGTATTACCTGTGCCACGTCACAAATCAATAAGTTTCAGGTCACTTGCTATATACAATAGACGTCTATCGTAATTCGATGAATACAACAGATGGTTTATAAATTGGAGGCATATAATAGTTATTGGTGTAAAGTTCAATGCATTTTCAAACAATTAACCCAAAGTAATAACATATCGTTTATATATTGCAAATGTAACATATAATGTACGTAATTGGTGCCAAGTTTGATGTATGACACTTCTTTTATGGAATTCAACCATTTTATTTGATAATTTATTGTACTGTGTTGTTGAAGAAAACCTTTTTTATTTGACAATTTATATGCTTAAGAATCCTTCTATTATTTGTTATGTTTTTCTCCGTATTATTATGTGAAAATGTCGTTTATTTGTCATCTTTTGGTTCTTTCTAAGATGGGGATTATGGTATGCTTCGTGATCTAGTGATTTTATACGAATTTAACGATCCATCAAAAGTCCATAGCATAGTGATTTTAAATGACTTTGGTATTTCCTTGAAAGTATACCTTAAAAAATATATCATCTTCACCGGATTCAAACGACGATGACAATATGATAATCATACTCATAGGGTAACAAGTCGAAATAAGTTATTTTGGAACTTATTTTAGCGTGATAGAACAAGTTGAAACATATGCTACATTCATAAACTTGTTTCTTGAGTAAATCACATAAATCGATTATGTGGTTGAACCAAAATTATAGATATCGTCTTTAAACTTTATAAATTACACGAGACATACCTAAATTCAATGCTTGTTACGCTTTCATCCTTATGCGTTAACCTATTTGTGCCTAAAACATGATTTCTTATTTTATTTTTGTCCTTGGTGAGGGACGAAAACGTTAATAAACATTGGTTTTAAGGACATTTGGTGTAGTTTATTAGGTTTAAGGACTATATTCATAATTTTGAGAAAAATACTGTAACGCTTTATATAATATTTTATAAAACATATAATGTGCAAAATAGAAGTTATGCAACATAAGATCTTTCAAACCATTTATCTAGAAAGTATAATAGTAACTCAAATCGGCTCCTTTATAGAAGTATCTTAATTATCCTTTCAATATTTTTTCAATCTGCCATGAATTCCGATTACTCTCAAAGAAGCTCATACGCTACGGTTGCTTGTCGTCCCTTCCCAAAAATCTTAAACTCCCCAAAGATTTCGGTTTTGAAAAATATTGTTTCGGTATGTGATACGTTGTGAATGTATCATATTTTGTTGATTAGATATGATACTAGCAAATGTTAAACATTGCAGCAACAATCTTATATGGTTTTACACTTTTACTTATATGGTTTTTACTAACAATTAAGAAAGAATATTTGTGTTAGAAAGATAAATAATACATCAAACAATTTAATTACACATTTTTATCTCTTACGAGATTTTAACTCATAACTATTGTCATGTATCCAAGACCTTTTTAATAGTGGTATGTATGTGACTCATCAACTTATAATTTATGGGTTCGAATGTTGTAACACACCTTCGTAAATATATGTGAATTTTTGTATAAATATAAAATTGCCTTTCTATGAAGAAAAATAAAACTTTAGACGATGTGTCAACTCACGTACCGTTGAACTTCAAACCCGTTAATAAAAAAATAACATTTAATGGTTGATGCATGGATACCTCACATGTTCTGTTTCACAAACTTTTAACTACAACTACCACATTTATTTTTAAGAGTACAACATGGGCTAAGTTACTTTTACACCTTACCCCAATTAATGTCTCAACTGTCTTCTTTGTTTCCTAGATGCTTTAAAGCTCAAATCAAATGGTTGCAAGTCTCAAATCATCTCTCCATCCAAATCCGATCCATTGATTTTATGTTTAGATTAATTATGAGTTTTTTGTTTGTTTTCAATAGGGTCGTGTTTGAAGACATATCATGGTTTTACAAATCGTTACCTTGTTTATTTCTTCAACCATGATTTCTCTGTTTAAATCAAACCAATATTTCGTATATAGTTATACCATTTAATCCACGTCATGTGTTATCGTCACCGGTCACATCTTATGTTGCAACTTCCTTCATGGTCACTCATTTTTTTGTTTTGTTTTTTGTTTTTTGTTTTTTTTGTTTACGACAACTCCTATAAGCCACATACTACCTCCTTTTGCTAGCCAAGAGTCTATTTATATGACATCAAAGGAACATTTTTTAGATCGGATGTTGTGAGGATATCTAAAGTATGAACAACATCCTATTTTTCAGTTGCGGGTTGTTTGTGAATTACAAACTCATGGCATATGATCCATGGAGATGCATAGGTGTCGATCTATTTGTCAGCCACTTTGAGCCGGTTATAGCAGCCATAGCTATCTCAAACACCCTCCTCAATGGAATTTTGGCAGTCAAGTTAAAGGATGATGAATGCGGAACAAAAAAAGTTGAAGGACGGTATCAGAGAATTTGGAAGACTTTAGAAACGAAAAATGCAATTTACTCTTAACAATTTGTCGTGATTACTTATATTTAGCATATATACTTTAAAATTGTGAATCCCTTCATAAGTTATTGAATTTTCTATATCAATTCAAATAGAGAATTCTACATGTTTTGATCGTTTGGAACTTTGTTTTAGTTTCGAAGGTTGATAAAAATCTTTAGATCGTTCATGTTTTAGTTAGATATTTAAAGTTAATCATCATTAGTTGATATCATTACGGTTAGATTAGAAAAAGTTTGTTATTCCCTACGTCCTACTGCAATTGTCCACGTTTCAAACCATTACCAAATATTATGTATAAAACTTGCTTTTGGGTTGCACCATGGTCTAGAGATGGGCATTTAAAGCTCAAATAAAATGGTTGAAAGTCTAGAATGATGTTGATCCAAATCCGCTCCATTGATTTTGTGGTTCGATTTTTTTGTTTGTTTACAATGGGGGTCGTGTTTTGTCTTACGAATTGTTTTCATGATTTTTGTTCTGTCATGATTTCTCTGTTTAAATCAAACCCAATCTTTTCGGTTAGGATAAGTCATTTTAATGCCTGTCATGTGTTATCGCCATCAGAGACGAAGCATTGAGTTGAAAGAGTGGGTTATATTTTTGTGTTCACTCATTTGTCACCTAATTAGTTAATAGTTCAAAAGAAGAATATAAAGATCGGATGTTATTCGGGTATGTTAGTTTTAAACAAAAAATTGACCTAAACCAACATCAAAATTACAAAATGCTAAAAAATAAAATGTAACTTCTATTTTTGTGAATGTAACGAAGAAATAATTGGTGCCAAGAGTATCTTGATGTATCACTTTAACAAATATAACTAAAGGTAGAAGAAAATATTACTTCGTGAACTAAATTCACTAAAGTCTATAGCACTATTACATTTCGTTAAATGTTGTAACTCATTACACAACATGGTGTAATATGATCACCTTGGTAATTATAATCCTTTTCGAAAGTATACCTTCAAACATATACTATATTTATCGGTTCGAATTAGAAACGACTAGACAAGAAACAAGCAAAATAAATAACTTTGGTATGATAAAACAAATTGAAACATATTATTTACCAAAAATAAAACTAAATAAGAAGTATATTATCAATGTGTACACACATAAAGTTAGGGGTGTTAAGTTGTGTTGGGTTTAGGTTGCCGGGTCGAAACTCAACCCGAACACGAAACACATAATTATTCGTTTCCAAAAATTCAACACTAACCTGAACTTGTACATCCTGAACACGACACGTAAATCCGTTTAAATAAACTGTTGACAAGTAATAATTTTGAATTATTATGTCAAAAATCCATATTTACCGCGTCGAAAGTTCGGATTATCATGTCAAAAATGTTAACTGTTTGCAGCTTTAGAAAATTTTCTTTTTAAAAAGTCAAATAAAATAACGAGTCGATACAACACAAAAATTACGGATAAGTAAGTTCAACCAATTTGACACCATTTATTTTCAGGTCAGTTTCATATCGTGTCGAAAATCGCCAACGATTTTCAATTAACTGGGTCGGGTTACCCACACCGACCATAACCAAAAGCAATTTCAACACGTTTAATTAACCAATAATTAACTTTTCAACCATTTGTGTGGCCAATTTTCCGCGAACTATGTTACCAAAACAACTACACATACTGCGCACGTTAGCTTCATCCGCCACGTCACTCAATCATTTATCCAAAACTATAGTCATCTTCAACGGCGCAAGTTAACGGAAAACTCAAATTCTCTCTCATTTTCCTCACCGGAGCTCCGCCGTCGCCGGAAAACCTTCCGATTTGCTCTCAATTCGTCGAATTCACTCTCAGATCGCTCGATTTGTGCTCGTGATCAGGTTGATTTTTTGCTTAATTTCATACATTTATTCGTTATTATTCGTATCAATTTGTTAACAATTAATAGTTACAGATGTAATTTGTTGATTAATGTTTGTTATCTGTATGTTTTTTTTTTACTTAATTTTGATT